>SJXQ01012319.1:343344-558130 GCA_006408695.1 Aepyceros melampus
CACACCTTCCCTCTTGGACCACGAAAGGGTCCTTGACTCCCTTGCTGCGACTCAAGAAGTTCCCTGACACACTCGCCTCCACTTGACAGGAACCCGAGGTCCCGCCACAACTCATGAGGAGCCCCGTTGTCCCCTCCTCAGCGCGAGATGAGGGTTACTTTCCGTGCTTCGTCGGGAAGGGATTCGTAGCTTTCCCATTGCATATCAGGAGGAGGTGCTCTCCACAGGAGAGTTGAGAGGAACTCCAAGGATCGTGCCATCAGGCCACAAGTACCCAGAAGTCTCAATCCACTCCAAATGAACCTGATTTCCCTGCACTGTCTCGACTGTCACCCCGAGGATCGACTCATCCCAGGGTGGCACGTGTGACAGCCCTGGTGGTACCTCGAGCGTAAGCCACAGACCCCTGTTTTAACGTGACAGGAAGCATGACAGTGTTGCTACAGCTCAGGAGGATAGCTGGTGTGCATGTTTCCGCTCGAGAAGAGGCCTGACTACACTGTGGACACTCCAGAGGGAACCAAGTCCCATGTCAGCACGTTCGAGGAAACCTCAGGGTCCGGCCGCAGCTCCGGACGAGGACTTAAGACCCGCCACCAACTGGAGAGGAATCCCGAGATGTTCCTCACCATTTGCGCGAAACCTGGTGAGGGGGTCCCTGAGGTCCCCGTCGTAACTTAAGAAGGACCTGCCACAACTAGAGAAACACCAGGAGATTCTCCCTTCCAGGCACGTTGAGGCCCTTTTCCGCCGCCGCATGTCGAGGGAAATCACACCTTCCCTCTTGGACCTCGAAAGGATCCTTCACTCCCTTGCTCATGACTCAAGAAGTTCCCTGACACACGTGCCTCCACTCGACAGGAACCCGGAGGGTCCCGCCACAATTCAAGAGGAGCCCCGTTGAACCCTCCATAGCGCCAGATGAGGGTTCCATTCTCTGCTTCGTCGGGAAGGGATTCACGGCGTTCCCGTAGCATCTCAGGAGGGGCTCCTCACTGGAGAGTCGAGAGGAACTCCAGGGAATGAGCCATCAGGCCACAAGTATCCAGAAATCTCAATCCACTCCAGATGCACCTGATTTGCCTGCACTGTCTCGACTGTCACAGCGAGGATCGACTCACCCCATGGTGACACGAGTGAGAGCCCTTGTGGCACCTCAAGCAAAGACACAGATCCCTGGGTGGAAGTGACAGGATGCCTGACAGTGCTGCTACAGCTCAGGAGGAGAGCAGGCATGCATGTCTCAACTGGAGACGAGGCCTGACTCCCCTGTGGACACTCCGGAGGGGACCAAGTCCCATGTCAGCACTTCGAGGAAACCTCAGGGTGCGGCCGAAACTCCAGACGAGGACTTACAACCCGGCAACAACTGGAGAGGATTCCCAAGAGGTACCTCGCCATTTGCACGGAGATTGTCCTCTCCTGAGGCCACTCGAGCGGGTCCCTGAGGTCCCCGTCGTAAGTCGAGAAGGACCTGCCGCAACTCGAGAAACACCAGGAGGTTCTCCCTTCCAGGCACGTTGAGGCCCTTTTCCACAGCCGCATGTCGAGGGAAAGCACACCTTCCCTCTTGAACCTCGAAAGGTCCTTCACTCCCTTCTGCCACTCAAGAAGTTCCCCGACACGCGCGCCTCCACTCAAGAAGAAACCCGAGGGTCCCGCCACAACTCAAGAGGAGCCCCGTTGTCCCCTCCTCAGCTCGAGATGAGGGTTCCTTTCTCTGCTTCGTCGGGAAGGGATTTCCGGCGTTCCCGGCGCATGTCAGGAGGAGGTGCTTTTCACAGGAGAGTCGAGAGGAACTCCAGGGATCATGCTATCAGGCCACAAGTATACAGAAATCACAATCCACTCCAGATGGCCCTGATTTGCCTGCATTGCCTCGACTGTCACCGCAAGGATCGACTCACCACATGCTGGTACGTGTGATAGCCCTGGTGGCATCTCGAGCAAAGCCACAGATCCCTGGGTGAAAATGACAGGAAACCTGACAGTGCTGCTACAGCCCAGGAGGAGAGTGGGCGTGCATGTCTCCACGGAGACAAGGCCTGACGCCCGTGTGGTCACTCCGCAAGGGCCCAAGTCCCATGTCAGCACTTTTGAGGAAACCTCAGGTTCCGGCTGCAG
The DNA here is from genome assembly GCA_006408695.1 of Aepyceros melampus. Taxonomy (NCBI): domain Eukaryota; kingdom Metazoa; phylum Chordata; class Mammalia; order Artiodactyla; family Bovidae; genus Aepyceros; species Aepyceros melampus. Next base: position 345,469 of record SJXQ01012319.1, read on the forward strand.
CTCTGACTAAGACTTAGGACCCGCCACCAACTGGAGAGGAATCCCGAGAGGTTTCTCGCCATTTGGACGGAGACTAGCATCTCCTGAGGCCACACGAGCAGGTACCTGAGGTCCCCGTCGTAACTCGTGAAGGACCTGCCGCAACTCGAGAAACACCAGGAGGTTCTCCCTTCCAAGCACGTTGAGGCCCTTTTCCGCTGCCGCATGTCGAGGGAAATCACACCTTCCCTCTTGGACCTCGAAAGGGTCCTTCACTCCCTTGCTGTGACTCAAGAAGTTCCCCCACACAGGCGCCTCCACTCGAGAGGAAACCCGAGGGTCCCGCCACAACTCAAGAAGAGCCCCGCTGTCCCCTCCTCTGCTCGAGATGAGGGTTCCTTTCTCTGCTTCGTCGGAAAGGGATTCCCGGCGTTCCCATCACATCTCAGGAGGAGGTGCTCTCCAGAAGATAGTCGAGAGGAAAACCAGGGATTGTGCTATCAGACCACAGGTACCCAGAAGTCTCAATCCACTCCAGATGAACCAGATTTCCCTGCACTGCCTAGACTGTCATCCCAAGGATCGACTATCCCCATGGTGACATGTGTGATAGCCCTGGTGGCATCTCGAGGGAAAGTCACAGATCCCTGTGTCTATGTGACAGGAAGCGTGACAGTGCTGCTACAGTTCAGGAGGAGAGCGGGCGTGCATGTCTCCACTCGAGACGAGGCCTGACCACCCTGTGGACACTCCAGAGGGACTCAAGTCCCATGTCAGCACGTTCGCGGACACCTCAGGGTCCGGTCGCAGCTCTGGACGAGGACAGAGAACCCGGCACTGACTGGAGAAGAATTCCGAGAGGTACCTCGCCATTCGCATGGAGACTGGCCTCTCCTGAGGCCACACGAGTGTATCCCAGAGGTCCCCGTCATAACTCGAGAAAGACCTGCCGCACTCGAGAAACACCAGGAGGTTCTCCCTTCCAGTCGTGTTCAGGCCCTTTTCCACTGCCGCATGTCGAGGAAAATCACACCTTCCCTCTTGGACCTCGAAAGGGTCTTTCCCTCCCCTCTGAGACTAAAGAAGTTCCCTGAAACACGCGCCTTCACTTGAGAAGAACCCTGAGGGTCCCGCCACAACTCAAGAGGAGCCCCGTTGTCCCCTCCTAAGCTCAAAATGAGAGTTCCTTTCCCTGATTCATCCAGGAGGGATTCCCTGCATTCCCGTCGCATCTCAGGACGAGGTGCTCTTCACAGGAGAGTCGAGAGGAATTCCAGGAATTGTGAAATCAGGCCACAATTATCCAGGTATCTCAATCCACTCCATATGAAACTGATTTGCCTGCACTGCCTCTATTGTCACCATGAGGATCGACTCACCCCACGGTCGCACGTGTGATAGCCCTGATGGCACCTCGAGTAAAGACACAGATCCCTGGGTGAAAGTGACAGGAAGCCTGACAGTGCTGCTACAGCTCCGGAGGAGAGCGGGCGTGCATGTCTCTCCTGGAGACGAGGCCTGACTCCCCTGTGGATACTCTGGAGGGGCCCAAGTCCCATGTCAGCACTTTCAAGGAAACCTCATGGTCCGGCCGCAGCTCCGGACGAGGACTTAGGAACTGCCACCAACTGGAGAGGAATCCTGAGAGGTACCTCGCCATTTGTCCGGAGCCTGTCCTCTCCTGAAGCCACACGAGCGGGTCCCTGAGGTCCCCTTCGTAATTCGAGAAGGACCTGCCGCAACTCGAGAAACACCAGGAAGTTCTCACTTCCAGACGCGTTGAGGCCCTTTTCTACTACAGCATGTCGAGGGAAATCACACCTTCCCTCTTGAACCTTGAAATGGTCCTTAACTCCCTTCTGCCACTCAAGAATATCCCCGACACGCATGCCTCCACTCGAGAGAAACCCCGAGGGCCCCGCCACAAGTCAAGAGGAGCCCCGTTGTCCCCTCCTCTGCGCGAGATGAGGGTTCCTTCTCTGCTTTGTCGGGAAGGGATTCCCGACGTTCCCGTTGTATCTCAGGAGGAGGAGCTCTTCACAGGAGTGTCGAGAGGAACTCCAGCGATCGTGCTATCAGGCCACAGGAACCCAGAAATCTCAGTCCACTCTAGATGAACCAGATTTCCGTGCACTGCCTCGACTGTCTCCCCAAGGATCGACTAACCCCATGGTGGCACCTGTGACAGCCCTGGTGGCATCACGAGGGAAAGCCACAGATCCATGTGTCAATGCGACAGGAAGCCTGACAGTGATGCTACAGCTCCGGAGGAGAGAGGGCATGCATGTCTCCACTGGAGATGAGGCCTGACTCCCCGGTAGACAATTCGGAGGGGCCCAAGTCCCATGTCAGCACGTTCGAGGAAAGCTCAGGTTCAGGTCGCAGCTCCAGACGTGGACCTAGTACCAGCCACCAACTGGAGAGGAATCCAGATAGGTCATTAGCTAATCACACGGAGACTGGCCTCTCCTGAGGCCACACGAGCAGGTCCCTGAGGTCTCTGTCGTAACTCGAGAAGGACCTGCCGCAACTGGAGAAACACCAGGAGGTTCTCCCTTCCAGGCGCGTTGAGGCCCTTTTCTGCTGCTGCATGACGAACGAAATCACACCTTCCCACTTGGACCTCGAAAGGGTCTTTACTCCCTTGCTGCGACTCAAGAAGTTACCTGACACACGCGCTTCCACTGGAGAGGAACCCCGAGTGCCCCGCCAGAACTCAAGAAGAGCCCAGCTGTCCCCTCCTCATCTCGAGATGAGGGTTTTCTCCCTGCTTCATCAGGAAGGGATTCCCGGCGTTCCCTTCCCATCTCAGGAGAAGGTGCTCTTCACAGGAGAGTCGAGAGGAACTCCCGGGAATGTGCAATCAGGCCACAAGTATCCAGAAATCTCAGTCCACTACAGATGAACCTGATTTGCCTGCACAGCCTCGACTGTCACTGCGAGGATCAACTCCCCCCATGTGGAAACGTGTGATAGCCCTGGTGGCACCTCGAGCAAGCCACAGATCCCTAGGTGAAAGTGACAGGAAGCCTCACAGTGCTGCTACAGCTCAGGAGAAGAGCGGGCGTGCATGTCTCTCCTGGAGACGAGGCCTGACTCCCCTGTGGATACTCCGGAGGGGCCCATGTCCCATGTCAGCACTTTCTAGGAAACCTCAGGGTCCACCGCAGCTCCAGACGAGGTATTAGGACCCACCACCAACTGGAGAGGAATCCCGAGAGGTACCTCACCATTTGCATGGAGCTTGGCCTCTCTTGAGGCCACACGAGCGGGTCTCTGAGGTTCCTGTCGTAACTCGAAAAGGACCTGCCGCAACTTGAGAAACACCATGAGGTTCTCCATTCCTGGTGCGTTGAGGCCTTTTTCCGCTGCCGCATGTCGAGGGAAACCACATCTTCCCTCTTGAACCTGGAAAGGGTCCTTTACTCCCTTCCTGTGACGCAAGAAGTTCCCTGACACATGCGCCTCCACTCAAAAGGAACCACGAGTGTCCCACCACAAATCAAGAGGAGCCCCGTTGTCCCCTCCTCAGTGTGAGATGAGGTTTACTTTTCGTGCTTCGTCAGGAAGGGATTCGCGGCGTTCCCGTCGCATCTCAGGAGGAGGGGCTCCTCACTGGAGAGTTGAGAGGAACTCCAGGGAATGAGCCATCAGGCCACAAGTATCCAGAAATCTCAATCCACTCCAGATGCACCTGATTTGCCTGCACTGCCTCGACTGTCACAGCGAGGATCGACTCACCCCATGGTGACACGAGTGATAGCCCTGGAGGCACCTCGAGCAAAGACACAGATCCCTGGGTGGAAGTGACAGGATGCCTGACAGTGCTGCTACGGCTCAGGAGGAGAGCGGGCGTGCATGTCTCAACTGGAGACGAGGCCTGACTCCCCTGTGGACACTCCGGAGGTGCCCAAGTCCCATGTCAGCACTTCGAGGAAACGTCAGGGTGCGGCTGAAGCTCCGGAAGAGGACTTATGACCCAGCAACAACTGGAGAGGATTCTCGAGAGGTACCTCGCCTTTGCACAGAGATTGTCCTCTCCTGAGGCCACACAAGCGTGTCCCTGAGGTCCCCGTCATAACTAGAGAAGGACCTGCCGCAACTCGAGAAACACCAGGAGGTTCTCCTTTCTAGTCGCGTTGAGGCCGTTTTCCACTGCCGCATGTCGAGGGAAATCACACCTTCCCTCTTGGACCTCGAAAGGGTCCTTCACTCCCCTCTGTGACTCAAGAATTTCCCTGACACACGTGCCTCCACTGGAGAGGAACCCCGAGGGTCCCACCACAATTCAAGAGGAGCCATGTTGTCCCCTCCTCAGCTCGAGATGAGGGTTCCATTTCCTTCTCCGTCAGGAAGGGAATCCCGGCTTTCCCATTGCACCTCAGGAAGAGGGGCTCTTCACAGGATAGTGGAGAGGAACTCCAGGGAATGTGCTATCATGCCACAAATATCGAGAAATCTGAATCCACTCCAGATAAACCTGATTTGACTGTACTGACTCAACTGTGATCGCGAGGATCTACTCAACCCATGGAGACACGTGTGATAGCCCTGGTGGCACCTCGAGCAAAGCCACAGATCCCTGGTTGAAAGTGACAGGATGCCTGACTTTGCTGCTACAGCTCAGGAGGAGAGCGGGCCTGCATGTCTCCACTGGAGACGAGGCCTTACTCACCTTTGGACACTCTGGCGGGGCCCAAGTCCCATGTCAGCACTTTCGAGGAAATCTCAGGTTCCGGCTGCAGCTCCGGACGAGGACTTAGGACCCGTCAACAACTGGAGAGGAATCCCGAGAGGTCCCTCACCATTTGCATGGAGACGGGACTCTCCTGAGGCCACACGAGCAGGTCCCTGAGGTCCCCGTCGTAACTCGAGAAGGACCTGGTGCAACTCGCGAAACACCAGGAGGTTCTCCCTTCCAGACGCCTTGAGGCCCTTTTCTGCTGCTGCATGTCGAGCGAATTCACACCTTCCATCTTGGACCTCGAAAGTTTCATTCACTCCCTTGCTGCGACTCAAGAAGTTCCCCGACACACGCACCCCAATTGACAGGAACCCCGTGGGTCCTGCCACAACTCAAGGGGAGCCCCGTTCTCCCCTCTTCAGCGCGAGATGAGGGTTCCTTTCCCTGCTTAGTCTGGAAGGGATTCCCGGCATTCCCGTCGCATCTCAAGAGGAGGTGCTCTCCACACGAGAGTCGAGAGGAACTCCAGGGATTGTGCTATCAGGCTACAGGTGTGCCGAAGTCTAAATCCACTCCAGATGAACCAGATTTACCTGCATTGCCTCGACTGTCATGCCAAGGATCGACTCACCCCATGGTGTCACGTGTGACAGCCCTGGTGGCATCTTGAGGGAAAGCCACAGATCCCTATGTCAACGTGACAGGAAGCCTGACAGTGCTGCTACAGCTCAGGACGATAGCTGCCATGCATATCTCCACTCGAGACGCGTCCGGAACACCCTGTGGACACTTCAGAGGGACCAAGTCCCATGTCAGCACTTTAGAGCAAAGCTCAGTGTCTGGCCGCAGCTCCAGACGCGGACTTAGGACCCGCCACCAACTGGAGAGGAATCCCGAGAGGTCCCTCGCCATTCACACGGAGACTGGCCTCTCCTGAGGCCACACGAGCAGGTCCCTGAGGTCCCCGTCATAACTCGAGAAGGACCTGCTGCAACTCGAGAAACAACAGGAGGTTCTCCCGTCCAGGCGCGTTCAGGCCCTTTTCTGTTGCTGCATGTTGAGCGAAATCACACCTTCCCACTTGGACCTCGAAAGGGTCCTTCACTCTTTTGCTGCAACTCAAGAAGTTCGTGACACACGCTTTTCCAATCGACAGGAAACCCGAGGGTCCCGCCACAACTCAAGAGGAGCCTCGTTGTCCCCTCCTCAGCTTGAGATGACGGTACCTTTCCGTGCTTCATCGGGAAGGGATTCCCGGCGTTCCCGTCGTATTTCAGGTGGAGGTGCTCTTCACAGGAGAGTCGAGAGGAACTCCAGGGATCGTGCTATCAGGCCACAAATATCCAGAAATCTCAATCCACTCCAGATGACCCTGATTACCTGCATTGCCTCGACAGTCACCGCAAGGATCGACTCACCACATGCTGGTACGTGTGATAGCCCTGGTGGCATCTCGAGCAAAGCCACAGATCCCTGGGTGAAAATGACAGGAAGCCTGACAGTGCTGCTACAGCTCAGGAGGAGAGTGGGCGTGCATGTCTCCACTGGAGACGAGGCCTGATTCCCCTGTGGACACTCCGGAGGGGCCCAAGTCCCATGTCAGCACTTTTGAGGAAACCTCAGGGTCCGCCCGCAGCTCCGGACAAAGACTTAGGATGCGTCACCAACTGGAGAGGAATCCCGAGAGGTTCCTTGCCATTTGGACGGAGCCTGGCATCTCCTGAGGCCACAGGAGCGGGTACCTGAGGTCCCCTTCGTAACTCGAGAAGGACCTGCCGCAACTTGAGAAACACCAGGAGGTTCTCCCTTCCAAGCAAGTTGAGGCCCTTTTCCGCTGCCGCATGTTGAGGGAAATCACACCTTCCTTCTTGGACCACGAAAGGGTCCTTCACTCCCTTGCTGCGAATCAAGAATTTCCCCGACACACACGCCTCCACTCGACAGGAACCATGAGCGTCCCGCCACAACTCAAGAGAAGCCCCGTTGTCCCCTCCTCAGCGCGAGATGAGGGTTCGTTTCCGTGCTTCGTCAGGAAGGGATTCGCGGCATTACCATCGCATCTCAGGAGGCGGTGCTCTCCACACGAGAGTCGAAAGGAACTCCAGGTATTGTGCCATCAGGCCACAAGTACCCAGATGTCTCAATCCTCTCCACATGAACCTGATTTCCTTGCACTGTCTCAACTGTCACCCCGAGGATCGACTCACCCCATGGTGGCACGTGTGACAGCCCTGGTGGCACCTCGAGGAAAAGCCACAGACCCCTGTTTCAATGCGACAGGAAGCCTGAGAGTGTTGCTACAGCTCAGGACGATAGCTGGTGTGCATGTCTCCACTCGAGACGAGGCCTGACTCTACTGTAGACACTCCAGAGGGACCCAAGTCCCACGTCAGCACGTTGGGGAAACCTCAGGGTCGGACCGCAGCTCCAGACGAGGAAAGAGGATCCACCACCAACTGGAGAGGAATCCCGAGAGGTACCTCGCCATTCGCATGGAGACTGGCCTCTCCTGATGTCACAAGAGCAGGTCCCAGAGGTCCCCGTCGCAGATCGAAAAGGACCTGTCGCAACTCGAGAAACACCAGAAGGTTCTCCCTTCCACTCGCATTGAGGCCCATTTCCACTGCCACATGGCGAGCGAAATCACACCTTCCCTATTGTACCTCGAAAGGGTCCTTCACTCCCTTGCTGCGATTCAAGAAGTTTCCCGACACATGCGCCTCCACTCGACAGGAACACCGAGGGACCTCCCACAACTCAAGAGGAGCCCCGTTGTCCCCTCCTCAGCTCGACATGAGAGTTCCTTTCCCTTCTTCGTCGGGAAGGGATTCCTGTCGTTCCTGTCGCATCTCAGGAGGAGGTGCTATTCACAGGAGAGTCGAGAGGAACTCGAGGAAAAGTGCCATCAGGCCACAAGTATCCAGAAATCTCAATCCACTCCAGATGAACCTGATTTGCCTTCACTGCCTCGACTGTCACCGCAAGGATCGACTCACCCCATGGGGACACGTGAGATATCCCTGGTGGCACCTCGAGCAAAGCCACAGATCCCTGTGTGAAAGTGACAGGATGCCTGTCAATGCTGCTACAGCTCAGAACGAAAGCGGGTGTGCATGTCTCCACTGGAGACGAGGGGTGACTCCTCTGAGGACCTTTTGGAGGAGCCCAAGTCCCATGTCAGCACATTCGAATAAACCTCAGGGTCCGGCCGCAGGTCCGGACGAGGACTTAGGACCCACCACCAACTGGAGAGTAATCCCGAGACATACCTCAACATTTGCACGGAGCCTGGCCTCTCCTGAGGCCACATGAGCGGGTGCCTGAGGTCCCCGTCGTAACCCAAGAAGGACCTGCCGCAACTCGAGAAACACCAGAAGGTTCTACCTTCCAGGTGCGTTGAGGCCCTTTTCTGCTGCTTCATGTGAGCAAAATCACACCTTCCCTCTTGGAGCTCGAAAGGGTCCTTCAGTACCTTGCTGCATCTTAAGAAGTTCCCTGACACACGTTCCTCCACTCGACAGGAACCACGAGAGTCCGCCACAACTAAAGAGGAGCCCCGTTGTCCCCTCATTAGCTCAACATGACGGTTCCTTTCCCTGCTTTGTCTGGAAGGGATTCCTGGCATTCCCGACGCATCTCAGGAGGAGGTGCTCTTCACAGGAGAGTCGAGAGGAATTCCAGGGAATTTACCATCAGGTCACAAGTATCGAGAAGTCTCAATCCACTCCAGATGAACCTGATTTCCCTGCACTATCTCCACTGTCACCCCGAGGAAAGACTCACCACAACGTGGCACGTGTGACAGCCCTGGTGGCACCTCAATGGAAATCCTCAGACCTCTGGTTTAACGCGACAGGAAGTGTGACAGTGTGGCTACAGTACAGGAGGCTGGCTGGCGTGTATGTCTCCACTCGAGACGAGGCCTGACTCCACTGTGGACACTCCAGAGGGACCCAAGCCCCATGTCAGCACGTTCGAGGAAACCTCAGGGTCTGGCCGCAGCTCCAGATGAGGACAGAGGACCCGCCACCAACGGTAGAGGAATCCCGAGAGGTCCCTCGCCTTTCGCATGGAGACTGTCCTTTCCAGAGGCCAAACGAGAAGGTCCCTGATGTCCCCGTCGTAACACGAGAAGGACCTGGGCTACTCGTGAAACACCAGAAGGTTCTCCCTTCCAGTCGCGTTGAGGCCGTTTTCCACTGCCGCATGTCGAGGGAAATCACACCTTCCCTCTTGGACCTCGAAAGGGTCCTTCACTCCCTTGCTGCGACTCAGGAAGTTCCCCAACACATGCGCCTCCACTCGAGAGGAACCCCGAGGGTCACACCACAATTCAAGAGGAGCCCCGTTGTCCCCTCCTCAACTCGAGATGAGGGTTCCTTTCCCTGCTTCATCGGAAAGGAATTCCCTGCATTCCATTCGCATCTCAGGCAGAGGTGCTTTTCCAGGATAGTCGAGCAACTCCAGGGAATGTGCCATCAGGCCACAAATATCCAAAAATGTCAATCCACTCCAGATGAACCTGATTTGCCTGCACTGCCTCGACTGTCACCATGAGGATCGACTCACCCCATGGTGACACGTGTGACAGCCCTGGTGGCACCTCGAGGGAAAGCCACAGATCCCAGTTTCAACGTGATAGGAATCCTGACAGTGTGGCTGCAGCTCCAGAGGATAGCTGGTGTGTATGTCTCTCCTCAAAATGAGGCCTGACTCAACTGTGGACACTCCAGAGGGACGCAAGTCCCATGTCAGCACGTTCGAGGAAACCTCAGCATCCGGCCGGAGCTCCAGACGAGGACAGATGACCCGGCACCGACTGCAGAGGAATCCCGAGAGGGCCCTCGCCAGTTGCATGGAGACTGGCCTCTCCTGAGCCCACACGAGCAGGTCCCTGAGATTCCCGCATAACTCGAGAAGGACCTGCTGCAACTCGAGAAACACCAGAGGGTTCTCCCTTCCAGTCGCGTTGAGGCACTTTTCCACAGCCGCATGTCAAGGGAAATCACACTTTCCCTCTTGGAACTCGAAAGGGTCCTTCACTCCCCTCTGTGACTCAAGAAGTTCCCCGAGATACGCGCCTCCCCTCGAGAGGAACCCCGAGGGTCCCGCCACAACTCGAGAAGCCCCGTTGTCCCGTCCTCAGCTCAAGATGACGGTTCCTTTCTCTGCTTCATCGGGAAGGGATTCCCGGTGTTCCTATCGCATCTCAGGAGGAGGTGCTCTCCACACGAGAGTCGAGAGGAACTCCAGGGATTTTGCTTTCAGGCCACAGGGACCCAGAAGTCTCAGTCTTCTCGAGATGAACGAGATTTCCCTGCACTGCCTCTACTGTCACCCCGAGGATCGACTAACCCCATGGTCGCACGTGTGACAGTCCTGATGTCATCTCGTGGGTAAGCCACCGATCCCTGTGTCAATGTGACAGGAAGGCTGACAGTGCTGCTACAGTGTAGGAGGAGAGTGGCATGCATGTATACACTCGAGACGAGGCCTGACCACCCTGTGGACACTCCAGAGGGACCCAAATCCCATGTAAGCACTTTTGAGCAAAGCTCAGGGTCCGGCCACAGCTCCAGATGCGGACCTAGGATCCGCCACTGACTGAAGAGGAATCCCGAGAGGTCCCTGGCCATTTGCACGGAGACTGGCCTCTCCTGAGCCTACACGAGCCGGTTCCTGAGGTCCCCGTCGTAACTTGAGAAGGACCTGCTGCAACTCGAGAGATACTAGGAGGTTTTCCCTTCCAGGCCCGTTGAGGCCCTTATCTGCTGCTGCATGTCGAGCGAAATCACACATTCACTCTTGGACCTCAAAAGGGTCCCTCAGTTCCTTTCTGTGACTCAAGAAGTTCCCTGACACACGCGTCTCCACTCGAAAGGATCCCCAAGGGTCCCGCCACAACTCAAGAGGAGCCCCGTTGACCCCTCCTCAGCGCGAGATGAGGGTTAATTTCTGTGCTTCGGCGGGAAGCGATTCGCGGCGTTCCCATCGCATATCAGGAGGAGGTTCACTCCACAGGAGAGTCGAGAGGAACTCCAGGGATCATCCCATTAGGCCACAAGTATCCAGAAGTCTGAATCTACTCCAGATGAACCTGATTTCCCTGCACAGTCTCGACTGTAACCCCGAGGATCGACTCACCCCATGGTGGCACGTGTGACAGCCCTGGTGGCACCGCGAGGGAAATGCACGTACTCCTGTGTCAACGCGATAGGATGCCTGACAGTGTTGCTACAGCTCAGGAGGATAGCTGGCGTGCATGTCTCCAGTGGAGACGAGGCTTGACTCGACTGTGGACACTCCAGAGGGACACAAGTCCCATGACAGCATGTTCGAGGAAACCTCAGAGTCCGGCCGCAGCTCCAGACAAGGACAGAGGACCGGCCACCAACTGGAGAGGAATCCCGAAAGGTCCCTCGCCATTCGCATGGAGACTGGCCTCTCCTGAGGCCGCACGAGCGGGTCCCAGAGGTTCCCGTCGTAACTGAGAAGGACTTGTCGCAACTCGAGAAACACCAAAAGGTTCTCCATTCTGGTCGCGTTGAGGCCCTTTTCCACTGCTGCATGTCGAGGGAAATCACACCTTCCCTCTTGGACCTCGAATGGTTCCTTCACTCCCCTCTGTGACTCAAGAAGTTCCCCAACACATGCGTCTCCACTCTAGAGGAACCCCGAGGGTCCCGCCAAGACTCAAGAGGAGCCCCGTTGTCCCCTATTCAGCTTGATATGAGGGTTCCTTTCTCTGCTTCGTCGGGAAGGGATTCCCGGCGTTCCCTTCGCATCTCAGGAGGAGGTGATCTTCACAGGAGAGTCGAGAGGAACTCCAGGGAATGTGCCATCAGGCCACAAGTATCCAGAAATCTCAACCCACTCCAGATGAACCTGATTTGCCTGCACTGCCTCGACTGTCTCCGTGAGGATCGACTCACCCCATGGTGAAACTTTTGATAGCCCTGGTGGCACCACGAGCAAAGCCCCAGAACCCTGGGTGAAAGAGACGGAAAAACTGACAGTGTTTCAACAGTTCCGGAGGAGAGCGGGCGTCCATGTCTCCACTTGAGATGAGGCCTGACTCCCTTGTGGACACTCCAGAGGGGCCCAAGTCCCATGTCAGCACTTTCAAAGAAAACTCAGGGTCCGGCCGCAGCTCCGGACGAGCACTTAGGATACGCCACCAACTGGAGAGGAATCCCGAGAGTTACCTCGCCATTTGCACGGAGCCTGGCCTCTCCTGAGGCCACACGAGCGGGTCCCTGAGGTCCCCGTCGTTACTCAAGAAGGACCTGCCGCAACTCGTGAAACACCAGGAGCTTCTCCCTTCCATGTGCGTTGAGGCCCTTTTTGGCTGCTGCATGTCGAGGGAAATCACCCCTTCCCTTTTGGACCTCGAAAGGGTCCTTTACTCCCCTCTGTGTCTCAAGAAGTTGCCCGACACATGCGCCTCCACTCGATAGGAACCACGAGGGTCCCTTCACAACACAAGAGGAGCCCCGTTGTCCCCTCCTCAGTCCCGATGAGGCTTTCTTTCCTGCTTCCTCATGAAGGGAGTTCCGGTGATCCCGTCGCAACTCAGGAGGAGGTGCTCTTCACAGGAGAGTCGAGAGGAACTCCAGGGAATGTGCCTTCAAGCCACAGATATCCAGAAATCACAATCCACTCCAGATGAACCTGATTTGCCTGCACTGCCTCCACTGTCACAACAAGGATTGACTCACCCCATGTTGACAAGTGTGATAGCCCTGGTTGCACCTCGAGCAAAGCCACTGACCCCTGGGTGAAAGTGACAGGATGCCAGACAGTGATGCTACAGCACCGGAGGAGAGCGGGCGTGCATGTCTCCACGGGAGCCGAGGCCTGACTCCCCTGTGGACACTCCGAAAGGGCCCAAGTCCCATATCAGCACGTTCGGCAAAGCTCAGGTTCCGCCCGCAGATCTGGACGAGGACTTAAGACAAGCCACCAATTGGAGAGGAATCTCAAGAGGTACCGCGCCATTTGCACAGAGCCTGGCCTCTTCTGAGGCCACACGAGCGAGTCCCTGAGGTCCCCGTTGTAACTCGAGAAGGACCTGCCACAACTCGAGAAACACCAGGAGGTTCTCCCTTCCAGGCACTTTGAGGCCATTTTCCGCTGTCGCATGTAGAGTGAAATCACACCTTCCTTCTTGGACCTCGAAATGGTCCTACACTTCCGTGCTGTGACTCAAGAAGTTCCGTGACACACATGCCTCCACACGAATGGAACCCTGAGGGTCCGGCCACAACTCAAGAGGAGCCCCGTTGTCCCCTCGTCAGCTCGAGATGAGAGTTCCTTTCTCGGATTCATCGGGAAGGGATTCTCGGCGTTCCCATCGCATCTCAGGAGGAGGTGCTCTCCACAAGAGAGTCGCGAGGAACTCGAGGGATAATGCTATTAGGCCACAGGTATCCAGAAGTCTCAATCCACTCCAGATCAACCTGATTTCCATGCACTGCCTCGACTGTCACCCCGAGGATCCACTAACCCCATGGTGGCACGTGTGACAGCCCTGTGGCATCACGAGGGAAAGCCACAGATCCCTGTTTCAACGTGACAGGAAGCCTGACAGTGCTGTTACACCACAGCAGGAGAGCGGGAGTGCATGTCTCCACTCGAGACGAGGCCTGACCACCCTGTGGACACTCCAGAGGGAACCAAGACCCATGTCAGCACTTTCGAGCAAAACTTAGGGTTCGGCTGCAGCTGCAGACAGGGACTAGGACCGGCCACCGACTGTAGAGGAATCCCGAGAGATCCCTCGCCATTCGCACTTAAACTGGGCTCTCCTGAAGGCACACGAGCAAATCCCTGAGGTCCCCATCATAACTCGATAAGGACCTGCAGCAACTCGAGAAATACCAGGAAGTTCTCCCTTCCAGGCGTGTTGAGGCCCTTTTCTGCTGCTGCATGTCGAGCGAAATCACACCTGCCCTCTTGGACCTCGAATGAGTCCTTCACTCCCTTGCTACGACACAAGAAATTCCCCGACAAACGCAACTCCACTAGGCAGGAACCCCGACGGCCAGCCACAACTCAAGAGGAGCCCCGTTGTCCCGTCCTCAGCTCGACATGAGGGTTCCTTTCCCTTCTTCATCGGGAAGGGATTCCCAGCATTCCCGTCTCATCTCAGGAGGAGGTGCTCTTCACAGGAGGGTCGAGAGGAACTCCAGGGAATGTCGGATCAGGCTACAAGTATCCAGAAATCTCAATCCACTCCAGATGAACCTGATTTCACTGCACTGCCTCGACTGTCACCGTGAGGATCGACTCACCTCATGGTGACACATGTGATAGCCCTGGTGTCACCTCGAGCAAAGCCACAGATAACTGGGTGAAAATGACAGGAAACCTGAAAGTGCTGCTACAGCTCAGGAGGAGAGTGGGCATCATGTCTCCACTGGAGACGAGGCCTTGCTCCCCTATGGACACTCCGGAGGGGCCCAAGTCCCATGTCAGCACTTTTGAGGAAACCTCAGGGTCTGGCCGCAGCTCAGGACGAGGATTTAGGACCCGCCACCAACTGGAGAGGAATCCGAGAGGTACCTTGCCATTTGCACGGAGACTGTCCTCTCCTGAGGCCACAAGAGCGGGTCCCTGATGTCCCCGTCGTAACTCGAGAAGGACCTGCCCCAACACGAGAAACACCAGGAGGTTATCACTTCCAGGTGCGTTGAGGCCCTTTTCCGCTGCCGCATGTCGAGTGAAATCACATCTTCCCTTTGGGACCTCGAAAGGGTCCTTCACTCCCTTGTTACGACTCAAGAAGTTCCAAGACACACGTGCCTCCACTCGAGAGGAAACCCGAGGGTCTGGCCACAACCCAGGAGGAGCCCTGTTGTCCCTCTTCAGCGCGAGGTGAGGGTTAATTTCCGTGCTTCATAGGGAAGAGATTCACCGCGTTCCCATCGCATATCAGGAGGACGTGCTCTCCACAGGAGAGTCGAGAGGCACTCCAGGGATCGTGCCATCAGGCTACAAGTACCCAGAAGTCTCAAACCGCTCCAGATGAACCTCATTTCCCTGCACTGTCTCGACTGTCACACCGAGGATCGACTAACCCCATGGTGGCACGTGTGACAGCCCTGGTGGCACCTCGAGGGAAAGCCACAGACCCCTGTTTCAATGCGATCGGAAGCCTGACAGTGTTGCTACAGCTCAGGAGGAGAGCGGGCGTGCATATCTCCACTCGAGATGAGGCCTGACTCCACTGAGGACACTCCAGAGGGACCCAAGTCCCATGACAACACGTTCGAGGAAAGCTCAGGGTCTGGCCGCAGCTCCAGACGAGGACAGAGACCGGAGAGGAAACCCGAGAGGTCCCTCGCCATTCGCACAGAGACTGGCCACTCCTTAGGCCACACGTGCAGTTCCCAAAGGTCCCCGTCGTAAATCGAGAAGGAGCTGCCGCAACTCAAGAAATACCAGAAGGTTCCTCCTTCCAGTCGTGTTGATGCCCTTTTGCACTACCGCAGGTCGAAGGAAATCACACCATCCAATTGGACTTCGAAAGGGTCTTTCACTCCCTTGCCTCGACTCAAGAAGTTCCCCGACACACGGCCTCCACTCGAGAGGAACCCCGAGGGTCCCACCACAACTCAAGACGAGCCCCGTTGTCCCCTCCTCAGCTCCCGATGAGGCTTTCTTTCCTGCTTCGTCATAAAGGGCTTTCTGGCGTTCCCGACGCACGTGTTCCACTCCAGAGGAATCCCGAGAGGTACCTCGCCATTTGCACGGAGCCTGGCCTCTCCTGAGGCCACACGAGTGGGTCCCTGAGGTCCCCATCATAACTCGAGAACGACCTGCCGCAACTCGAGAAACACCAGGAGGTTCTCCCTTCCAGGTGCGTTGAGGACATTTTCCACTGCCGCATGTCGAGGGAAATCACACCTTCCTTCTTGGACCTCGGAAAGTTCATTCACTCCCTTGCTACGACTCAAGAAGTTCCCCGACACATGCGCCTCCACTCCAGAGGAACCCCGAGGGTCCTGCCAAAACTCAAGAGGAGACACGTTGTCCCCTCCTCAGCTCGAGATGAGGGTTCCTTTCTCTATTTCGTCGGGAAAGGATTCCCGGCGTTCCTGTCGCATCTCAGGAGGAGGTGCTCTCCACAAGAAAGTGGCGAGGAACTCGAGGGATCATGCTATCAAGCCACAGGTAACCAGAAGTCTCAATTCACTCCAGATGAACCAGATTTCCATGCACTGCCTCGACTGTCACCCCAAGGATCCACCAACCCCATGGTGGCACGTGAGACAGCCCTGGTGGCTTCACGAGGGAAAGCCACAGATCCCTGTTTCAACGTGACAGGAAGCCTGACAGTGCTGCTACAGCACAGGAGGAGAGCGGGCGTGCATGTCTCCACTCGAGACGAGGCCTGACCACCCTGTGGACACTCCAGAGGGAACCAAGACCCATGTCAGCACTTTCGAGCAAAACTCAGGGTCTGGCCACAGCTCCAGACTCGGACTAGGACCCGCCACCGACTGTAGAGGAATCCCGAGAGGTCCCTCGCCATTCGCACTTAGACTGGCCTCTCCTGAGGGCACAAGAGCAGGTCCCTGAGGTCCCCGTCATAACTGAGAAGGACCTGCCACAACTCGAGAAACACCAGGAGGTTCTCCCTTCCAGGCGTGTTGAAGCCCTTTTCCTCTGCCACATGCCGAGGAAATCACACCTTCCTCTTGGAACTCAAAAGGGTCTTTCACTCCCTTGCTGCGACTCAAGAAGTTCCCAGACACATGCGCCTTCACTCGAGAGGAACCCCGAGGGTCCCATCACTACTCAAGAGGAGCCCCGTTGTTGCCTCCTCAGCTCGAGATGAGGGTTCCTTTCTCTGCTTCGTCGGGAAGGGATTCCCGGCATTCCCGTCGTATCTCAGGAGGAAGTGCTCTCCACACGAGAGTCTAGAGGAACTACAGGGATCTTGCTATCAGGCCACAGGTACCGAGAATTCTCAATCCACTCCAAGGTGAACCAGATTTCCCTGCACTGCCTCGACTGTAACCCCAAGGATCGATTAACCCCATGGTGGCAAGTGTGACAGCCCTGTTGGCATCTCGAGGGAAAGCCACAGTCCCCTATGTCAACGCGACAGGAAGCCTGACCATGCTGCTACAGCTCAGGAGGAATGCGGGCGTGCATGTCTCCACTCGAGACGAGGCCTGACCACCCTGTGGACACTCCAGAGGGACCCAAGTCCCATGTCAGCACTTTCGAGAAAAGCTCAGGGTCTCTCCGCAGGTTCAGACGCGGACCTAGGACCCACCATCGACTGGAGAGGAATCCCCAGAAGTCCCTTGCCATTCGCACGGAGAGTATCCTCTCCTGAGGCCACACTAGCATGTCCCTGAGGTCCCCATCGTAACTCAAGAAGGACCTGCTGCAACTCGAGAAACACCAGGTGGTTCTCCTTTCCAGGCGCGTTGAGGCCTTTTCTGCTGCTGTATGTCGAGCGAAATCACACCTTCCCTCTTGGACCTCGAAAGGGTCCTTCACTCCCTTGCTGCATCTCAATAAGTTCCCTGACACATGCGCCTCCACTCGACAGGAAACCCGAGATTCCTGCCACAACTCAAGAGGAGTCACGTTGTCCCCTCTTAACGCGACATGAGGGCTACTTTCCATGCATCGTCGGGAAGGGATTCGCGGCATTCCCTTCGCATATCAGGAGGAGGTGCTCTCCACAAGAGAGTCGAGAGGAACTCCAGGGATCATGCCATCAGGCCCCAAGTACTCGGAAGTCTCAGTCCACTCCAGATGAACCTGATTTACCTGCACTCTCTCGACTGTCACCGCGAGGATTGACTCACCCCTTGGTGACACGTGTGATAGCCCTGGTGGCACCTCGAGGAAAGCCACAGATCCCTGGGTGAAAGTGACAGGAAGCCTGACAGTGCTGCTACATCTCAGGAGGAGAGCAGGCGTACATGTCTCTACTGGAGACGAGGCCTGACTCCCCTGTGGACACTCCGGCGGGGCCCAATTCCATGTCAGCACTTTCGAGGAAACCTCAGGGTCCGGCCGCATGTCCGTACGAGGGCTTAGGACCCGACACCAACTGAAGAGGAATCCCGAGAAGTATCTCGCTATTTGCACGGAGCCTGGCCTCTCCTGAGGCCAGACGAGCGGATCCCTGAGGTCCCCGTCGTAACTCGAGAAGGACCTCCTGCAACTCGAGAAATACCGGAAGGTTCTCCCTTCCAGGTGCATTGAGGCCCTTTTCCACTGGCACATGTCAAGCAAAATCACACCTTCCCTCTTGGACCTCGAAAGTGTCCTTCACTCCCTTGCTGCGACTCAAGAAGTTCCCCGACACACGTGCATCCACTCGAGAGGAACCCGACGGTCCCGCCACAACTGAAGATGAGCCCTGTTGTCCCCTTCTCGGCTCAAGATGATGGTTGCTTTCCCTGCTTCTTCGGGAAGGGTTTCCCCACGTTCCTGTCCCATGTCAGGAGGAGGAGCTCTCCTCACCAGAGTCGAGAGGAACTCCAGGGAATGTGCCATCATGCCACAAGTATCCAGAAATCTCAATCCACTCCAGGTGAACCAGATTTCCCTGCACTGCCTCGACTGTCACCCCACGGATTGACTAACCTCATGGTGGCACCTGTGAATGTCCTATGGCATCTCGAGGAAAAGACACAGATCCCTGTGTCAACGTGACAGGAAGCCTGACAGCGATGCTACAGATCAGGAGGAGATTGGGGGTGCATGTCTCCACTCGAGACAAGGCCTGACCACCCTGTGGACACTCCAGAGGGGCCCAAGTCCCATTTTAGCACTCTTGAGCAAAGCTCAGGTTCCGGGCGCAGCTCTGGACGCGGACCTAGTACCCGACACTGACTGGAGAGGAATCCCAAGAGGTCCCTCGCCATTTGCACGGAGACTGGCCTCTCCTGAGGCCAAACGAGCGGATCCTAGAGGTCCCCGTCGTAACTCGAGAAGGACCTGCCGCAACTCCAGAAACACCAGAAGGTTTTCCCTTCCAGACGCATTGAGGCCATTTTCCACTGCCGCATGTTGAGGGAAATCACACCTTCCCTCTTGGACCTCGAAAGGGTCCTTCACTATCCTCTGCGACTCAAGAAGTTCCCCGACAAACGCGCCTCCACTCAAGAGGAATCCCGAAGGTCTCGCCACAACTCAAGAGGAGCCCCGTTTTCCCCTTCTCAGGTCGACATGAGGGTTCCTTTCCCTGCTTCGTCGGCAAGGGATTCCCAGCATTCCCGTCGCATCTCAGGAGGTGGTGCTGTTCACAGGAGAGTCGAGAGGAATTCCAGGGAATGTTCCATTAGGCCACAAGAATCCAGAAATCACAATCCACTCCAGATGAACCTGATTTGCCTGCACTGCCTCGACTGTCACCGCGAGGATCGATTCACCCCTTGGTGAGACGTGTGATAGCCCTGGTGGCACCTAGAGCCAAGCCACAGATCCCTGGTTGAAAGTGACAGGAAGCCTGACAGTGCTGCTACTGCTCAGGTGGAGATCAGGCATGCATGTCTCCACTGGAGACGATGCCTGACTCCGCTGTGGACACTCTGGAGGGGCCCAAGTCCCATGTCAGCACTTTGGAGGAAACCTCAGTGTCCGGCCGCAAGTCCGGACAAGGACTTAGGACCCACGACCAACTGGAGAGGAACCCGAGATGTTCCTCGCCATTTGCACGGATCTGGCCTATCCTGAGAGCACAACAGCAGGTCCCTGAGTTCCCCATCGTAACTCGAGAAGGACCTGCTGCAACTCGAGAAACACCAGGAGGTTCTCCTTTCCAGGCGCGTTGAGACCTTTTCTGCTGCTGCATGTCGGGCGAAATCACACCTTTCCTCTGTCACCTCGAAAGGGTCCTTCACTCCCTTGCTGCGACTCAAGAAGTTCCCTGACACACGCGCCTCCACTCGACAGGAAACCCAAGATTCCTGCCACCACTCAAGCGGAGACCCGTTGTCCCCTCCTGAGCGTGACATGAGGGTTACTTTCCAGGCATCGTCGGGAAGGGATTCGCGGTGTTCCCATCGCATATCAGCAGGAGGTGTTCTCCACAGGAGAATCCAGAGGAACTCCAGGGATCATGCCATAAGGCCACAAGTACCCAGAAGTCTCAATCCATTCCAGATGAACCTGATTTCCAAGCACTGTCTCGACTGTCACCCCGAGGATCGACTCAGCCCATGGTGGCACGTGTGACAGCCCTGGTGGCACCTCGAGGGAAATCCACAGACTCTTGTTTCAACACGACAGGAAGCCTGACAGTGTTGCTACAGCTCAGGAGGATAGCTAGCATGCATGTCTCCACTCGAGACGAAGCCTGACTCCATGGTGGAAACTCCAGAGGGAACCAAGTCCCATGTCAGCACGTTCGAGGAAAACTCATGGTCCGGCCGCAGCTCCAGACGAGGACATTGGAACCGCCACCGACTGGAGAGGAATCCCGAAAGGTTCCTCGCCATTCGCATGGAGACTGGCCTCTCCTGAGGCCACAGGAGCGGTTCCCTGAGATCCCCGTCGTAACTCGAGAATGACCTGCTGCAACTCGAGAAACACAAGGAGATTCTCTCCTCCAGGCGAATTGAGGCTCTTTTCTGCTGCCACATGTCGAGGGAAATCACACCTTCCCTCTTGGACCTCGAAAGGGTCCTTCACTCCCTAGCTGCGACTCAAGAATTCCCGGACACACGCGCCTCCACTCGACAGGAACCCCGAGTGTCCGCCATAACTCAAGAGGAGCCCCTTTGTCCCCTCCTCAGCGCGAGGTGAGAGTTAGTTTCCGTGCATCGTCGGGAAGGGATTCGCGGCATTCCCATTGCATACCAGAAGGAGGTGCTCTCCACAGGAGAGTCGAGATGATCTCCAGGGATCGTGCCATCAGGCCACAAGTACCCAGAAGTCTCAATCCACTCCCGATGAAGCTGATTTCCCTGCACTCTCTCGACTGTCACGCCGAGGATCGACTGACCCCATGTTGGCACGTGTGATAGCCCTGGTGGCATCTCGAGGGAAAGCCACAGATCCCTGTGTCAACACGACAGGAAGCCTGACAGTGCTGCTACCACTCAGGAGGAGAGTGGGCGTGCATGTCTCCACTCGAGACGAGGCCTGACCACCCTGTGGACACTCCTCAGGGACCCATGTCCCATGTCAGCACATTCGAGCAAAGCTCAGGGTCCGGCCACAGTTCCATACGTGACCTAGGACCCGCCACCAACTGCAGAGGAATCCCGAGAGGTCCCTCGCCATTCGCACGGAGACTGGCCTCACCTGGGGCCACACGAGCAAGTCCCTGAGGTCCCCGTTGTAATTCAAAAAGGACCTACTGCAACTCGAGAAACACCGGGATGTTCTCCCTTCCAGGCGCGTTGAGGCCCTTTTCTGCTGCTGCATGTCGAGCAAAATCACACCTTCCCTCTTGGACCTCGAAAAGGTCCTTAACTCCCCGCTGCGACTCAAGAAGTTCACCAACACACATGCCTCCACTCGAGAGGAACCCCGAGGGTCCTGCCACAACTCAAGAGGAGCCCCGTTGTCCCCTCCTCAGCGCGAGATGAGAGGTACTTTCCGTGCTTCGTCGGGAAGGGATTCGCGGCGTTCCCATCGCATATCAGGAGGAGGTGCTCTCCACAGGAGAGTCGAAAGGAACTCCAGGGATCGTGCCATCAGACTACGAGTACCCAGATGTCTCAATCCAACCAGATGAACCTGATTTCCCTGCACTGTCTCGACTGTCACCCGGAGGATCGACTCACCCCATAGTGGCACGTGTGACAGCCCTGGTGGCACCTCGAGGTAAAGCCACAGACCCCTGTTTCAACGTGACAGGAAGCCTGACAGTGTTGCTACAGCTCAGGAGGAAAGGTGGTGTGCATGTCTCCACTCGAGACGAGACCTGACTCCACTGTGGACACTCCACAGGGACCCAAGTCCCATGTCAGCACGTTCGAGCAAACCTCAGAGTCCGGTCTCACCTCCAGAAGAGGACAGAGGGCCGGGCAACGACTGGAGAGGAATCCCGAGAGGTCCCTCGCCATTCGCACGGAGACTGGCCTCTCCTGAGGCCACACGAGTGGGTCCCAGAGGTCCCCGTTGTAACCCGAGAAGGACCTGCCACAACTCCAGAAACACCAGAAGGTTCTCCCTTCCAGTCGCGTTGAGGCCCTTTTCCACTGCTGCATGTCGAGGGAAATCACACCTTCCCTCTTGGACCTCGAAAGTGTCCTTCACTCCCCTCTGCGACTCAAGAAGTTCACCGACACATACGCGTCCACTTGAGAGGAACCCCGAGGGTCCTGCCACAACTCAAGATGAGCCCCGTTGTCCCCTCCTCAGCTCGAGATGAGGGTTCCTTTCCCTGCTTCATCCGGAAGGGATTCCCGGCGTTCCTGTGCAATCTCACGAGGGGCTGCTCTTCACAGGAGAGTCTAGAGGAACTCCAGGGAATGTGCCATCAGGCTACAAGTATCCAGCAACCTCAATCCACTCCAGATGAACCTGATTAGCCTGCACTGCCTCGAATGTCACCCCGAGTATCGACTCACCCCATGGTGGCACGTGTGACAGCCCTGGTGGCACCTCGAGTGAAAGCCACAGACCGTGGTTTCAACGCGACAGGAAGCCTGACAGTGTTGCTACAGCTCAGGAGGATAGCTTGCGTGCATGTCTCCACTTGAGACGAGGCCGGACTCCACTGTTGACAGTTCAGAGGGACCCTAGTCCATGACAGCACTTTCGAGGAAACCTCAGGTTCCGGCCACAGCTCCCGACGAGGACCTAGGTCCCGCCACTGACTGGAGAGGAATCCCGAGAGGTCACTCCTCATTCTCACCGAGACTGGCCTCTCCTGAGGCCACATGAATGGGTCCTAGAAGTCCCCGTCATAACTTGAGAAGGACCAGCTGCAACTAGAGAAGCACCAGGAGGTTCTCCCTTCCAGTAGCGTTGAGGGCCTGTTCCACTGCCACATGTTGAGGGAAATCACACCTTCCCTCTTGGACCTCGAAAGGTCCTTCACTCCCCTCTACGACTCAAGAAGTTCACCGACACACACACCTCCACTCGAGAGGAACCCCGAGGGTCCTGCCACAACTCAAGAGAAGCCCCGTTGTCCCCTCCTCAGCTCGAGATGAGAGTTCCTTTCCCTGCTTTGTCGGGAAGTGATTCCCGGCATTCCCGTCGCATCTCAGGAGGAGGTGCTCTCCACAGGAGAGTCGAGAGGAACTCCAGGGATCGTGCTATCAGGCCACAAGTACCCAGAAGTCTCAATCCACTCCAGATGAACCTGATTTCCCTGCACTGTATCGACAGTCACCCCGAGGATAGACTCATCCCATGGTGGCACGTATGGCAGCCCTGTGGCACCTCGAAAGAAAACCACAGACCCCTGTTTCATCATGACAGGAAGACTGACAGTGTTGCTACAGCTCAGGAGGATAGCTGGCGTGCATGTCTCCGCTCGAGATGAGGCTGAATCCACTTGGACACTGCAGAGGGACCCAAGTCCCATGTCAGCACGTTCGAGGAAATCTCAGGGTCTGGCCGCAGCTCCAGACGAGGACAGAGGACCTGCCACCAACTGGAGAGGAATCACGAGAGGTCCCTCGCCATTCGCACGGAGACTGGCCTCTGCTGAGTCCACCCGAGCGGATCACAGGGCTTCCGGCCATAACTTGAGAAGGACCAGCCTCAACTCGAGAAACACCAGAAGGTTCTCCCTTCCAGTCGTGTTGAGGCCCTTTTCACTGCCACATGTCGAGGGAAATCACACCTTCCCTCTTGGACCTCGAAAGGGTCCTTCACTCCCTTGCTGCAACTCAAGAAGTTCCCTGACACAGGCGCCTCCATTCGACAGGAATACCAAGGGTCCCGCCACAACTCAAGAGGAGCCCCGTTGTCCCCTCCTCAGCGCGAGATTACGGTTAATTTCCCTGCTTCGTCAGGAAGGGATTTGCGGCATTCACATCGCATATCAGTAAGAGGTGCTCTGCACAGGAGAGTTGAGAGGAACTCCACGGATCGTGCCGTCAGGCCACAAGTACCCAGAAGTCTCAATCCACTCCAGATGAACCTGAATTCCCTGCACTGTCTCGACTGTAACCGGGAGGATTGAATCACCCCATGGTGACACGTGTGATAGACCTGGTGGCATCTCGAGGGAAAGCCAGAGATCCCGGTGTCAAAGTGACAGGAAGACTCACACTGCTGCTACAGCTCAGGAGGAGAGTGGGCGTGCATGTCTCCACTCGAAACGAGGCCTGACCACCCTGTGGACACTCCAGAGGCAACGAAGTCCCATGTCAGCACTTTCGAGGAAAACTTGGGGTCCGGCCGCAGCTCCAGATGAGGACTTAGGACCCGCCACAAACTGGAGAGGAATCCCAAGAGTTACCTGGCCATTTGCATGGAGCCTGGCCTCTCCTGAGGCCACACGAGTGGGTCCCTTAGTTCCCCATCGTAACTCGAGAAGGATCTGCCGCAGCTGGAGAAACACCAGGAAGTTCTCCCTTCCAGGCGCATTGAGGCCCTTTTCTGCTGCCGCATGTCGAGGGAATTCACACCTTCCCTCTTGACCTAGAAAGGGTCCTTCACTCCCTTTCTGTGACTCAAGAAGATCCCCGACACATGCGCCTCCACTCCAGAGGAAACCCGAGGGTCCCGCCACAACTCAAGAGGAGCCCCTTTGTCCCCTCCTCTGCTAGAGATGAGGGTTCCTTACTCTGCTTCGTCGGGAAGGGATTCCCGGCGTTCCCGTCGCATCTCAGAGGAGGTGTTCTCCACAAGAGAGTTGAGAGGAACTCCAGGGATCGTGCTCTCAGGCCACAGGTACCCAGAAGTCTCAGTCCACTCCAGATGAACCAGATTTCCCTGCACTGCCTCGACTGTCACCACGACGAATGGACTAACCCCATGGTGGCTCGTGTGACAGCCATGGTGACATCTCAAGGGAAAGGAACAGATCCCTGTGTCAACGTGTCTGGAAGGCTGACAGTGCTGGTTCAGCACAGGAGGAGAGCGGGCGTCCATGTTTCCACTCTAGACGAAGCCTGACCACCCTGTGGGCACTCAAGAGGGAACCAAGTCCCATGTCAGCACTTTCGAGCAAAACTCAGGGTCCGGCCGCAGATCCAGATGTGGACCTAGGAACCGCCACCGACTGCAGAGGAATCCCGAGAGGTCCCTTGCCATTCGCACGGAGACTGGCCTCTCCTGAGGCCACACGAGCAGGTCCCTGAGGTCCCCGTCATAACCCGAGAAGGACCTGCTGCAACTCGAGAAACACCAGGAGGATCTCCCTTCCAGGCGCGTTTAGGCCCTTTTCTGCTGCTGCATGTCGAGCGAAATCACACCATCCCTCTTGGATCTCGAAAGGGTCCTTCACTCCCCTCTGCCACTCAAGCACTACCCCGACACACGCACCTCCAATCGAGAGGAACCCCGAGGGTCCAGCCACATCTAAAGAGGAGCCTCGTTGTCCCCTCCTCAGCTCAAGATGAGGGTTCCTTTCCCTGCTTCATCAGGAAGGGATTCCCGGCATTCCCATTGCATCTCAGGAGGAGGTGGTCTCCATTCCGATCGCATCTCAGAAGGAGTTGCTCTCCACACGAGAGTCAGGAGGAACTCCAGAGATCATGCTATCAGGCCACAGGTACCCAGATGTCTCAATCCACTCAAGATGACCCAGATTTCCCTGCACTGCCTCGACTGTCACCCTGAGAATCGACTAACCCCATGGTGGCACGTGTGACAGCCCTGGTGGCATCTCGAGGGAAAGCCACATATCCCTTGTCAATGCGACAGGAAGACTGACAGTGCTGCTACAGCCCAGGAGGAGAGCGGGCGTGCATGTCTCCACTCGAGACGAGGCCTGACCACCCTGTGGACACTCCAGAGGGACCCAAGTCCCATGTCAGAACTTTCAAGCAAAGCTAAGGTTCCGGCTGCAGCTCCAGACGCGGACCTAGGACCTGCCACCAACTGGAGAGGAATCCCGAGAGGTCCCTCGCCATTCGCACGGAGACTGGCCTCTCCTGAGGCCACATGAGCAGGACCCTGAGGTCCCCGTCGTAACTCGTGAAGGACGTGCTGAAACTCGAGAAACAACATGAGGTTCTCCCTTCCATGCATGTTGAGTCCCTTTTCTGCTCCTGCATGTCGAGCGAAATCACACCTTTCCTCTTGGACCTCGAAAAGTTCCTTCACACCCTTGATGCAACTCAAGAAGTTCCCTGACACAGGCGTTTCCACTCGACAGGAACACCGAGGGTCGCGCCACAACTCAAGAGGAGCCTCGTTGTCCCCTCCTGAGTGCGAGATGAGGGTTACTTTCCGTGCTTCATCGGGAAGGGATTCGCGGCGTTCCCATCGCATATCAGGAGGAGGTGCTCTCCACAGGAGAGTAGAGGGGAACTCCAGGAATCGTACCATCAGGCCACAAGTACCCAGAAGTCTCAATCCACTCCAGATGAACCTGATTTCCCTGCACTGTCTCGACAGTCACCCCGAGGATTGAATCACCCCATGGTGGCACGTGTGACAGCCCTGGTGGCACCTCGAAGGAAAGCCACAGACCCCTGTTTCAATGTGACAGGAAGCCTGACAGTGTTGCTACAGCTCAGGATAGCTGGCGGGCATGTCTCCACTCGAGACGAGGCCTGACTCCACTGTGGACACTCCAGAGGGACCCAAGTCCCATGTCAGCACGTGCGAGGAAACCTCAGGGTCCGGCAGCAGCTCCAGAGGAAGACAGAGGAACCGCCACCGACTGGAGAGGAATCACGAGAGATCCCTCGTCGTTCGCACGGAGAAGGCCTCTGCTGAGGCCACACGAGCGGATCACAGAGGTTCCCGTCGTGACTTGAGAAGGACCTGCCTCAACTCGAGAAACACCAGAAGGTCCTCCCTTCCAGGCGCTTTGAGGCCCTTTTCCAATGCCGCATGTCGAGGGAAATCACACTTTCCATCTTGGACCTCGAAAGGGTCCTTCACTCCCCTCTGTGACTCAAGAAGTTCCCCGACATACGTGCCTCCATTCCCGAGGAAGCACGAGGGACCTGCCACAACTCAAGAGGAGCCCCGTTGTCCCCTCCTCAGCTCGAGATGATGGTTCCTTTCTCTGCTTCATCGGGAAGGGATTCCCGGTGTTCCCGTCGCATCTCAGGAGGAGGTACTCTCCACAGGAGAGTCGAGAGGAATTCCAGGAATCGTGCCATCAGGTCA
Organism: Aepyceros melampus; assembly: GCA_006408695.1. Classification (NCBI taxonomy): domain Eukaryota; kingdom Metazoa; phylum Chordata; class Mammalia; order Artiodactyla; family Bovidae; genus Aepyceros; species Aepyceros melampus. The sequence goes on from SJXQ01012319.1 coordinate 372,362, forward strand.
CAAGTACCCAGAAGTCTCAATCCACTACAGATGAACCTGATTTACCTGCACTGTCTCGACTGTCACCCCGAGGATCGACTCACCCCATGGTGGCATGTGTGACAGCCCTGGTGGCACCTAAAGGGAAAGCCACAGACCGCTGTTTCAACGCCACAGGAAGCCTGACAGTGTGGCTACAGCTCAGGAGTATAGCTGGTGAGCATGTCTCCACTCAAAAGGAGGCCTGACTCCACTGTGGACACTCCCGAGGGACCCAAGTCCTATGTCAGCACGTTCGAGGGAACATCAGGGTAAGTCTGCAGATCCAGAAGAGGACAGAGGACCCACCACCGACTGGAGAGGAATCCCGATAGGTCCCTCGCCATTCGAACGGAGACTGGCCTCTCCTGAGGCCACAGGAGCAGGTCCCTGACATCCCCGTCTTAACTTGAGACGGACCTGCTGCAATTCGCGAAACACCAGGAGGTTCTCCCTTCCAGGCACGTTGAGGCCCTTTTCTGATGCCGCATGTCAAGGGAAATCACACCTTCCCTCTTGGACCTCGAATCGGTCCTTCACTCCCCTCTGTAACTAAAGAGGTTCCCGAACACACACACCTCCACTTGAGAGGACCCCGAGGGTCCCGCCAGAACTCAAGAGGAGCCTCGTTGTGCGATCCTCAGCTCGAGATAAGGGTTCCTTTTCCTGTTCCGTCGGGAAGGGATTCCTGGTGTACCCGTCGCATCTCAGAAGGTGCTCTTCACAGGAGAGTCGAGAGGAACTCCAGGGATCGTTCTATCAGGCCACAGGTACCCAGAAGTCTCAATCCACTCCAAATGAACCAGATTTCCCTGCACTGCCTTGACTGTCACCGCGAGGATCGACTCACCCCATGGTGGAACGAGTGACAGCCCTGGTGGCATCTCGATGGTAAGCCATCGATCCCTGTGTTAACATGACAGGAAGCCTGACAGTGCTGCTACAGCTCAGAAAGAGAGCGGGCATGCATGTCTCCACTGGAGACGAGGCATGACCACCCTGTGGACACTCCAGAGGGACCCAAGTCCCATGTCAGCACTTTCAAGCAAAGCTCAGGGTCCGGCAGAAATCCAGTCGCGGATCTTGGACCCGCCATCGACTGGAGAGGAATCCCGAGAGGTCCCTCGCCATTCGCACGGAGACTGGCCTCTCCTGAGGCCACACGATCCGTTCCCTGAGGTCCCCGTGGTAACTCGAGAAGGACCTGCTGCAACTCGAGAAACACCAGGAGGATCTCCCTTCGAGGCGCGTTGAGGCCCTTTTTGGCTGCTGCATGTCGAGTGAAATCACACTTTCCCTCTTGGACCTCGAAAGTGTCCTTCACTCTGTTGCTGCGACTCAAGAAGTTCCCTGACACATGCGTCTCCACTCGATAGGAACACCGAGGGTCCCGCCACAACTCAGGAGGAGCCCCGTTGTCCCCTCCACAGCTCGAGATGAGGGTTCCTTTCAGTGGTTCGTCGGGGAGGGATTCGCGGCGTTCCCTTCGCATCTCAGGAGGAGGTGCTCTCCACACGAGAGTCGAGAGGAACTCCAGGGATAGTGCCATCAGGCCACAACTACCCAGAAGTCTCAATCCACCGCAGATGAACCTGATTTCCCTGCACTGTCTCGATGTCACCCGAGGATCGACTCACCCCATGGTTGCACATATGACAGCCCTGGTGGCACCTCGAGGGAAAGACACAGACCCCATTTTCAATGCGACAGAAAGCGTGACAGTGTTGCTACAGCTGAGAAAGATAGCTGGCTTGCATGTCTCCACTTTAGACGAGGCCTGACTCCACTGTGGACCCCTCAGAGGGACCCAAGTCCCATGTAAGCACGTTCGAGGAAAACTCAGGGTCCGGCCCCAGCTCCAGACGAGGACAGAGGACCCGCCACCGACTGGAGAGTAATCCGGAGAGGTCCCTCGCCATTCACACGGAGACTGTCCTCTCCTGACGCAACAAGAGCGGGTCCCAGAGGTCCCCGTCGTAACTAGAGAAGGATCTGCCTCAACTCGACAAACACCAGAAGGTTCTCCCTTCCAGTCGCGTTGAGGCCCTTTTCCACTGCCGTATGTCGAGGGAAATCACACCTTCCCTCTTGGACCTTGAAAGGTTCCTTCACTCCCCTCTGCGACTCAAGAAGTTCCCCGATTCACGTGCCTCCCCTCGAGAGGAACCTCGAGGATTCCGCCACAACTCAAGAGGAGCTCCGTTTTCCCCTCCTCAGCTTGAGATGAGGGTTCCTTTCCCTGCTTCATCGGGAAGGGATTCCCGACCTACCCGTCGCTTCACAGGTGGAGGTGCTTGCCACACTAGAGTTGAGAGGAATTCCAGGGAATGTGCCATTAGGCCACAAATATCGAGAAATCTCAATCCACTCCAGATGAACCTGATTTGCCTGCACTTCCTCGACTGTCACCACGAGGATCGACTCAGCCCATGGTGACACGTGTGATAGCCCTGGTGGCACCTCGAGTAAAGCCACAGATCCCTGGGTGAAAGATCCCTTCCTTCCCACAGGAAGCCTGACAGTGCTGCTACAGCTCAGGAGGAGAGTGGGCGTGCATGTCTCCACTAGAGACGAGGCCTGACTTCCCTGTGGACACTCCGGAGGGACCCAAGTCCCATGTCAGCACTTTCGAGCAAACTCAGGATCTGTCTGCAGCTCCAGACGCGGACCTAGGACCCTCCACCGACTGGAGAGGAATCCCGAGAGGTCCCGTGCCATTTACACGAATAATGGCCTCTCCTGAGGCCACACAAGCAGGTCACTGAGGTCCCTGGCGTAACTCGAGAAGGACTTGCTGCAACTCGAGAAACACCAAGAGGTTCTTTCTTCCAGGACCGTTGAGGCCCTTTTCTGCTGCTGCATGTAGAGCAAAATCACAGCTTCCCTCTTGGACCTCGATAGGGTCCTTCACTCCCTTGCTGCCACTCAAGAAGTTCGCTGACACAAATGTCTCCACTCGAGAGGAACCCCGAGGGACCGGCCACAACTCAAGAGGAGCCCCGTTGTCCCCTCCTCAGTGCAAGATGACGGTTCCTTTCCCTGTTTCGGCGGGAAGGGATTCCCGTCACATCTCAGGAAGAGGTGCTCTCCACACGAGACTCGAGGGGAACTCCAGGGAATGTACCATCAGGCCACAAGTATCCAGAAATCTCAATCCACTCCAGATGAACCAGATTTCCCTTCACTGCCTCAACTGTCACCCCAAGGATCCACTAACCTCATGGTGGCACCTGTGACAGCCCTGGTGGCATCTCGAGGGAAAGCCACAGATCCCTGTGTCAACGCGATAGGAAGCCTGACAGTGCTGCTACAGCTCAGGAGTAGAGCGGGCGTGCATATCTCCACTCTAGATGAGGCCTGACCACACTGTGGACACTCCAGTGGGGCCCAAGTCCCATTTTAGCACACTCGTGCAAAGCTCAGGGCCCGGCCGCAGCTCCGGACGAGGACCTAGGACCCGACACCAACTGGAGAGGAATCCCGAGAGGTCACTCGACATTTGAACGGAGACTGGCCTCTCCTGAGGCCACTGGAGCAGGTCCCTGAAATCCCCATCGTAACTCAAGAAGGATCTGCTGCAACTCGAGAAACACGAGGAGGTTCTCCCTTCCAGGCGCGTTGAGGTCCTTTTGTGATGCTGCATGTCGAGCGATATCACACTTCCTTCTTGGACCTCGAATGGGTCCTTCACTCCCTTGCTGCGACTCAAGAAGTTCGCCAAAACACATGCTTCCACTCTAGAGGAACGCCGAGGGTCCCGCCAGAACTCAAGAGGAGCCCCGTTGTCCCCTCTTTAGCAAGAGATGATGGTTCCTTCCCCTGCTTCATCGGGAAGGGATTCCCGGCATTCCCATCGAATATCAGGAATAGGTGTTCTCCACAGGAGAGTCGAGAGGAACTCCAGGGATCGTGCCATCAGGCCACAATTACGCAGAAGTCTCAATCCACTCCAGATGAACCTGATTTCCCTGCACTGTCTCGACTGTCACCCCGAGGATCGACTCACCCTATGGTGGCACGTGTGACAGCCCTGGTGGCACCTCGAGGGAAAACCACAGACCCATGTTTCAATGCGTCAGGAAGCCTGACAGTGTTGCTACAGCCCAGGAGGATAGCTTGCATGCATGTCTCCACTCGAGACGAGGCCTGACTCCACTGTGGGTACTCCAGAGGGATCCAGATCCCATGTCAGCATGTTGGAGGAAACCTCAGGGTCCGGCCACTGCTCCAGACGAGGACAGAGGACCTTCCACTGACTGGAGAGGAATCCCGAGAGGGCCCTCACCATTCGCACGGGGACTGGACTCTCCTATGTCTACTTGAGCAGGTCTCTGAGGTCCAGGTCCTAACTCGAAAAGGACCTGCTGCAACTCGAGAAACACCAGGAGGTTCTCCCTTCCAGGCGCGCTGAGGCACTTTTCTGCTGCTGCATATTTAGCGAAATCACACCTTCCCTCTTGGATCTCGTAAAGGTCCATCACTCCCTTGCTGCGACTCAAGAAGGTCCCTGACACACGTGCCTCCACTGGAGAGGAACCCCGAGGGTCCCGCCACAACTCAAGACGAGCCCCGTTGTCCCCTGCCCAGTGCTAGATGAGGGTTACTTTCCGTGCTTCGTAGGGAAGGTATTCGTGGCATTCCATTCGCATATCAGGAGGAGGTGCTCTCCACAGGAGAGTCGGAGGAACTCCAGGGATCGTGCCATCAGGCCACAAGTACCCAGAAGTCTCAATCCACTCCAGATGAAACTGATTTCCCTGCACTGTCACGACTGGCACCCCGAGGATAGACTCATCCCATGCTGGCACGTGTGACAGCCCTGCTTGCACCTGGAGCAAATTCACAGGTCCCTAGGTGAAAGTGACAGGCAGCCTGACAGTGCTGCTACAGCTCAGGAGGAGAGCGGGTGTGCAAGTATCCACTGGAGGCGAGGCCTGACTCCCCTGTGGACACTCTGGACGGGCCCAAGTCCCATGTCAGCACTCTCGAGGAAACATCAGGGTCCAGCCACAGCTCTGCACGAGGACTTAGGACTCGCGACCAACTGGAGAGGAATCCCGAGAGGTAACTCGCCATTTGCATGGATCCTGGCCTCTCCTGAGGCCGCACGAGCGAGTCCATGAGGTACCCTTCTTAACTCGAGAAGGACCTGCGCAATTCGAGAAATACCAGCATGTTCTCCCTTCCAGGCACGTTGAGGCCCCTTTTCTGCTGCCGCATGTCGAGGGAAATCACACCTTCCCCCTTTTCGACGTTGAAAGGGTTCTTCACTCCCTCGCTATGACTCAAGAAGTTCCCCGACACTCACGCCTCCACTCGAGAGGAACCCCGAGCGTCCCACCACAACTCAAGAGGAGCCCCGTTGTCCCCTCCTCAGCTCGAGATGAGGGTTCCTTTTCCTGCTTCGTCGGGAAGGGATTCCCGGCATTCCCGTCGCATCTCAGGAGGAGGTGCTCTCCACACGAGAGTCGGGAGGAACTCCAGGGATCTTGCTATCAGGCCACAGGAACCCAGAAGTCTCAATCCACTCCAGATGAACCAGATTTCCCTGCACTGCCTCGACTGTCACCCCGAATATCGACTAACCAAATGGTGGCACGTGTGACAGCCCTGGTGGCATCCCGAGGGAAAGCCACAGTTCCCAGTCTCAATGCGACAGGAAGCCTGATAGTGCTGCTACAGCTCAAGAGGAGAGCGGGCGTGATGTCTCCACTCGAGACGAGGCCTGACCACCCTGTGGTCACTCCAGAGGGACCCAAGTCCCATGATAGCACTTTCGAGCAAAACTCAGGGTCCTCCCACAGCTACAGACGCGGACTTAGGAACCACCACCGACTGGAGAGGAATCCCGATAGGTCCCTCGCCATTCGCACGGAGACTGGCCTCTCCTGAGGCCACACGAGCAGGTCCCTGAGGTCCCCGTCATAGCTCGAAAAGGACCTGCTGCAACTTGAGAAACACCAGGAGGTTCTCCCTTCCAGGCGCGTTGAGACACTTTTAGTCTACTGCATTTCGAGCAAAATCACACCTTCCCTCTTGGACCTCAAAAGGGACATTTACTCCCTTGCGGCGACTCAAGAAGTTCCCTGACACATGCGCCTCCACTTGACAGGAATCCCGAGCATCCTGCCACAACTCAAGAGGAGCCCCGTTGTCCCCTCCTAAGTGGCAGATGAGGTTATTTTCCATGCTTCGTCTGGAAGGGATTCACGGCATTCCCATCGCATATCAGGAGGAGGTTCTCTCCACCGGAGAGTCCAGAGGAACTCCAGGGATCGTGTCTTCATGCCACAAGTAACTAGAAATCTCAATCCACTCCAGATGAAACTGATTTCCCTGCACTGTCTCCACTGTCACCCCGAGGATTGACTCACTCCATGGTGGCACGTAAAACAGCCCTGGTGGCAACTCGAGGGAAAGCCAGAGACACCTGTTTCAACGTGACAGGAAGCCTGACAGTGTTGCTACAGTTCAGGAGGATAGCTGGCGTGCATGTCTCCCCTCGAAACGAGTCCTGATTCCACTTTGGACACTCCAGAGGGATCCAAGTCCCATGTCAGCACGTTCGAGCAAACCCCTCGGTCCGGCCGCAGCTCCAGATGAGGACAGAGTACCTGTCACCAACTGGAGAGGAAACCCTAGAGGGACCTCACCATTTGCACGGAGCCCGGCCTCTCTTGAGGCCATACCAGCGGATCCCTGAGGTCCCCACGTAACTCGAGAAGACCTGCCGCAACTTGAGAAACACCAGGAGGTTCTCCCTTCCAGGCACGTTGAGGCCCTTTTCCACTGCCGCATGTCGAGGGAAATCACACCTTCCTTCTTGGACCTCGAAAGGGTCCTTCACTCCCTTTCTGCGACTCAAGATGTTAACCGACATACACGCCTCCAATCGAGAAGTACCCCGAGCGTCCCGCCACAACTCAAGAGGAGTCCCGTTGTCCCCTCCTCAGCTAGAGATGAGAGTTCCTTTCTCTGCTTCTTTGGCAAGGGATTCCCGGGGTTCCTGTCGCATCTCAGGAGGAGGTGTTCTACACACTAGAGTCGAGAGGAACTCCAGGGATCTTGTTATCAGGCCACAGGTACCCAGAAGTCTCAATCCACTCCAGATGAACCAGATTTCCCTGCACTGCCTCGACTGTCACCCCGAGGATCAACTAACACCAGGGTGGAACGTGTGACAGCCCTGGTGGCACCTCGAGCAAAGCCACAGATGCCTGTGTGAATGTGACAGGAAGGCTGACATTGATGCTTCAGCTCAGGAGGAGAGCAGGCGTGCATGTCTCCACTGGATGCGAGGCCTGACTCTCCTGTGGACTCTGAAGAGGGACCTAAGTCCAATGACAGCACTTTCGAGCAAAGCTCAGGGTGGGCCGCAGTTCCAGACGCAGACCTAGGACGCACCACCGACTGGAGAGGAATCTCGAGAGGTCCCTCATCATTCGCACGGAGACTGGCCTCTCCTGAGTCCACACCAGCAGGTCCCTGAGGTCCCCATTTTAACGCGAGAAGGACCTGCTGCAACTCGAGAAACACCAGGAGGTTCTCCCTGCCAGGTGCATTGAGTCCCTTTTCTGTTAGTGCATGTCAAGCGAAATCATACCTTAACTCTTGGACCTCGAAAGAGTCCTTCACTCCCTTTCTGCGACTTAAGAAGTTCCCTGACACATGCACCTCTACTCAACAGGAACTTGGAGGGTCCCGCCACAACTCAAGAGGAGCCCCATTGTCCCCTCCTAAGCGCGAGTGAGGGTTACTTACCGTGCTTCGTCGGGAAGAGGTTCACGGAGTTCCCACCGCATATCAGGAGGAGCTCTCCACAGGAGAGTCGAGAGCAACTCCAGCGATGGTGCCATCAGGCCACAAGTACCCAGAAGTCTCAATCCACTCCAGATGAACCTGATTTCCCTGCTCTGTCTCGACTGTCACCACGAGGATCGACTCACGCCATGGTGGCACGTGTGACAGCCCTGGTGGTACCTCAAGGGAAAGCCACAGATCCCTGTTTCAATGTGACAGGAAGCCTGAGAGTGTTGCTACAGCTCAGGAGCATAGCTGCCTTGCGTGTCTCCACTCGGGACGAGGCCTGACTACACTGCGGACACTCCAGAGGGACCCAAGTCCCATGTCAGCATGTTCGAGGAAACCTCAGGGTCCGGCCACATATCCAGATGAGGACAGAGGAGCCGCCAACATCTGGAGAGGAATCCTGAGAGGTCCCTTGCCATTCACAAAGAGACTGGCCTCTCCGGAAACCACACGAGTGGGTACCAGATGTCCCCGTCGTAACCCGAGAAGGACGTGCCACAACTCTAGAAACACCAGAAGGTTCTCCCTTCCAGTCGCGGTTAGGCCCTTTTCGACTGCCACATGTTGAGGGAAACCACACCTGCCCTCCTGGACGTCGAAAGGGTCCTTCACTCCCCTCTGCATTTCAAGAATTTCCCTGACACACGCGCCTCCACTCGAGAGGAACCTCGAGGGTCCCGCCACAACTCAAAAGGAGCTCCGTTGTCCCCTCCTCAGCGCGAGATGAGCGTTACTTTCCGTGCTTCATCGGGAAGAGATTCGCGGCATTACCATTGCATATCAGGAGGAGCTCTCCACAGGAGAGTCCAGAGCAACGCCAGGGATGGTGTCGTCAGGCCACAAGTACCCAGAAGTCTCAATCCACTCCAGATGAACCTGATTTCCCTGCACTGTCTCGACTGTCACCCCGAGGATTGACGCAAACCTTGGTGGCATGTGTGACAGCCCTTGTGGCACCTCAGGGAAAGCCACAGATCCCTGTTTCAATGCGACAGGAAGCCTGACAGTGTTGCTACTGCTCAGGAGGATAGCTGACGTGCATGTCTCCACTCGGGACGAGCCCTGACTCCACTGTGTACACTCCAGAGGGACCCAACTCCAATGTCAGCACGTTCGAGGAAAGCTTAGGGTCCGGCCGCAGATCCAGACGAGGACAGAGGACCTGCCACCTACTGGAGAAGAATCCCGAGAGGTCCCTCAACATTTGCACGGAGCCTGGCCTCTCCTGAGGCCACACGAGCAGGTCCCTGAGGTCCCCGTCGTAACTCGAGAAGGACCTGCTGCAACTTGAGAAACACCAGGAGGTTCTCCCTTCCATGCGCGTTGAGGCCCTTTTCTGCTGTTGCATATCGAGCGAAATCACACCTTCCCTCTTGGACCTCAAAAGGCTCCTTCACTCCCTTACTGTGACTCAAGAAGTTCCAAGACACACGCGCCTCCACTCATGAGGAACCCCGGGTGTCCCGCCACAACTGAAGATGAGACCCGCTGTCCTCTCCTCAGCTCGAGATGAGGGATCCTTTCCTTGCGTCATCGGGAAGGCATTCCCGGCATTCCCGTCGCACCTCAGGAGGAGTTGGTCTTCACAGGAGAGTCGAGAGGAACGCCAGGGAATGTGCCATCAGGCCACAAGTATCCAGAAGCCTCAATTCACTCCAGATGAACCTGATTTCCCTACACTGTCTTGACTGTCACACCGAGGATCGTCTCAGCCCATGGTGGCACGTGTGACAGCCCTGGTGGCACCTCGAGGGAAAGCCACAGACCCCTGTTTCAACGCGACAGGAAGCTTGACAGTGTTGCTACAGCTCAGGAGGATTGCTGGCGTGCAAGTCCACTCAAGACGAGGCCGGACTCCCCTGTGGACTCTCCGCAGGGACTCAAGTCCTATGTCAGCACTTTCGAGGAAACCTCAGGGTCCGGCCGCAGCTCCGGACTAGGACTTAGGACCTGCCACCAACTGGAGAGGAATCCCGAGAGGTCCTGGCCATTTGCAGGGAGCCTGGCCTCTCCTGAGGCCACACGAGTGGTTCCCTGAGGTCCCCGTCGTAACTTGAGAAGGACCTGCTGCAATTCGAGAAACACCAGGAGGTTCTCCCTTACAGGCACGTAGAGGTCTTTTTCCGCTGCTGCATGTCGAGGGAAATCACACCTTCAGTCTTGGACCTCGATAGGGTCCTTCACTCCCTTGCTCCGACTCTAGAAATTCCCTGACATTTGCGCCTCCACTTGACAGGACCCCGAGGGTCCCGTCACAACTCAAGAGGAGCCCTGTTGTTCTCTCCTCAGCTCGTGATGAGGTTTCCTTGCTCTGCTTCATCGGGAAGGGATTTCCAGCGTTCCCGTCGCATCTCAGGAGGAGGTGCTCTCCACACGAGAGTCGAGAGGAACTCCAGGGATCGTGCTATCAGGCCACAGGTACCCAGAAGTCTCAATTCACTCCAGATGAACCAGATTTCCCTTCAATGCCTCGAATGTCACCCCGAGGATCTACTAACCCCATGTTGGCACGTGTGACAGCCCTGGTGGCATCTCGAGGGAAAGAGACAGATTCCTGTGTCAATGCGACAGGAAGCGATACAGTGCTGTCACAGCTCAGGAGGACAGCGTGCGTGCATGTCTCCACTCGAGACGAGGCCTGACCACCCTGTGGACACTCCAGAATGACCCAAGTCCCATGTCAGCACTTTCGAGCAAAGCTCAGGTTCGGGCTGCAGCTTCAGACGCGAACCTAGGACCCGCCACCGTCAGCAGAGGAATCCCGAGAGGTCCCTCGCCATTGGCATGGAAACTGGCCTCTCCTGAGGCCACACGAGTAGGTCCCTTAGATCCCCGTCATAACTCGAGAAGGACCTGCTGCAACTCGAGAAACTCCAGGAGGTTCTCCCTTTCAGGCGCATTGAGGCCCTTTTCTGCTGCTCCATGTCTAGCGAAATCACACCTTCTCTCTTTGACTTCGAAAGGATCTTTCATTCCCTTGGTTCAACTCAAGAAGTTCCCTGACCACGTGCCTCCAGTCAAGAGGAACCCCGAGGGTCCCGCCACAACTCAAGATGAGCCCCGCTGTCCTCTCCTCAGCTCGAGATGAGGGATCCTTTCCTTGCTTCGACGAGAAGGCATTCCCGGCTTTCCCATCGCAGATCAGGAGGAGGTGCTCTCCACAAGAGAGTCGAGACAAACTCCAGGGATCGTGCCATCAGGCCACAAGTACCCAGAAGTCTCAATCCACAACAGATGAACGTGATTTCCCAGCACTGTCTCGACTGTCACCCCGAGGATCGACTCACACCATGCTGGCACGTGTGACAGGCCTGGTGGCATCTTGAGGGAAAGCCACATATCCCTGTGTCAACGCGAGAGGAAGATTGACAGTGCTGCTACAGCTCAGGAGGAGAGCAGGCTTGCATGTCTCCACTCGAGATGAGGCCTGACCACCCTGTGACACTCCAGAGGGACTCAAGTCCCATGTTAGCACTTTTGAGCAAAGCTCATGGTCCAGCTGCAGTTCCAGACGCAGACCTAGGACCCGCCACCGTCTGGAGAGGAATCCCGAGAGTTCCGTTGATATTCACACGAAGCGTGGCCTCTCCTGAGGCCACACGAGCAGGTCCCTGAGGACCCGTCGTAACTCGAGTAGGACCTGCTGCAACTCGAGAAACAACAGGAGGTTCTCCCTTTCAGGCGCGTTGAGGCCCTTTTCTGCTGCTCCATGTCTAGCGAAATCACGCTTTCTCTCTTTGACTTCGAAAGGATCTTTCACTCCCTTGCTGCAGCTCAAGAAGTTCCCTGACACACGTGCCTCCAGTCAAGAGGAACCCCGAGGGTCCCGCCACAACTCAAGATGAGCCCCGCTGTCCTCTCCTCAGCTAGAGATGAGGGATCCTTTCCTTGCTTCGTTGGGAAGGCATTCCCGGCTTTCCCATCACAGATCAGGAGGAGGTGCTCTCCACAAGAGAGTCGAGACAAACTCCAGGGATCGTGCCATCAGGCCACAAGTACCCAGAAGTCTCAATCCACTCCAGATGAACTGATTTGACTGCACTGTCTCGACTGTCACCCCGAGGATCGACTCACCCCATTGTGGCACGTGTGACAGCCCTGGTGGCAACTTGAGGGAAAGCCACAGACCTCTGTTTCAACGCTACAGGAAGCCTGACAGTGTTGCTACAGATCAGGAGGATAGCGGGAGTGCGTGTCTCCACTCGAGATGAGGCCTGACTCCACTGTGGATACTCCAGAGGGACACAAGTCCATGTCAGTACGTTCGAGGAAACCTCAGGGTCCGGCCGCAGATCCAGACGAGGATAGAGGACCTGCCACTGAGTGGAGAGGAATTCCGAGAGGTCCCTCGCCATTCGCACGGAGACTGGCCTCTCCTGAGGCCACACGAGCGGGTCCTAGAAATCCCGCTGGTAACTCAAAAAGGACCTGCCGCAATTCGAGAAACACCAGAAGGTTCTCCCTTCCAGTCACGTTGAGGCCCATTCCACTGCCGCATGTCGAGGGAAATCACACCTTCCCTCTTGGACCTCGAAAGAGTCCTTCACTCCCTTCTGTGACTCAAGAAGTTCCCCGACACACGCGCCTCCACTTGAGAGGAACCCCGAGGGTCGCACCACAACTCAAGAGAAGTCCCGTTGTCCCCTCCTCAGCTCGAGATGAGGGTTCGTTTCCCTGCTTCGTTGGGAAGGGATTCCTGGCATTCCCGTCACATCACAGGAGGAGGTGCTCTTCACAGGAGAGTCGAGAGGAACTCCAGGGATTGTGCCATCAGGCCACAAGTATCCAGAAATCTCAATCCACTCCAGATGAACCTGATTTGCCTGCACTGCCTCGACTGTTACCGTGAGGATCGACTCAGCCCATGGTTACACGTGTGATAGCACTGGTGGCACCATGAGCAAAGCCACAGATCCCTGGGAGAAAGTGACAGGAAACCTGACAGTGCTGCTGTAGCTCAGGAGGAGAGCAGGCGTGCATGTCTCCACTGGAGACGAGGCCTGACTACCCTGAGGACACCATGGAGTTGCCCAAGTCCCATGTCAGCATTTCAAGCAAAGCTCAGGGTCTGGCCTCAGCTCCACAAGCGGACCTAGGACCCGCCATTGACTGGAAAGGAATCCCGAGAGGTCCCTCGCCATTCGTATGGAAACTGGCCTCTCCTGAGGCCACATGAGCAGGTCCTTGAGTTCCCGTCGTAATGCGAGAAGGACCTGCTGGAACTCGAGAAACACAAGGAGGTTCTCTCTTCCAGGCGCATGGAGGCCCTTTTCTGCTGCCGCATGTGGCGGAAAATCACACCTTCCCTCTTGGACCTCGAAAGGTCCTTCACTCACTTGCTGCGACTCAAGAAGTTCCCCAACACACGCTCCTCCACTCGAGAGGAACCCCGAGGGACCCGCCACAACTCAAGAGGAGCCCCGTTTTCCCCTCCTCAGCTCGAGATGGGGATTCCTTTCTCTCCTTCGATGGGAAAGGATTCCCGGTGTTCCCGTCGCATCACAGGAGGAGGTGCTCTTCACAGGAGAGTCAAGAGGAAATCCAGGTATCGTGCTATCAGGTCACAGGTACCCAGAAGTCTCAATCCACTCCAGATGAACCAGATTTCCCTGCACTGCCTCGACTGTCACCCCCAGGACCGACTAACCCCATGGTTGCACTTGTGACAGCCCTGGTGTCATCTGGAGGGAAAGACACAGATCCCTGTGTCAATGTGACAGGAAGACTGACAGTGTTGCTACAGCTCAGGAGGAGAGCGGGCATGCATGTCTCCACTCGAGACGAGGCCTGACTCCACTGTGGACACTCCAGAGGGACCCAAGTCACATGTCAGCACGTTTGAAGAAAGCTCAGGGTCCGGCCGCAGCTCCAGACGAGGACTGAGGACCCGTCATCGACTGGAGAGGAATCCCGAGAGGTCCGTCGCCATTTGCACGGAGACTGGCCTCTCCTGAGGCCACACGAGCAGGTCCCTGAGGTCCCCGTAGTAACTGGAGAAGGACCTGCTGCAACTCGAGAAACACCAGGACGTTCTCCCTTCCAGGTGCGTTGAGGCCCTTTGTCACTGCCGATGTCGAGGAAAATCACACCTTCCCTCTTGGACCTTGAAAGGGTCCTTGACTCCCTTGCAGTGACTCAAGAAGTTCCCCGACACACACGCCTCCACTCAAGAGGAACCCCGAGGGTCCCGCCACAACTCAAGAGGAGCCCCGTTGTCCCCTACTTGGCTCGAGATGAGAGTTCTTTTCACTGCTTTGTCGGGAAGGGATTCTCGGCGTTCCCGTCGCATCTCAGGAGGAGGTGCTCTCCACACGAGAGTCGAGAGGGACTCCAAGGATCGTGCTATCAGACCACAGATACCCAGATGTCTCAATCCACTCCAGACGAACCTGATTTGCCAACACTGCCTCGACTGCAACCGCGAGGATTGACTAACCCCATGGTGGCACGTGTGGCAGCCCTGGTGGCATCTCGAGGGAAAGCGACAGATCCCTGTGTCAACGCGACAGGAAGCCTGACAGTGCTACTACAGCTCAGGAGGAGAGCGCGCGTGCATGTCTCCACTGGAGACGAGGCCTGACTCCCCTGTGGACACTCCGCAGGGGCCAAGTCCCATGTCAGCACTTTCGAGGAAACCTCAGGGTCCGGCTGCACCTCTGGACAAGGACTTAGGACCTGCCACCAACTTGAGAGGAATGCCCAAATGTACCTCGCCATTTGCATGGAGCCTTGCCTCTCCTGACGCCACACGAGCATGTCCCTGAGATCCCAGTCGTAACTTGAGAAGGACCTGTTTAAACTCGAGAAACACCAGGAGGTTCTCCCTTCCAGGCACGTTGAGGCCCTTTTCTGCTGCTGCATGTCGAGCAAAATCACACCTTCCCTCTTCGACCTCGAAAGGGTCCTTCACTCCCCTCTGCGACTCAAGAAGTTCCATGAAACACACGTCTCCACTCAAAAGGAACTCCGCGGGTCCCACCACAACACAAGAAGTGCCCCGTTGTCCCCTCCTCAGCGCGAGATGAGAGTTCCTTTCTCTGCTTCATCGGGAAGGGATTCCCGTCGTTCCCGTCGCTCTTCAGGAGGAGGTGCCACCACACGAGAGTCAAGAGGATCTCCAGGTATCGTGCTATCAGGCCACAGGTACCCAGAAGTCTCAATCCACTCCAGATGAACCAGATTTCCCTGCACTGCCTCGACTGTCACCCCGAGGACTGACTAACCCCATGGTGGCACGTGTGATAGCCCTGGTGCAATCTCGAGGTAAAGCCACAGATCCCTGGGTCAACATGACAGGAAGCCTGACAGTGTGACTACAGCTCAGGAGGTGAGAGGGCGTGCATTTCTCCACTCGAGAAGAGGCCTGACTCCCTGTGGACACTCCGGAGGGGCCCAAGTCCCATGTCAGCACTTTCGAGGCAACCTCAGGGTCCGGCCGCAGCTCCGGACGAGGACTTAGGACCCGCCACCAACTGAAGAGGAATCCCGAGATGTACCTCGCCATTTGAACGGAGCCTGGCCTCTCATGAGGCCACACGAGTGGGTCCCTGATGTCCCCGTTGTAACTCAAGAAGGACCTGCCGCTACTCGTGAAACACCAGGAGGTTCTCCCTTTCTGGTGCGTTGAGGCCCTTTTCCGCTGCCGCATGTCGAGGGAAATCACACCTTCCCTCTTGGACCTCGAAAGTGTCCTTCACTCCCTTGCTGCGAATAAAGAAGTTCCCTGACACACGCACTCGAGAGGAACACCGAGGGTCTTGCCACAACAGTAAAGGAGCCCCGTTGTCCCCTCCTCAACGCGAGGTGAGGGTTACTTTCTGTGCTTCCTTGGGAAGGGATTCCCGGCATTCCTGTCGCATCTCAGGAGAAGGTGCTCTCCACACGAGAGTCGAGCTATCAGGCCACAGGTAACCAGAAGTCTCAAGCCACTCCAGATGAATCAGATTTCCCTGCACTGCCTCGACTGTCACCCCGAGGATCGACTAACCCCATGGTGGCACGTGTGAAAGCCCTGGTGGCATCTCAAGGAAAAGCCACAGATCCCTGTGTCATGTGACAGGAGGCCTGACAGTTGTGCTACAGCTCAGGAGGAGAGCGGGCATTCATGTCTCCACGGTGACGAGGCCTGACTCCACTGTGGACACTCCAGAGGGGCCCAATTCCCATGTCAGCACTTTCGAGGAAACCTCAGGTTCTGGCTCAGCTCCGGACAAGGACTTAGGACCCGCCACCAACTGGAGAGGAAACCCTAGATGTAGCTCGCCATTTGCACGGATCCTGGCCTCTCCTTAGGCCGCAAGAGCGGGTCCCAGAGGTCCCCGTTGTAACTCGCGAAAGACCTGGTGCAACTCGAGAAACACTAAAAGCTTCTCCCTTCCAGTGGCGTTGAGGCCCTTTTCCACAGCCGCATGTCAAGGAAAATCGCACCTTCCCTCTTTGATCTCAAAAAGCTCCTTCACTCCCCTCTGCGACTCAAGAAGTTCCCCGACACACGCGCCTCCATTCGAGAGAAGCCCTGTGGGTCCCGCCACAACTCAAAAGCAGACCCGTTGTACCTTCCTCAGCTTAAGATGAGGGTTCCTTTCTCTGCTTCGTCAGGAAGGGATTCCCGGCATTCCCGTCGCATCTCTGGAAGAGGTACTCTTCACAGGAGATTCGAGAGGAATTGCAGGGAATGTGACTTCAGGCCACAAGTATCCAAAAATCTCAGTCCACTCCAGATGGACCTGATTTGCCTGCACTGCCTCGACTGTCACCGCGAGGATCGTCTCACCCCATGGTTGCACGTGTGACAGCCCTGGTGGCATCTCGAGGGAAAGCCACAGCTCCCTGTGTCAATGCAACAGGAAGCCTTACAGTGCTGCTACAGCTCAGGAGGAGAGCGGGCATGAATGTCTCCACTGGAGATGAGGCCTGACTCCGCTGTAGACACTCCGGAGGTGTCCAATTCCCATGTCAGCGCTTTCCAGGAAACCTCAGGTTCTGGCCGAAGCTCCAGACGAGGACTTAGGACTCGCCACCAACTGGAGAGGAATCCCTAGAGGTACCTCGCCATTTGCACAGAGCCTGGCCTCTCCTGAGGCCTCACGAGCAGGTCCCTGAGGTCCCCGTCATAACTTGAGAAGGACCTACTCAATCGACAGACACAAGGACGTTCTCTCTTCCAGGCGCATTGAGGTCCTTTTCCGCTGCTGCATGTCAAGGGAAATCACACCTTCCCTCTTGGACCTCTAAAGGATCCTTCACTCTCTTGCTGCGACTCAAGAAGTTCCACAACACACTCGCCTCCACTCGAGTGGAAACCCGAGGGTCTCGCCACAACTCAAGAGGAGCCCCATTGTCCCCTCCTCTGCTGAAGATGAGGGTTCCTTTCACTGCATCATCGGGAAGTGATTCTCGTGTTCCCGTCGCCTCTCAGGAGGAGGTGCTCTTCACAGGAGAGTCGAGAGGAACACCAGGGAATGTGACATCAGGCCACAAGTGTCCAGAAATCTGAATCCACTCCAGATAAACCTGACTTCCCTGCATTATCTCGACTTTCACCCCGAGTATCGATTCGCCCCATGGTGGCACGTGTGACAACCCTGGTGGCACCTCGAGGGAAAGCCACAGACCCCTGTTTCAACACGACAGGAAGCCTGACTGCGCTGCTCCAGCTCAGGAGGAGAGCGGGCGTGCATGTCTCCACTGGCGATGACGACTGACTCCCCTGTGTACATTCCGGAGGGGCCCAAGTCCCATGTCAGCACTTTCGAGGAAACCTCAGGGTCTGGCCGCAGCTTCGGACAAGGACTGAGGACCCGCCACCAACTGGAGAGGAATCCCGAGAGGTCCCTCACCATTTGCACGGAGCTTGGCCTCTCCTGAGGCTAAACGAGCGTGTCCCAGAAGTCCCCGTTGTAACTCGAGAAGAACCTGCTGCAACTCGAGAAACACCAGAAGATTCTCCCTTCCATGCGCATTGAGGTCCTTTTCTGCTGCTGCATGTTGAGCGAAATCACACCTTCCCTCTTGGACCTCAAAGGGTCCTTCACTCCCTTGCTGTGACTCAAGAAGTTCCCTGACACATGCATCTCCACTCGATAGGAACCACGAGGGTCCCGCCACAACTCAACAGGAGCCCGGTTGTCCCCTCCACAGCTCCCGATGAGGCTTTCTTCCTCCTTCGTCAGGAAGGGATTTCCGGCGTTCCCGTCGCATCTCAGGAGTAGGTGCTCTTTAGAGGAGAGTCGAGAGGAACTCCAGGGAATGTGCCATCAGGCCAAAAGTATCCAGAAATCTCAATCCACTCCAGATGAACCTGATTTGCCTGCACTGCCTCGACTCTCACCGCGAGGATGGACTCACCCCATGATGACACGTGTGATAGCCCTGGTGTTCCCTTGCTGTGACTCAAGAAGTTCCCTGACACATGCATCTCCACTCGATAGGAACCACGAGGGTCCCGCCACAACTCAACAGGAGCCCGGTTGTCCCCTCCACAGCTCCCGATGAGGCTTTCTTTCCTCCTTCGTCAGGAAGGGATTTCCGGCGTTCCCGTCGCATCTCAGGAGTAGGTGCTCTTTAGAGGAGAGTCGAGAGGAACTCCAGGGAATGTGCCATCAGGCCAAAAGTATCCAGAAATCTCAATCCACTCCAGATGAACCTGATTTGCCTGCACTGCCTCGACTCTCACCGCGAGGATGGACTCACCCCATGATGACACGTGTGATAGCCCTGGTGGCACCTTGAGCACAGCCAGATCCCTGGGTGAAATTGACAGGTAGCAGGACAGTGCTGGTACAGCTCAGAAGGAGAGTGGGCGTGCATATCTCCACTGGAGATGAGGCCTGACAACGCTGTGGACACTCTGGAGGGGCCCAAGTCCCATGTAAGCACTTTTGAAGAAACCTCAGTGTCTGGCCGCAGCTCTGGACGAGGACTTATGACCGCCACCAGCAGGAGAGGAATCCAGAGAGGTACCTCGCCATTTCCATGGAGTCTGGCCTCTCCTGAGGGCACACGAGCAGGTCCCTGCAGTCCCCGTCAAAATTCGAGAAGGACCTGCCGCAACTCGAGAAACACCAGGAGGTTCTCCCTACCTGGTGCGTTAAGGCCATTTTCTGCTGCCGAATGTCGAGCGAAATCACACCTTCCCTCTTGGACCTCGAAAGGGTCCTTCACTCCCTTTCTGCTACTCAAGAAGTTCCCCGACACACGCGCCTCCACTCGAGAGGAAGTCTGAGGGTCCTGCCACAACTCAAGATGATCCCCGTTGTTCCCTCCTCAGCTCGAGATGAGGGTTCCTTTCTCTGCTTCATCAGGAAGGGATTCCGGGCGTTCCCGTCGCATCTCAGGAGGAGGTGCTCTCCACATGAGAGTCAAGAGGAACTCCAGGGATCATGCTCTCAGGCCACAGGTACCCAGAAGTCTCAATCCACTGCAGATGAACCAGACTTCCCTGCACTGCCTCGACTGTAACCCCGAGGATCGACTCACCCCATGGTGGCACGTGTGACAGTCCTGGTGGCACCTTCAGGGAAAGCCACAGACCCCTGTTTCAATGCGACAGGAAGACTGACAGTGTTGCTACACCGCAGGAGGATAGCTGGTGTGAATATCTCCACTCGAGACGAGGCCTGACTCCACTGTGGGCACTCCAGAGGGACTGAAGTCCCATGACAACACGTTCGAGGAAAGCTAGGGTCCGGCCGCAGCTCCAGACGAGGACAGAGGACCCGCCACCAACTGGAGAAGAATCCCGAGATGTCCCTCGCCATTCGCACAGAGACTGGTCACTCCTTAGGCCACACGAGCATTTCCCAAAGGTCCCCGTCGTAACTCGAGAAGGACCTGCCGCAACTCGAGAAACACCAGAAGGTTCTCCCTTCCAGTCGTGTTGAGGCATTTTTCTACTACCGTATGTCGAGGGAAATGACACCTTCCCTCTTGGACCTCAAAAGGGTCCTTCTCTCCCCTCTGGATCGCAAGAAGTTCCCTGATACATGCGTCTCCACTCGAGAGTAACCCCGAGGGTCCCGCCGCAACTCAAGAGGAGCCACGTTGTTCCCTTCTCAGCTCGACATGAGGCTTCCTTTCCCTGTTTCGTCGGGAAGGGTTTCCCGGCATTCCTGTCGCATCTCAGGAGGAGGTGCTCTTCACAGGAGAGTCGAGAGGAACTCCAGGGAGGTGCCATCAGGCCACAAGTATCCAGAAATCTCAATCCACTCCAGATGAACCTGATGTTCCTGCACTGCCTCGATTGTCACCACGAGGATTGACTCACCTCATGGTGACACATGTGATAGCCGTGGTGGCACCTGGAGCAGAGCCAGAGATACCTAGGTGAAAGTGACAGGAAGGCTGACAGTGATGCTACAGCTCAGGAGTAGAGTGGGCATGCATGTCTCCACGGGAGACGAGGCCTGACCACCCTGTGGACACTCCAGAGGGATCCAAGTCCCATGCCAGCATTTTCCAGCAAAGCTCTGGTTCTGCCCGCAGCTCCAGACGCGGACATAGGACCTGCCACCGACTGGAGAGGAATCCCGAGAGGTCCCTCGCCATTCGCATGGTGACTGGCCTCACCTGAGGCCACACGAGCAGGTCCCTAAGGTCCCTGTCGTAACTCGAGAAGGACCTGCTCCAACTCGAGAAACACCAGGTTCTCCCTTCCAGTCGCGTTGAGGCCCTTTTCCACTGCCACATGTCGAGGGAAATCACACTTGCCTCTTGGACCAAGAAAGAGTCCTTCACTCCCATCTGTTACTCAAGAAGTTCCCCAACACACGTGCCTCCACTCGAGAGGAACCCCGAGGGTCCAGCAACAACTGAAGAGGAGCCCCCTTTTCCCCTCCTCAGCTCGAGATGAGGGTCCCTTTCTCTGCTTCGTCGGGAAGGAATTCCGGGCATTCCCGTCGCATCTCAGGAGGAGGTGCTCTTCACAGAAGAGTCGAGAGGAACTCCAGGGATCGAACTATTAAACCACAGGTACCCAAAAGTCTCAATCAACTTCAGATGAACCAGATTTCCCTGCGCTGTCTCGACTGTCACCCCGAGGATCGACTAACCCCATGGTGGCACGTGTGATAGCCCTGTGGCATCTCGAGGGAAAGCCACAGTTTCTTATGTTAACGCAAAAGGAAGCCTGACAGTGCTGCTACAGCTCAGTAGGAGAGCGGGAGTGCATTTCTTCACTGGAGACGAGGCCTGACCACCCTGCGGATACTCCAAATGTAGCCAAGTCCCATGACAGCACTTCCGAGCAAAGCTCAGGATCCGGCCGCAGCTCCAGACGCGGACCTAGGACCCGCCACCGACTGGAGAGGAGCCCCGGGAAGTCCCTGGCCATTTGCACGGAGCCTGGCCTCTCCTGAGGCCACACGAGCGGGTACCTGAGGTCCCCGTCTTAACTCGAGAAGGACCTGCCGCAACTCGAGAAACACCAGGAGGTTCTCCCTTCCCGGCGCGTTGAGGCCCTTTTCTGCTGCAGCATGTCGAGCGAAATCACACCTTACATCTTGGACCTCGAAAGGGTCCTTCACTCCCTTGCTGCGACTCAAGAAGTTCCCCGACACATGCGCCTCCACTCGAGAGGAACCCCGAGGGTCCCGCCACTACTCAAGAGGAGCCCCGTTGTGGCCTCCTCAGCTCGATATGAGGGTTCCTTTCTCGGCTTCATCCAGAAGGGATTCCCGGAGTTGCCGTCGCATCTCAGGAGGAGGTGCTCTCCACACGAGAGTCTAGAGGAACTCCAGGGAATGTGCCATCAGGCCACAAGTACCCAGAAGTGTCAATGCACTCCAGATGAACCTGATTTCCCTGCACTGTCTCGACTGTCATCCCGAGAATCTACTCAGCCCATGGTGGCACGTATGACAGCCCTTGTGGAACCTGGAGGGAAAGCCACAAACCACTTTTTCAATGCAACAGAAAGCCTGACAGTGCTGCTACAGCTCAGGAGGATAGCTGGTGTGCATGTCTCCACTCGAGACGAGGCCTGACTACATTGTGTACACTCCAGAGGGACCCAAGTCCCATGTCAGCACGTTCGAGGAAACCTCAGGGTCCGGCTGCAGCTCCAGACGAGGAGAGAGGACCCGCCAACGACTGGAGAGGAATCCGGAGAGGTCCCTCGCCATTCGCACGGAGACTGGCCTCTCCTGAGGCCGCACGAGCGGGTCCCAGAGGTCCCTGTCGTAACTCGAGAAGGACCTGTCGCAACTCGAGAAACACCAGAAGGTTCTCCCTTCCAGTCGCGTTGAGGACCTTTTCCGCTGCCACATGTCGAGCGAAATCACACCTTCCCTCTTGGACCTCGAAATGGTCCTTCACTCCCCTCTGTGCCTCAAGAAGTTCCCCGACACACGCGCCTCCACTCGACAGGAAACCAGAGGGTCTCGCCACAACTCAATAGGAGCCCCGTTGTCCCCTCTTCAGCTCGAGATGCGCGTTCCTTTCCCTGCTTCGTCGGAAAGGGATTCCCGCATTCCCGTCGCATCTCAGGAGGAGGTGCTCTCCACAGGAGAGTCGAGAGGAACTCCAGGGATCGTACCATCAGGCCACAAGTACCCAGGAGTCTCAATCCACTCCAGATGAACCAGATTTCCCAGCACTTCCTCGACTGTCACCCCGAGGGTCGACTAACTCCATGATGGCATGTGTGACAGCCCTGGTAGCACCTAGAGGGAAAGACACAGATCCCTATGTCAATGTGACAGGAAGCCTGACAGTGCTGCTACAGCTCAGGAGGATAGCGGGCGTGCATGTATCCACTCGAGACGAGGCCTGACCATCCTATGGACACTCCAGAGGGACTCAAGTCCCATGTCAGCACTTTCGAGCAAAGCTCAGGGTCCGGCCGCAGCTCCAGATGCGGACCTAGGACCCGCCACCGACTGGAGAGGAACCCCGGGAAGTCCCTCGACATTTGCACGGAGCCTGGCCTCTCCTGGGGCCACACGAGCCATTCCCTGAAGTCCCCATCGTAACACGAGAAGGACCTGCCGCAACACGAGAAATACCAGGAGGTTCTCCCTTCCAGGCGCGTTGAGGCCCTTTTTCGCTGCCGCATGTCGAACAAAATCACACCTTCCCTTTTGGACCTCGAAAGGTTCTTTCACTCCCTTGCTGTGACTCAAGAAGTTCTCTGACACACGCGCCTCCACTCGACAGGAATACCGAGGGTCCCGCCACAACTCAAGAGGAGCCCCGTTGTACCCTCCTCAGCGCAAGATGAAGGTTACTTATCATGCTTCATCGGGAAGGGATTCGCGGCGTTCCCATCGCATATCATGAAGAGGTGCTCTCCACAGGAGAGTCGAGAGGAATTCCAGGGAATGTGCCATCAGGCCACAAGTACCAAGAAGTGTCAATCCACTGCAGATGAACCTGATTTCCCTGCACTCTCTCGACTGTCACCCCGAGAATCTACTGAACCCACGGTGGCACGTATGACAGCCCTGGTGGAACCTCAAGGGAAAGCCACATACCCCTGTTTCAACGCGACAGGAAGCCTGACATTGTTGCTACAGCTCAGGACGATAGCTGGCATGCATGTCTCCACTCGAGACGAGGCCTGACTCCACTGTGGACATTCCAGAGAGACCCAAGTCCCATGTCAGCACGTTAAAGGAAACCTCAGGGTCCGGCCGCAGCTCCAGATGCGGACCTAGGACCCGCCACCGACTGGAGAGGAACCCCGGGAAGTCCCTGGCCATTTGCACGGAGCCTGGCCTCTCCTGGGGCCACACGAGCCATTCCCTGAAGTCCCCATCATAACACGAGAAGGACCTGCCGCAACACGAGAAATACCAGGAGGTTCTCCCTTCCAGGCACGTTGAGGCCCTTTTTCGCTGCTGCATGTCGAACAAAATCACACCTTCCCTTTTGGACCTCGAAAGGTTCTTTCATTCCCTTGCTGCGACTCAAGAAGTTCTCTGACACACGCGCCTACACTCGACAGGAATACCGAGGGTCCCGCCACAACTCAAGAGGAGCCCCGTTGTACCCTCCTCAGCGCAAGATGAAGGTTACTTATCATGCTTCATCGGGAAGGGATTCGCGGCGTTCCCATCGCATATCATGAAGAGGTGCTCTCCACAGGAGAGTCGAGAGGAATTCCAGGGAATGTGCCATCAGGCCACAAGTACCAAGAAGTGTCAATCCACTGCAGATGAACCTGATTTCCCTGCACTCTCTCGACTGTCACCCCGAGAATCTACTGAACCCACGGTGGCACGTATGACAGCCCTGGTGGAACCTCAAGGGAAAGCCACATACCCCTGTTTCAACGCGACAGGAAGCCTGACATTGTTGCTACAGCTCAGGACGATAGCTGGCATGCATGTCTCCACTCGAGACGAGGCCTGACTCCACTGTGGACATTCCAGAGGGACCCAAGTCCCATGTCAGCACGTTAAAGGAAACCTCAGGGTCCGGCCGCACCTCCAGACGCGGACCTAGGACCCGCCACCGACTGGAGAGGAACCCCGGGAAGTCCCTGGACATTTGCCCGGAGCCTGGCCTCTCCTGGGGCCACACGAGCCATTCCCTGAAGTCCCCATCGTAACACGAGAAGGACCTGCCGCAACACGAGAAATACCAGGAGGTTCTCCCTTCCAGGCGCGTTGAGGCCCTTTTTCGCTGCCGCATGTCGAACAAAATCACACCTTCCCTTTTGGACCTCGAAAGGTTCTTTCACTCCCTTGCTGCGACTCAAGAAGTTCTCTGACACACGCGCCTCCACTCGACAGGAATACCGAGGGTCCCGCCACAACTCAAGAGGAGCCCCGTTGTACCCTCCTCAGCGCAAGATGAAGGTTACTTTTCAGGCTTCATCAGGAAAGGATTCGCGGTGTTTCCATCGCATATCATGAAGAGGAGCTCTCCACAGGAGGGTCGAGAGGAATTCCAGGGAATGTGCCATCAGGCCACAAGTACCAAGAATTGTCAATCCACTGCAGATGAATCTGATTTCCCTGCACTCTCTCTACTGTCACCCCGAGAATGTACTGAACCCACGGTGGCACGTATGACAGCCCTGGTGGAACCTCAAGGGAAAGCCACATATCCCTGTTTCAACGCGACAGGAAGCCTGACATTGTTGCTACAGCTCAGGACGATAGCTGGCATGCATGTCTCCACTCGAGACGAGGCCTGACTCCACTGTGGACATTCCAGAGGGACCCAAGTCCCATGTCAGCACGTTAAAGGAAACCTCAGGGTCCGGCCGCAGCTCCAGACGCGGACCTAGGACCCGCCACCGACTGGAGAGGAACCCCGGGAAGTCCCTCGACATTTGCACGGAGCCTGGCCTCTCCTGGGGCCACACGAGCCATTCCCTGAAGTCCCCATCGTAACACGAGAAGGACCTGCCGCAACACGAGAAATACCAGGAGGTTCTCCCTTCCAGGCGCGTTGAGGCCCTTTTTCGCTGCCGCATGTCGAACAAAATCACACCTTCCCTTTTGGACCTCGAAAGGTTCTTTCACTCCCTTGCTGCGACTCAAGAAGTTCTCTGACACACGCGCCTCCACTCGACAGGAATACCGAGGGTCCCGCCACAACTCAAGAGGAGCCCCGTTGTACCCTCCTCAGCGCAAGATGAAGGTTACTTATCATGCTTCATCGGGAAGGGATTCGCGGCGTTCCCATCGCATATCATGAAGAGGTGCTCTCCACAGGAGAGTCGAGAGGAATTCCAGGGAATGTGCCATCAGGCCACAAGTACCAAGAAGTGTCAATCCACTGCAGATGAACCTGATTTCCCTGCACTCTCTCGACTGTCACCCCGAGAATCTACTGAACCCACGGTGGCACGTATGACAGCCCTGGTGGAACCTCAAGGGAAAGCCACATACCCCTGTTTCAACGCGACAGGAAGCCTGACATTGTTGCTACAGCTCAGGACGATAGCTGGCATGCATGTCTCCACTCGAGACGAGGCCTGACTCCACTGTGGACATTCCAGAGGGACCCAAGTCCCATGTCAGCACGTTAAAGGAAACCTCAGGGTCCGGCCGCAGCTCCAGACGCGGACCTAGGACCCGCCACCGACTGGAGAGGAACCCCGGGAAGTCCCTCGACATTTGCATGGAGCCTGGCCTCTCCTGGGGCCACACGAGCCGTTCCCAGAGGTCCCCATCGTAACATGAGAAGGACCTGCCTGAACACGAGTAAGACCAGGAGGTTCTCCCTTCCAGGCGCGTTGAGGCCCTTTTTCGTTGCCGCATGTCGAGCAAAATCGCACCTTCACTTTTGGACCTCGAAAGGTTCTTTAACTCCCTTCCTGCGTCTCAAGAAGTGCCCCAACACACGCGCCTCCACACGGGAGGAACCCAGAGGTACCTGCCACAACTCAAGAGGAGTGTAACATGAGAAGGACCTGCCTCAACACGAGAAAGACCAGGATGTTCTCCCCTCCAGGCGTGTTGAGGCCCTTTTTCGCTGCCGCATGTCGAGCAAAATCACACCTTCCCTTTTGGACCTCGAAAGGTTCTTTAACTCCCTTGCTGCGTCTCAAGAAGTTCCCCAACACATGCGTCTCCACACGGGAGGAACCCAGAGGTACCTGCCACAACTCAAGAGGAGCCCGTTGTCCCCTACTCAGCTCGAGATGAGGGTTCCTTTCTCTGATTCGTCGGGAAGGGATTCCCGACGTTCCCGTCGTCTCTCAGGGGGAGGTGCTCTTCACACGAGAGTCGAGAGGAAATCCAGGGATCGTGCTATCAGGCCACAGGTGCACAGAATTCTTATTCCACTCCAAGGTGAACCAGATTTCCCTGCACTGCCTCGACTGTAATCCCAAGGAGCGACTAACCCCATGGTGGCAAGTGTGACAGCCCTGTTGGCATCTCCAGGAAAAGCCACAGACCTCTATGTCAACACGACAGGAAGCCTGACCATGCTGCTACAGCTCAGGAGGAATGCGGGCATGCATGTCTCCACTCGAGACGAGGCCTGACCACCCTGTGGACACTCCAGAGGGACCGAAGTTCCATGTCAGCACTTTCAAGAAAAGCTCAGGGTCCGTCCGCAGCTTCAGACACGGACCTAGGACCCGCCATCAACTGGAGAGGAATCCCGATAAGTCCCTCACAATTCACACAAAGACTATTCTCTCCTGAGGCCACACGAGCATGTCCCTGAGGTCCCCATCGTAACTCAGGAAGGACCTGCTGCAACTCGAGAAACACCATGTGGTTCTCCTTTCCAGGCGCGATGAGGCCTTTTCTGCTGCTGCATGTCGAGCGAAATCACACCTTCCCTCTTGGACCTCGAAAGGGTCCTTCACTCCCTTGCTGTGACTCAAGAAGTTCCCTGACACACGCGCCTCCACTCGACAGGAAACCAGAGGGTCCCGCCACAACTCAAGAGGAGACACATTGTCCCCTCCTCAGCGCGACATGTGGGTTACTTTCCGTGTATTGTCGGGAAGGGTTTTGCGGCGTTCCCATGGCCTATCAGGAGGAGTTGCTCTCCCATGAGAGTCCAGAGGAACTCCAGGGATCGTGCCATCTGGCCATATGTAACGAGAAGCGTCAATCCACTCCAAATGAACCTGATTTGCCTGCAGTGCCTCGACTGTCACACCGAGGATCCCCTCACCCCATGGTGGCACGTGTGACAGCCCTGGTGGCACCTCGTGGGAAAGACACAGACCCCTGTTTCAACGCGACAGGAAGCCTGACATGGTTGCTACACCTCAGGAGGATAGCTGGCGTGGATGTCTCCACTCGAGATGAGACCTGACTCCACTGTGGACACTCCAGAGGGACCCAAGTCCCATGACAGCATGTTCGAGGAAACCTCAGGGTTCGGCCGCAGCTCCAGACGCAGACAGAGGATCCGCCACCGACTGGAGAGGAATCCCCAGAAGTCGCTCGCCATTTGCACAGAGACTGGCCTCTCCAGAGGCCACATGAGCGTGTCCCAGTGGTCCCCGTTGTAACTCGTTGTGACTCAAGAAGTTCCCTGACACACGCGCCTCCACTCGACAGGAAACCAGAGGGTCCCGCCACAACTCAAGAGGAGACACATTGTCCCCTCCTCAGCGCGACATGTGGGTTACTTTCCGTGTATTGTCGGGAAGGGTTTTGCGGCGTTCCCATGGCCTATCAGGAGGAGTTGCTCTCCACATGAGAGTCCAGAGGAACTCCAGGGATCGTGCCATCTGGCCATATGTAACGAGAAGCGTCAATCCACTCCAAATGAACCTGATTTGCCTGCAGTGCCTCGACTGTCACACCGAGGATCCCCTCACCCCATGGTGGCACGTGTGACAGCTCTGGTGGCACCTCGTGGGAAAGACACAGACCCCTGTTTCAACGTGACAGGAAGCCTGACATGGTTGCTACACCTCAGGAGGATAGCTGGCGTGGATGTCTCCACTCGACATGAGGCCTGACTCCACTGTGGACACTCCAGAGGGACCCAAGTCCCATGACAGCATGTTCGAGGAAACCTCAGGGTTCGGCCGCAGCTCCAGACGCGGACTTAGGACCTGCCATCGACTGGAGAGGAACCCCGGGAAGTCCCTCGACATTTGCACGGAGCCTGGCCTCTCCTGGGTCCACATGAGCCATTCCCTGAC
This sequence comes from Aepyceros melampus, assembly GCA_006408695.1. Lineage (NCBI taxonomy): Eukaryota > Metazoa > Chordata > Mammalia > Artiodactyla > Bovidae > Aepyceros > Aepyceros melampus. Next base: position 400,761 of record SJXQ01012319.1, read on the forward strand.
GTCCCCATCATAACATGAGAAGGACCTCCTGCAACACAAGAAACACCAGGAGGTTCTCCCTTCCAGGCGCGTTGAGGCCCTTTTTCACTGCCGCATGTCGAGCAAAATCACACCTTCACTTTTGGACCTCGAAAGGTTCTTTCACTCCTTTGCTGTGTCTCAAGAAGTTCCCCAACACACTCGCCTCCACACGGAAGGAACCCAGAGGTGCCTGCCACAACTCAAGAGGAGCCCGTTGTCATCTCCTCAGCTCGAGATGAGGGTTCCTTTCTCTGATTCATCGGGAAGGGATTCCCGAAGTTCCTGTCGCATCTCAGGGGGAGGTGCTCTCCACACGAGAGTCGAGAGGAAATCCAGGGATCGTGCTATCAGGCTACAGGTACCCAGAAGGCTCAATCCACTCCAGATGAACCTGATTTCCCTGCACTCTCTCGATTGTGACACCGAGGATCGACTCAAATCATGGTGGCACGTGTGACAGCCCTGGTGACACCTCGAGTGAAAGCCACAGACCTCTGTTTCAATGCGACAGGAAGCCTGACAGTGTTGTTATAGCTCAGGAGGATAGCTGGCATGCATGTTTCCACGCGAGACGAGGCCTGACTGCACTGTGGACACTCCAGAGGGATGCAAGTCCCATGTCAGCACTTTCAAGCAAAGCTCAGGGCCCGGCCCCATCTCCAGACGCGGACCCAGGACCCAGGACCCGCCACCGACTGGAGAGGAATCCTGAGTGGTCCCTCGCCATTTGCACGGAGACTGGCCACTCCTGAGGCCACCCGAGCCAGTCCCTGAGGTCCTCGACGTAACTCGAGAAGGAGCTGCTGCAACTCGAGAATCACCAGGAGGTTCTCCCTTCCAGACGCGTTGAGGCCCTTTTCCGCTGCCGCATGTCGAACGAAATCACACCTTACATCTTGGCCTCGAATGGGTCCTTTACTCCCTTGCTGCGACTCAAAAAGTTCCCCAATACATGCGCCTCCACTCGAGAGGAATCCCGAGGGCCCCGCCACTACTCAAGAGGAGCCCCGTCGTCACCTCCTCAGCTCGATATGAGGGTTCCTTTCTCTGCTTCGTCGGGAAGGGATTCCCGGCGTTCCTGTAGCAACTCAGGAGGAGGTGCTCTCCACACGAGAGTTTAGAGGAACTACAGGGATCGTGCTATCAAGCCACAGGTACCCAGAATCCTCAATCCACTCCAAGGTGAACCAGATTTCCCTGCACTGCCTCGACTGTAATCCCAAGGAACGACTAACCCCATGGTGGCAATTGTGACAGCTCTGTTGGCATCTCGAGGAAAAGCCACAGACCCCTATGTCAACGCGACAGGAAGCCTGACCGTGCTGCTACAGCTCAGGAGGAATGCGGGCGTGCATGTCTCCACTCGAGACGAGGCCTGACCACCCTGTGGACACTCCAGAGGGACCCAAGTTCCATGTCAGCACTTTCGAGAAAAGCTCAGGGTCCGTCCGCAGCTCCCGACGCGGACCTAGGACCCGCCATCGACTGGAGAGGATTTTTGATAAGTCCCTCGCAATTCACACAGAGACTATCCTCTCCTGAGGCCACACGAGCATGTCCCTGAGGTCCCCATCGTAACTCAAGAAGGACCTGCTGCAACTCGAGAAACACCAGGTGGTTCTCCTTTCCAGGCGCAATGAGGCCTTTTCTGCTGCTGCATGTCGAGCGAAATCACACCTTCCCTCTTGGACCTCGAAAGGGTCCTTCACTCCCTTGCTGTGACTCAAGAAGTTCCCTGACACACTCGCCTCCACTCGACAGGGAACCAGAGGGTCCCGCCACAACTCAAGAGGAGACACATTGTCCCCTCCTCATCGTGACATGATAGTTACTTTCCGTGCATCGTTGGGAAGGGATTCGTGGCGTTCCCATCGCATATCAGGAGGAGTTGCTCTCCACAGGAGAGTCCAGAGGAACTCCAGGATCGTGCCATCTGGCCATGTGTACCCAGAAATGTCAATCCACTCCAAATGAACCTGATTTGCCTGCACTGCCTCGACTGTCACACCGAGGATCCACTCACCCCATGGTGGCACGTGTGACAGCCCTGGTGGCACCTCATGGGAAAGACACAGACCCCTGTTTCAACGCGACAGGAAGACTGACAGTGTTGCTTCACCTCAGGAGGATAGCTGGCGTGGATGTCTCCACTCGACATGAGACCTGACTCCACTGTGGACACTCCAGAGGGACCCAAGTCCCATGACAGCATGTTCGAGGAAACCTCAGGGTTCGGCCGCAGCTCCAGACGCAGACAGAGGATCCGCCACCGACTGGAGAGGAATCCCCAGAAGTCGCTCGCCATTTGCACAGAGACTGGCCTCTCCAGAGGCCACACGAGCGTGTCCCAGTGGTCCCCATCGTAACTCGAGAAGACCTGCCACAACTCGAGAAACACCAGGAGATTCTCCCTTCCAGGCGCATTGATCCCCTTTTCCACAGCCGCATGTCGAGGGAAATCACACCTTCCCTCTTGAACCTCGAAAATGTCCTTTACTCCCTTGCTGTGACTCAAGAAGTTCCCCTGAACACGCGCTTCCACTTGAGAGCAACCCCGAGGTTCCTGCCACAACTCAAGAGTAGTCCCGTTGTCCCCTCCTCAGCGCACGATGAAACTTACTTTCCGTGCTTCGTTGGGAAGAAATTCGCGGCATTCCAATCACATTCAGGAAGAGGTGCTCTCCACAGGAGAGTCGAGAGGAACTCCAGGGATCATGCCATCAGGCCTCAAGTACCCAGGAGTCTCAATCAACTCCAGATGAACCAGGTTTCCCAGCACATCCTCGACTGTCACCTCAAGGGTCGACTAACCCCCTGATGGCATGTGTGACAGCCCTGGTCGCACCTAGAGGGAAAGACACTGATCCCTGTGTCAATGCGACAGGAAGCCTGACAGTGCTGCTACAGCTCAGGAGGATAGCGGGCGTGCATGTCTCCACTCGAGTGAGGCCTGATCATCCTGTGGACACTCCAGAGGGACCCAAGTCCCATGTCAGCACTTTCGAGCAAAGCTCAGGGTCCGGCCGCAGCTCCAGACACGGACTTAGGACCTGCCACTGACTGGAGAGGAATCCCCGGAAGTCCCTGGACATTTGCACAGAGCCTGGCCTGTCCTGGGTCTACACGAGCCTTTCCCTGAGGTCCCCGTCGTAACATGAGAAGGACCTGCCGCAACACGAGAAACACCAGGAGGTTCTCCCTTCCAGGCGCGTTGAGGGCCTTTCTCGCTACCGCATGAAGAGTAAAATCACACCGTCCCTTTTGGACTTCCAAAGGTTGTTTCACTCCCTTGCTGCTTCTCAAGAAGTTCCACAACACACGCGCCTCCACATGTGAGGAACCCAGAGGTACCTGCCGCTACTCAAGAGGAGCCCGTTGTCACCTCCTCATCTCGAGATGAGGGTTCCTTTCTCTGATTCGTCGGGAAGGGATTCCCGACGTTCCCGTCTCATCTCAGGGGGAGGTGCTCTCCACACGAGAGTCGAGAGGAAATCCAGGGATCGTGCTATCAGGCCACAGGTACCCAGAAGTCTCAATCCACTCCAGATGAACCTGATTTCCCTGCACTTTCTCGATTGTGACACCGAGGATCGACTCAAATCATGGTGGCACGTGTGACAGCCCTGGTGACACCTCGAGTGAAAGCCACAGACCTCTGTTTCAACGTGACAGGCAGCCTGACAGTGTTTCTACAGCTGAGGAGGAGAGATGGAGTGCATGTCTCCACTAGAGACGAGGCATCACCACCCTGTGGACACTCCAGAGGGACCCAAGTCCCATGTCAGCACTTTCGAGCAAAGCTCAGGATCCGGCTGCAGCTCCAGACGCGGACCTAGGAACCGCCACACATTGGAGAGGATTCCCGAGAGGTCCCTCGCCATTCACACGTAGACTGGCCTCTCCTGAGGCCACACGAGCAGGACCCTGAGGTCCCCATCGTAACTCGAGAAGGAACGGATGCAACTCGAGAAACACCAGGATGTTCTCCCTTCAGGCGCGTTGAGGCTCTTTTCTGCTGCTGCATGTCGAGTCCACCCTGTGGACACTCCAGAGGGACCCAAGTCCCATGTCAGCACTTTCGAGCAAAGCTCAGGATCCGGCTGCAGCTCCAGACGCGGACCTAGGAACCGCCACACATTGGAGAGGATTCCCGAGAGGTCCCTCGCCATTCACACGTAGACTGGCCTCTCCTGAGGCCACACGAGCAGGACCCTGAGGTCCCCATCGTAACTCGAGAAGGAACGGATGCAACTCGAGAAACACCAGGATGTTCTCCCTTCAGGCGCGTTGAGGCTCTTTTCTGCTGCTGCATGTCGAGCGAAATCACACCTTCCCTCTTGGACCTCGAAAGGGTCCTACACTCCCTTGCTTCAACTCAAGAAGTTCCCTGACACACGCGCCTCCACTCGACAGGAACTCCGAAGGTCCCGCCACAACTCAAGAGGAGCCCCATTGTCCGCTGCTCAGCGCGACATGAGGGTTCATTTCCGTGCTTCGTCGGGAAGGGATTCGCAGCGTTCCAATCGCATATCAGGAGGAGGTGCTCTCCACAGGAGAGTCGAGAGGAACTCCACGGAATGTGCCATCAGGCCACAAGTACCCAGAAGTCTCAATCCACTCCAGATGAACCTGACTTCCCTCCACTGTCTGGACTGTCACCCCGAGGATGGGCTCAACCAATGGTGACACGTGTGACAGTCCTGGTGGCACCTCGAGGGAAAGCCACAGACCCCTGTTTCAACGCGACAGGAAGCCTGACAGTGTTGCTACTGCTCCGGAGGAGAGCGGGCGTGCATGTCTCTATTCGAGTCGAGGCCTGACTCCACTGTGGACAGTCCAGAGGGAACAAAGTCACATGTCAGCACTCTCGAGGAAACTTCAGGGTCCGGCCACAGCTCCAGCCGAGGACAGAGGATCCTCAACCGTCTCGAGAGGAATCCCGAGAGGTCCCTCGCCATTTGCACGGAGACTGTCCTCTCCTGAGGCCATCACAGCGTGTCCCAGAGGTCCCCATCGTAACTGGAGAAGGACCTGCCGCAAGTCGAGGAACACCAGAAGGTTCTCCCTTCCAGTCGCGTTGAGGCGCCTTTCCACTGCCGCATGTCGAGGGAAATCACACCTTCCCTCTTGAACCACGAAAGGGTCCTTCACTCCCGTCTGTGACTCAAGAAGTTCCCCGAACCACACGCCTCCACTCGACCGGAAACCCGAGAGTCTGGCCACAACTCAATAGGAGCCCCGTTGTCCCCTCCTCAGCTCGAGATGCGCGTTCCTTTCCCTGCTTCGTCGGGAAGGGATTCCCGGCATTCCCGTCGCATCTCAGGAGGAGGTCCTCTCCACAGGAGAGTCGAGTCGAACTCCAGGGATCATGCCATCCGGCCGCAAGTACCCAGGAGTCTCAATCCACTCCAGATGAATCAGATTTCCCAGCACTTCCTCGACTGTCACCCCGAGGGTTGACTAACCCCCTGATGGCATGTGTGACAGCCCTGGTGGCATCTAGGGGGAAAGACACAGATCCCTGTGTCAATTCGACAGGAAGCCTGACAGTGCTGCTAGAGCTCAGGAGGATAGCGGGCGTGCATGTCTCCACTCGAGATGAGGCCTGACCATCCTGTGGACACTCCAGAGGGACCCAAGTCCCATGTCAGCACTTTCGAGCAAAGCTCAGGGTCCGGCCGCAGCTCCAGACGCAGACTTAGGACCCGCCACCGACTGGAGAGGAACCCCGTGAAGTGCCTCGACATTTGCACGGAGCCTGGCCTCTCCTGGGGCCACACGAGCCGTTCCCTGAGGTCCCCGTCGTAACATGAGAAGGACCTGCCGCAACATGAGAAACACCAGGAGGTTCTCTCTTCCAGGCACGTTGAGGCCCTTTTTCGCTGTCGCATGTCGAGCAAAATCACACCTTCCCTTTTGGACCTCGAAAGGTTCTTTCACTCCCTTGCTGCATCTCAAGAAGTTCCCCAACATACGTGCCTCCACATGGGAGGAACCCAGAGGTACCTGCCACAACTCAAGAGGAGCCTGTTGTCCCCTCCTCAGCTCGAGATGAGGGTTCCTTTCTCTGATTCATCGGGAAGGGATTCCCGACGTTCCGTCGCATCTCAGGGGGAGATGCTCTCCACACGAGAGTCGAGAGGAAATCCAGGGATCGTGGTATCAGGCTACAGGTACCCAGAAGTCTCAATCCACTCCAGATGAACCTGATTTCCCTGCACTCTCTCGATTGTGACACCGAGGATCGACTCAAATCATGGTGGCACCTGTGACAGCCCTGGTGACACCTCAAGTGAAAGCCACAGACCTCTGTTTCAACGTGACAGGAAGCCTGACAGTGTTTCTACAGCTGAGGAGGAGAGGTGGAGTGCATGTCTCCACTCGAGATGAGGCATCACCACCCTGTGGACACTCCAGAGGGACCCAAGTTCCATGTCAGCACTTTCGAGCAAAGCACAGGATCCGGCTGCAGCTCCAGGCGCGGACCTAGGAACCGCCACACATTGGAGAGGATTCCCGAGAGGTCCCTCGCCATTTGCACGTAGACTGCCCTCTCCTGAGGCCACACGAGCAGGACCCTGAAGTCCCCGTCGTAACTCAAGAAGGACCGGCTGCAACTCGAGAAACACCAGGATGTTCTCCCTTCCAGGCGCGTTGAGGCCCTTTTCTGCTGCTGCATGTCGAGCGAAATCACACCTTTCCTCTTGGACCTCGAAAGGGTCCTTCACTCCCTTGCTTCAATTCAAGAAGTTCCCTGAAACACGCGCGTCCACTCGACAGGAACCCAGAGGGCCCCGCCACAACTCAAGAGGAGCCCCGTTATCCCCTCCTCAACTCGAGATGCGCGTTCCTTTCCCTGCTTCATCGGGAAGGGATTCCCGGCGTTCCCGTCGCATCTCAGGAGGATGTGCTCTCCACAGGAGAGTCGAGAGGAACTCCAGGGATCGTGCCAGCAGGGCACAAGTACCCAGGAGTCTCAATCCACTCCAGATGAACCAGATTTCCCAGCACTTCCTCGACTGTCACCCCGAGGGTCGACTAACCCCATGATTGCATGTGTGACAGCCCTGGTGGTACATAGAGGGAAAGACACAGATCCCTGTTTCAATGCTAGAGGAAGCTGACAGTGCTGCTACAGCTCAGGAGGAGAGCGGGCGTGCATGTCTCCACTCGAGTCGTGGCCTGACCATTCTGTGGACACTCCAGAGGGACTCAAGTCCCATGTCAGCACTTTCGAACAAAGCTCAGGGTCGGGCCGCAGCTCCAGACGCAGGCCTAGGACCCGCCTCCGACTGGAGAGGAACCCCAGGAAGTCCCTGGCCATTTGCACGGAGCCTGGCCTCTCCTGGGGCCACACAAGCTCGTCCCTGAAGTCCCCGTCTAACATGAGAAGGTCCTGCCGCAACACGAGAAATACCAGGAGGTTCTCCCTTCCAGGCGCTTTGAGGCCCTTTTACGCTGCCGCATGTCAAGCAAAATCACACCTTCCCTCTTGGAACTCGAAAGGGTCCTTCACTCCCTTGCTGCGACTCAAGAAGTTCCCCGACACATGCACATCCACTCAAGAGGAACCTGAGGGTCCCGCCACAACTCAAGAGGAGCCCCGTTGTCCCCTCCTCAGCTCGAGATGATGGTTCCTTTCCCTGCTTCTTCGGGAAGGGTTTCCCCGCGTTCCCGTCACATCTCAGGAGGAGGTTCTCTCCACATCAGAGTCGAGACGAACTCCAGGGAACGTGCCATCCGGCCACAAGTATCCTGAAGTCTCAATCCACTCCAGGTGAACCAGATTTCCCTGCACTGCCTCGACTCTCACCCCGAGGATCGACTCACCCCATGGTGGCACCTGTGACAGCCCTGATGGCATCTCGAGGAAAAGACACAGATCCCTGGGTGAAAGTGACGGGAAGCCTGACAGTGCTGCTACAGCTCAGGTGGAGATCAGGCGTGCATGTCTCCATTGGAGACAAGGCCTGACTCCCCTGTGGACCCTCCGGAGGGGCTCAAGTCCCATGTCAGCACTTTCGAGGAAACCTCAGTGTCCGTCCAAATATCCGGACGAGGACTTAGCACCCGCCACAAACTGCACAGGAATCCCGCGAAGTACCTCGCCATTTGCACGGAGCCTGGCCTCTCCTGAGGCCAACGAGCGGGTAACTGAGGTCCCCGTCGTAACTCGAGAAGGACCTACCGCAACTCGAGAAACACCAGGAGGTTCTCCCTTCCAGACACGTTGAGGCCCTTTTCCGCTGCTGCATGTCGAACGAAATCACACCTTACATCTTGGACCTCGAAAGGGTCCTTCACTCCCTCGCTGCGACTCAAGAAGTTCCCCGACACATGCACCTCCACTTGAGAGGAATCCCGAGGGTCCCGCCACTACTCAAGAGGAGCCCCGTTGTGGCCTCCTCAGCTCGATATGAGGGTTCCTTTCTCTGCTTCGTCGGGAAGGGATTCTCGGCGTTCCCGTCGCATCTCAGGAGGAGGTGCTCTCCACACGAAAGTCTAGAGGAACTACAGGGATCGTGCTATCAAGCCACAGGTACCCAGAATTCTCAATCCACTCCAAGGTGAACCAGATTTCCCTGCACTGCCTCGACTGTAATCCCAAGGAACGACTAACCCCATGGTGGCAATTGTGACAGCTCTGTTGGCATCTCGAGGAAAAGCCACAGACCCCTATGTCAACGCGACAGGAAGCCTGACCGTCCTCCTACAGCTCAGGAGGAATGCAGGCGTGCATGTCTCCACTCGAGACGAGGCCTGACCACCCTGTGGACACTCCAGAGGGACCCAAGTTCCATGTCAGCACTTTCAAGAAAAGCTCAGGGTCCGTCCGCAGCAACAGACGCGGACCTAGGAGCCGCCATCGACTGGAGAGGAACCCCGGGAAGTCCCTCGACATTGCTCGGAGCGTGGCCTCTCTTGGGGCCACACGAGCATGTCCCTGAGGTCCCCATCGTAACTCAAGAAGGACCTGCTGCAACTCGAGAAATACCAGGTGGTTCTCCTTTCCAGGCGCGATGAGGCCTTTTCTGCTGCTGCATGTCAAGCGAAATCACACCTTCCCTCTTGGATCTCGAAAGGGTCCTACACTTCCTTTCTGTGAGTCAAGAAGTTCCCTGACACACGCGCCTCCACTCGACAGGAAACCAGAGGGTCCCGCCCAACTGAAGAGGAGACACATTGTCCCCTCCTCAGCGCGACATGAGCTACTTTCCGTGCGTCGCCGGGAAGGGATTCGCGGCGTTCCCATCGCATATCAGGAGGAGTTGCTCTCCACAGGAGAGTCCAGAGGAACTCCAGGGATCGTGCCATCTGCCCATATATACCCAGAAATGTCAATCCACTCCAAATGAACCTGATTTGCCTGCAGTGCCTCGACTGTCACACTGAGGATCCCCTCACCCCATGGTGGCACGTGTGACAGCCCTGGTGGCACCTCGTGGGAAAGACAGAGACCCCTGTTTCAACGCGACAGGAAGACTGACAGTGTTGCTACACCTCAGGAGGATAGCTGGCGTGGATGTCTCCACTCGACATGAGGCCTGACTCCACTGTGGACACTCCAGAGGGACCCAAGTCCCATGACAGCATGTTCGAGCAAAGCTCAGGGTTCGGCCGCAGCTCCAGACGCAGACAGATGATCCACCACCGACTGGATAGGAATCTCCAGAAGTCCGTCGCCATTTGCACAGAGACTGGCCTCTCCTGAGGCCACACGAGCGTGTCCCAGTGGTCCCCGTCGTAACTCGAGAAGGACCTGCCGCAACTCGAGAAAAACCAGGAAGTTCTCCCTTCCAGGCGCGGTCATCCCCTTTTCCACTGCCGCATGTCGAGGGAAATCACACCTTCCCTCTTGGACCACGAAAGGATCCTTCACTCCTTGCTGTGACAGAAGAAGTTCCACGATACACGAGCCTCCATTCACGAGGAACCCCGAGGGTCCCGCCACAACTCAAGACGAGACCCGTTGTCCCCACCTCAGCGCGCGATGAGGGTTACTTTTGGTGCTTCGTCGGGAAGGGATTGGCAACTTTCCCATCTCATATCAGGAAGAGGTGCTCTCCACACGAGAGTCGAGAGGAACTCCAGGGATTGTGCTATCAGGCCACAGGTACCCAGAAGTCTCAATCCACTCCAGATGAAACAGATTTCCCTGCACTTCCTCGACTGTCACCCCGAGGTTGACTAATCCCATGGTGGCACGTGTGACAGCCCTGGTGACACCTCGAGGGAAAGCCACAGACCACTGTTTCTACGTGACAGGAAGCCTGACAGTGGTGCTACAGCTCAGGAGGATAGGTGGTGAGCATGTCTCCACTCAAAACGAGCCTTACTCCACTCTGGACACTCCCGAGGGGCCCAAGTCACATGTCAGCAAATTAGACGGAACCTCAGGTTACGGCCACAGCTCCAGACGAGGACAGAGGACCCGCCACCGACTGGAGAGGAATCCCGAGAGGTCCCTCGCCATTCGCACGGAGACTGGCCTCTCCTGAGGCCGCACGAGCGGGTCCCTGACATCCCCGTCTTAACTCGAGACGGACCTCCTGCAGTTCGAGAAACACCAAAAGGTTCTCCCTTCCTATCGCGTTGAGGCCCTTTTCCACTGTCGCATGTCGAGGGAAATCACACCTTCCCTCTTGGACCTCGAAAGGGTCCTTCACTCCCCTCTGCAACTCAAGAAGTTCCCGACACACGTGCCTCCCCTCGAGAGGAACCCCGAGGATTCTGCCACAACTCAAGAGGAGCTCCGTTGTCCCCTCCTCAGCTCGAGATGAGGGTTCCTTTCCCTGCTTCGTCGGGAAGGGATTCCCAGCCTTGCTTTCGCATATCAGGAGTGGGTGCTCGCCACACTAGACTCGAGAGGAATTCCAGGGAATGCGCCATCAGGCCACAAGTATCGAGAAATCTCAATCCACTCCAGATGAACCTGATTTGCCTGCACTGCCTCGACTGTCACCGCGAGGATCGACTCAGCCCATGGTGACACGTATGATAGCCCCGATGGCACCTTGAGCAAAGCCACAGATCCCTGGGTGAAAGTGACAGCAAGCCTGACAGTGCTGCTACAGCTCAGGAGGAGAGTGGGCATGCATGTCTCCATTAGATACGAGGCGTGACTTCCCTGTGGACACTCTGGAGGGGACCAAGTCCCATGTGAGAACTTTCAAAGAAACCTCAGTGTCTGGCCGCAGCTCCGGACGAGACTTAGGACCCACCACCAACTGGAGAGGAATCCCGAGAGGTCCCTCGCCAGTTGCACGGAGCCTGGTCTCTCCTGAGGCCACACGAGCGGGTCCCTGAGGTCCCCGTCGTAACTCGAGAAGGACCAGTGGCAACTCGAGAAACACCAGGAAGTTCTCCTTTCCAGGCGCATTGAGGCCATTTTCCGCTACCTCATGTCGTGGGAAATCACACCTTCCCACTTGGACCTCGAAAGGGTCCTTCACTCCCTTGCTGTGACTCAAGAAGTTCCCCGACACACGAGCCTCCAGTCCAGAGGAATCCCGAGGGTCCCGCCACAACTCAGCAGGAGCCCCGTTGTCCCCTCCTCAGCTCGAGATGAGGGTTTCTTTCTCTGCTTCATTGGGAAGGGGTTCCCGGCATTCCTGTAGCATCTCAGGAGGAGGTATTCTCCACATTAAACACGACAGGAACTCCAGGGATCATGCCATTAGGCCACAAGTAACCAGAAGTCTCAATCCACTCCAGATGAACCTGATTTCCCTGCACTGCCTCGATTGTCACCACTAGGATCGACTCATCCCATGGTGACACTTGTGATAGCCCTGGTGGCACCTCGAGAAAAGCCACAGATCCATGGGTGAAAGTGACAGGAAGCCTGACAGTGCTGCTACAGCTCAGGAGGATAGCTGGCGTTCATGTCTCCACAGGAGACGAGGCCTGACTCCCCTGTGGACACTCCGGACGAGCCCAAGTCCCATGTCAGCAGTTTCGAGGAAACCTCAGTGTCCGGCCACAGCTCTGGACGAGGATTTAGGACCCGCCACCAACTGGAGAGGAATCCAAAGAAGTCCCTCGCCATTTGCACAGAGCCTGGCCTCTCCTGAGGCCACACGATCGGGTCCCTGAGGTCCCCGACGTAACTCGAGAAGGACCTGCCACAACTCGAGAAACACCAGGAAGTTTTCCCTTCCAGGCGCGTTGAGGCCTTTTTGCACTGCCGCATATCGAGGGAAATCACACCTTTCATCTTGGACCATGAAGGGTCCTTCACTCCTTGCTGCGACAGAAGAAGTTCCACGATACACGAGCCTCCATTCCCGAGGAACCCCCAGGTTCCTGCCACAACTCAAGGGGAGCTCCGTTGTCCCCTCCTCAGCTCGAGGTGAGGGTTCTTTTCCCTGCTTCATCGGGAAGGGATTCCCAGCCTTGCCGTCGCATCTCAGGAGTAGGTGCTTGCCACACTAGAGTCGAGAGGAATTCCAGGGAATGTGCCATCAGACCACAAGTATCGAGAAATCTCAATCCACTCCAGATGAACCTGATTTGCCTGCACTGCCTCGACTGTCACCGCGAGGATCAACTCAGCCCATGGTGACACATGTGATAGCCCTGGTGGCACCTCGAGCAAAGCCACAGATCCCTGGGTGAAAGTGACAGCAAGCCTGACAGTGTTGCTACAGCTCAGGAGGAGAGTGGGCGTGCATGTCTCCATTAGATACGAGGCGTGACTTCCCTGTGGACACTCCGGAGGGGCCCAAGTCCCATGTCAGCACTTTGGAGGAAACCTCAGTGTCTGGCCGCATCTCCGGACGAGGACTTAGGACCCACCACCAACTGGAGAGGAATCCTGAGAGATCCCTCGCCAGCTGCATGGAGCCTGGCCTCTCCTGAGGCCACACGAGCGGGTCCCTGAGGTCCCCGTCATAACTCGAGAAGGACCTGTGGCAACTCGTGAAACACCAGGAAGTTCTCCTTTACAGGCGCGTTAAGGCCATTTTCCACTGCCACATGTCGTGGGAAATCACACCTTCCCTCTTGGGCCTCCAAAGGGTCCTTCACTCCCTTGATGCAACTCAAGAAGCTCCCCGACACACGATCCTCCACTCCAGAGGAACCCCGAGGGTCCCGCCACAACTCAACAGGAGCCCCGTTGTCCCCTCCTCAGCTCGAGATGAGGGTTCCTTTCTCTGCTTCGTTGGGAAGGGTTTCCCGGCATTCCTGTAGCATCTCAGGAGGAGGTACTCTCCACATTAGACACGAGAGGAACTCCAGGGATCGTGCCTTAGGCCACAAGTAACCAGAAGTGTCAATCCACTCCAGATGAACCTGATTTCCCTGCACTGCCTCGACTGTCACCGCTAGGATTGACTCACCCCATGGTGATATGTGTGATAGCCCTGGTGGCATCTCGAGAAAAGCCACAGATCCCTGGGTGAAAGTGACAGGAAGCCTGACAGTGCTGCTACAGCTCAGGAGGAGAGCGGACATGCATGTCTCCACTGGAGACAAGGCCTGACTCCACTGTGGACATTCCCGAGGGACCCAAGTCCCATGTTCAGCACGTTCGAGGAAATCTCAGGGTCGGGCCACAGCTTCAGACGGGGACAGAAGACCCGCCACCGACTGGAGATGACCCCGAGCCGTCCCTCGCCATTCGCACGGAGACGGGCCTCTCCTTAGTCGACATGAGCGGGTCCCAGAAGTCCCTGTCGTAACTAGAGAAGGAACTGCCGGAACTCCAGAAGCACCAGAAGATTCTCCCTTCCAGTCGCGTTGAGGCCCTTTTCCTCTGCCGCATGTCGAAGGAAATCCCACTTTCCATCTTGGACCTCGAAAGGGTCCTTTACTCCCCTCTGCAACTCAAGAAGTTCCCCAACACACGTGCCTCCACTAGAGAGGAAACCCGAGGGTCCTGCCACAACCCAAGAGGAGCCCCATTGTCACCTCCTCAGCTCGAGATGAGGGTTCCTATCTCTGATTTGTTGGGAAGGGATTCCTAGCGCTCCTGTTGCATCTCAGGAGGAGGTGCTCTCCAATCGAGAGTCGAGAGGAACTCCAGGGATTGTGCTATCAGGCCACAGGTACCCAGAAATCTTCTCAATCCACTCCAGATGAATCTGATTTCCCTGCACTGTCTCGACTGTCACCTCGAAGATCAACTCACCCCATGGTGGCACGTGTGACAGCCCTGGTGGCACCTCGAAGGAAAGCCACAGACTCCTGTTTTAATGTGACAAGAAGCCTTAGAGTGTTGCTACAGCTCAGGAGGATAGCTGGCGTGCATGTCTCCACTCGAGATGAAGCTGACTCCACTGTGGACACTCCAGGGGGACCCAACTCCCATGTCAGCACGTTCGAGCAAAGTTGAGGGTCCGGCCGCAGCTCCAGATGTGGACAGAGGACCCGCCACCGACTGGCCAGGAATCCCAAGAAGTCCCTCGCCATTCGCACGGAGACCAGCCTCTCCTGAGGCCACACGAGCGTGTCCCAGAGGTGTCCATCGTAACTCAAGAAGTACCTGCTGCAGCTTTAGAAACACCAGAAGGTTCTCCCTTCCAGTCGCGTAGAGGCTCGTTTCCAAGACAGCATATTGAGGTAAATCACACCTTCCCTCTTGGACCTCGAAAGGGTCCTTCACTCCCTTGCTGCCACTCAAGCACTTCCCCGACACACGTGCCTCCACTCGAGAGGAATCCCGAGGGTTCCGCCACAATTCAAGAGGAGCCGTTGTCCCCTCCTCAGCTCGAGATGAGGATTCCTTTCTCTGCTTCGTCCGGAAGGGATTCCTGGCATTCCCGTCGCATCTCAGGAGGAGGTGCTCTCCACACAAGAGTCGAGAGGAACTCCAGTGATTGTGCTATCAGGCCACAGGTACCCAGAAGTCTCAATCCACTCCAGTTGAACCAGATTTCCCTGCACTGTCTCGACTGTCACCCCGAGGTTCGACTAACCCCATGGTGGCACATGTGACAGCCCTGGTGGCACCTAGAGGGAAAGCCACAGACCACTTTTTCTATGCGACAGGACGCCTGACAGTGTTGCTACAGCTCAGGAGTATAGCAGGTGAGCATGTTTCCACTCAAAACGAGGCCTGACTCCACTGTGGACACACCCGAGGGACCCAAGTCACATGTCAGCACGTTCGACGGAACCTCAGGGTACGACCGCAGTTCCACACGAGGACAGAGTACCCGCCACTGACTGGAGAGGAATCCCGAGAGGTCCCTCTCCATTCGCATGGAGACTGGCCTCTCCTGAAGCCACACGAGCAGGTCCCTGATGTCCCCGTCTTAACTCGAGACGGACCTGCTGCAGTTCGAGAAACACAGAAGGTTCTCCCTTCCTATTGCGTTGAGGCCCTTTTCCACTGCTGAATGTCGTGGGAAATCACACCTTCCCTCTTGGACCTCGAAAAGGTTCTTAAATCCCTTGCTGCGACTCAAGAAGCTACCCGACACACGAGCCTCCACTCCAGAGAAACCCCGAGGGTCTCGCCACAACCCAAGAGGAGCCCCGTTGTCCCCTCCTCAGCTCGAGATGAGGGTTCCTTTCTCTGCTTCGTTGGGAAGGGTTTCGCGGCATTCCCGTAGCATCTCAGGAGGAGGTACTTTCGACATTAGACACGAGAGGAACTCCAGGGATCGTGCTATCAGGCCACAGGTACCCGGAAGTCTCAATCCACTTCAGATGAACCAGATTTCCCTGCACTGCCTCGACTGTCACCCCGAGGATCGACTAACCCCATGGTGGCATGTGTGACAGCCCTGGTAGTATCTCGAGGGAAACCCACAGACCCATGTGTCAACGAGACAGGAAGCCTGACAGTGTTGCTACAGCGCAGGAGGAGAGCGGGCGTGCAGGTCTCCACTCGAGACGAGGCGTGACCACCCTGTAGACACTCAAGAGGGACCCAAGTCCCATGTCAGGACTTTTGAGCAAAGTTCACTGTCTGGCCGCAGCTCCAGATGCAGACCTAGGACCCGCCACCGACCCGAGGGGAATCCCGAGAGATCCCTCGCCATTCTCACGGAGACTGGCCTCTCCTGAGGCCACACGAGCAGGTCCCTGAGGTCCCCGTCGTAACTTGAGAAGGACCTGCCGCAACTCGAGAAACACCATACGGTTGTCCCTTCCACGCGCGTTGAGGCCATTTTCTGCTGATGGAATTTGAGGAAAATCACACCTTCCCTCTTGGACCTCGAAAGGGTCCTTCACTCCCTTGCTGCGACTCAAGAAGTTCCCTTGCATACGCGCCTACACTCAATAGGAACCCCGAGGGACCCACCACAACTCAAGAGGAGTCCCGTTGTCCCTTCCTCAGCGCGAGATGAGGGTTACTTTCGATGCTCGCCGGGAAGGGATTTGCGGCATTCCCATCACATATCAGGAGGAGGTGCTCTTCACAGGAGAGTCGAGAGGAACCCCAGGGATCGTGCCATCAACACACAAGTACCCAAAAGTCTCAACCCACTCCAGATGAACATGATTTTCCTGCACTGTATCGACTGTCACCCAGAGGATCGACTCTCCCAATGGTGGCACGTGTCACAGCTCTGGTGAAACCTCGATGGAAAGCCACTGACCCCAGGTTGAATGCGACAGTAAAGCTGACAGTGCTGCTACAGCTCAGGAGGATAGCTGGCGTTCTTGTCTCCACATGAGACGAGGCCTGACTCCACTGTGGACACTCCAGAGGGACGCAAGTCCCATGTCAGCACGTTCGAGGAAACCTCAGGTCCGGCCGCAGCTCCAGACGAGGACAGAGGACCCTCCACCGACTGGAGAGGAATCCCGAGAGGTCCCTAGCCATTCGCACGGTGACTGGCCTCTCCTGAGGCCACACGAGCTGGTCCCAGAAGTCCCCGTCGTAACTCGAGAAGGACCTGCCACAACTCGAGAAACCCCAGAAGGTTCTCCCTTCAAGTAGTGTTGAGGCCCTTTTCCATTGCCACATGTCGAGGGAAATCACACCTTCCCTCTTGGACCTCGAAAGGGTCCTTCACTCCCTTGCTGTGACTCAAGAAGTTCCCCTACACACGCGCCTCCACTCGAGTGGAACCCCGAGGGTCCCGCCACAACTCAGCAGGAGACCGGTTGTCCCCTACTCAGCTCAAGATGAGGATTCCTTTCTCTGCTTTGTTGGGAAGGGATTCCTGGCATTCCCGTCGCATCTCAGGAGGAGGTGCTCTCCACACGAGAGTCGAGAGGAACTCCAGGAGTCATGCTATCAGGCCACAGGTACCCAGAATTCTCAATCCACTCCAGATGAACCAGATTTTCCTGCACTGCCTCGACTGTCACCCCAGTATCCATTAACTCCCTTGGTGGCACCTGTGACAGCCCTGGTGGCATCTCGAGGGAAAGCCACAGTCGCTGTGTCCACACGACAGGAAGCCTGACAGAGCTGCTACAGTTCATGAGGAGAGTGGTCGTGCATGTCTCCACTCGAGACGAGGCCTGAACACGCTGTGGTCACTCCAGAGGTACCCAAGTCCATGTCAGCACGTTTCAGGAAACCTCAGGGTCTGCCCGCAGCTCCAGACGAGGACAGAGGACCCGCCACTGACTGGAAAGGAATCCCGAGAGGTCCCTCGCCATTCGCACAGAGACTGGCCTCTCCTGAGGCCACACGAGCGGGTCACAGAGGTCCCTGTCGTAACTCGAGAAGGACCTGCCACAACTCGAGAACGACCAGAAGGTTCTCTATTCCAGTCGCGTTAAGGCCCTTTTTCACTGCTGCATGTCGAGGGAAATCACACCTTCCCTCTTTGACTTCGAAAGGGTCCTTAACTCGCCGCTGTGACTCAAGGAGTTCCCCGACACATGCTACTCCACACAAGAGGTACCCTGAGGGTCCCGCCATAACTGAAGAGGAGCCCCGTTGTCCTCTCCTCAGCTCGAGATGAGGGTTCCTGTTCCTGCTTCCTCAGGAAGGGATTCCCGACGTTCCCATCGCATCTCAGGAGGAGGTGCCACTCACAGGAGAGTCAAGAGGAACTCCAGGGAATGGGCCATCAAGCCACAAGTATCCAGATATCTCAATCCACTACAGATGAACCTGATTTGCCTGCACTGACTCGATTGTCACCGCGAGAATCGACTCACCCCACGGTGACACGTGTGATAGCCCTGGTGGCACCTCGAGCAAAGCCAGAGATCCCTGGGAGAAAGTGACAGGAAGCCTGACTGTGCTGCTACAGCTCAGGAGGAGAGCGGGCGTGCAAGTCTCCACTCGACACGAGGACTCACCACCCATTGGACACTCCAGAGGGAACCAATCCCCATGTCAGCACATTCGAGCAAAGCTCAAGGTCCGGCCGCAGCTCCAGATGCGGACCTAGGTCCCGCCACCGACTGGAGAGGAATCCCGAGAGATCCCTCGCCATTCGCACGAGACAGGCCTCTCCTGAGGCCACAGGAGCGGTCTCTGAGGTCCCCGTCGTAACTCGAGAAGGACCTGCTGCAACTCGAAAAACACCAAGAGGTTCTCCCTTCCAGGCCAGTTGAGGCCCTTTTCTGCTGCTACATGTCGTGTGAAATGACGCCTTCCCTCTTGAACCTCGAAAGAGTCCTACACTCCCTTGCTGCAACTCAAGAAGTTCCCTGACACACGTGCCTCCACTCGACAGGAACCCCGAGGGTCCCGCCACAAGTCAAGAGGAGCTGCATTGTCCCCTCCTCAGCACGAAATAAGGGTTACTTTCCGTGCTTCATCGGGAAGGGATTTGCGGCATTCCCATCGCTAATCAGGAGGAGGTGCTCTCCACAGGAGAGTCAAGAGGAACTCCAGGTATCATGCCATCAGGCCACAAGGACCCAGAAGTCTCAATCCACTCCAGATGAACCTGATTTCCCTGCACTGTCTTCACTGTCACACCGAGGATCGATTCACCCCATGGTGGCACGTGGGACAGCCCTGGTGGCACCTGGAGGGAAAGCCACCGATCTCTGGGTGAAAGTGACAGGAAGCCTGACAGTGCTACTACAGCACAGGAGGAGAGCGGGCGTGCATGTCTCCACTGGAGACGAGGCCTGACTCCCCTGTGGACACTCCGCAGGTGCCCAAGTCCCATGTCAGCACTTTAGAGGAAAACTCAGTGTCCGGCCGCAGCTCCAGATGAGGACTTAGGACCCCCCACCAACTGGAGCGGAATCCCGAGAGCTATCTGGCCATTTGCACAGAGCCTGGCCTCTCCTGAGGTCACACGAGCAGGTCCCTGAGGTCCCCGTCTTAACTCGAGAAGGAACTGCCACAACTCCAGAAACACCAGGAGGTTCTCCCTTCCCGGTGCCTTAAGGCCCTTTTCCGCTGCCGCATGTCGAGGAAATCACACCTTCCCTCTTGGACCTCGAAAGGGTCCTTCACTCCCTTGCTGTGACTCAAAAAGTTCCCCGACACACGTGCATCCACTCTGAGGGACCCAGAGGGTCCCGCCACAACTCAAGATGAGCCGCATTATCCGCTCCTCAGCTCGAGATGAGGGTTCATTTTTCTGATTCGTCAGGAAGGGATTCCCGGCATTCCTGTCGCATCTCAGGAGGAGGTGCTTTCCACAGGAGAGTCGAGAGGAACTCCAGGGATCATACTATCAGGCCACAGGTACCCAGAAGTCTCAATCCACTTCAGATGAACCAGATTTCCCTGCACTGCCTCGACTGTCACCCCGAGGATCGACTAACCCCATGGTGGCATGTGTGACAGCCCTGGTAGCATCTCGAGGGAAAGCCACAGACCCATGTGTCAACAAGACAGGAAGCCTGAGAGTGTTGCTACAGCGCAGGAGGAGAGCGGGCGTGCAGGTCTCCACTCAAGACGAGGCGTGACCACCCTGTGGACACTCAAGAGGGACCCAAGTCCCGTGTCAGGACTTTCGAGCAAAGTTCAGGGTCTGGCCGAAGCTCCAGACGCAGACCTAGGACCCGCCACCGACCCGAGGGGAATCCCGAGAGATCCCTCGCCATTCTCACGGAGACTGGCCTCTCCTGAGGCCACACGAGCAGGTTCCTGAGGTCCCCGTCGTAACTTGAGAAGGACCTGCTGCAACTCGAGAAACACCATGATGTTGTCCCTTCCAGGCGCGTTGAGGCCCTTTTCTGCTGCTGCATTTTGAGGGAAATCACACCTTCCCTCTTGGACCTCGAAAGGGTCCTACACTCCCTTGCTGCGACTCAAGAAGTTCCCTGACACACGCGCCTCCACTCCAAAGGAACCCCGAGGGACCCACCACAACACAAGAGGAGTCCCGTTGTCCCCTCCTCAGCGCGAGATGAGGATTACTTTCGGTGCTTCGCCAGGAAGGGATTTGTGGCATTCCCATCGAATATCAGGAGGAGGTGCTCTTCAAAGGAGAGTCGAGAGGAACTCCAGGGATCTGCCATCAACACACAAGTACCCAGAAGTCTCAATCCACTCCAGATGAACGTGATTTCCCTGCATATATCGACTGTCTCCCAGATGATCGACTCACCCCATGGTGGCACGTGTGACAGTTCTGGTGGAACTTCGATGGAAAGTGACAGGCCCCAGTTTGAACGCGACAGGAAGCCTGACAGTGTTGCTACAGATCAGGAGAATAGCTGGCGTGCATGTCTCCACTCGAGACGAGGCCTGACTCCACTGTGGACACTCCAGAGGGACCCAAGTCCCATTTCAGCACATTCGAGGAAACCTCAGGCTCTGGGCGCAGCTACAGACGAGGACAGAGGACCCGCCATCGACTGGAGAGGAATCCCGAGAGGTCCCTAGCCATTCGCAAGGAGACTGGCCTCTCCTGAGTCCACAGGAGCAGGTCCCTGAGGTCCCCGTCCTATCTCGAGAAAGACCTGCTGCAACTCGAGAAACACCAGGAGGTTCTCACTTCCAGTGGCGTTGAGGCCGTTTTCTGCTGCTGCATGCCGAGCAAAATCACACCTTCACTCTTGGACCTCGAAAGGGTCCTTCACTCCCTTGCTGCGAATCAATAAGTTCCCTGACACACGCGCCTCCACCCGACATGAACCCCGAGTGTCCCGCCACAACTCAAGAGGAGCCCCGTTGTCCCCTCCTCAGCACGAGAGGAGGGTTACTTTCCGTGCTCCGTCGGGAAGGGATTCGCGGCGTTCCCATCGCATATCAGGAGGAGGTGCTCTCCACAGGAGAGTCGAGAGGAACTCCAGGGATCGTGCCATCAGGACACAAGTACCCAGAAGTCTCAATCCACTCCAGATGAACCTGATTGCCCTACACTGTCTCAACTGTCACTCCGAGGATCTACTCACCATATGGTCACACGTGTGACAGCCCTGGTGGCACCTCTAGGGAAAGCCACAGACCCTTGTTTCAACACGACAGGAAGCCTGACAGTGTTGCTACAGCTCAGGAGGATAGCTGGCGTGCATGTCTCCACTCGAGACGAGGCCTGACTCTACTGTGGACTCGAGAGGGACCCAAGTCCCATGTCAGCACGTTCGAGGAAACCCAAGGTCCGGCCACAGCTCCAGACGAGGACAGAAGACCCGCCACTGACTGGAGAGGAATCCCGAGAGATCCCTCGCCATTCCCACGGAAACTGTCCTCTCCTGAGGCCACATGAGCGGGTCCCAGAGGTCCCCGTCGTAACTCAAGAAGGACCTGCCGCAACTCCAGAAACACCAGAAGGTTCTCCCTTCCAGTCGCGTTGAGGCCCTTTTCCACTTTCACATGTCGAGTGAAATCACACCTTCCCTCTTGGACCTCGAAAGGGTCCTTCACTCCCTTGCAACGAATGAAGAAGTTCACTGACACACGCACCTCCACTCGATAGGAACCCCGAGGGTCCCGCCAAACTCAAGAGGAGCCCCGTTGTTACCTCCTCAGTGCGAGGTGAGGGTTACTTTCCGTGATTCATCGGGAAGGGATTCGCATCGTTCCCATCTCATATCTGGAGGAGGTGCTCTCCACAGGAGAGTCCAGAGGAACTCGACGGATTGTGCGAGCAGGCCACAAGTATCTGGAAATCTCAATCCACTCCAGATGAACCTGATTTGCCTGTACTGCCTCGAGTGTCACCGCGAGGATCGACTCACCCCATGGTGACACCTGTGATAGCCCTGGTAGCACCTCGATCAAAGCCACAGTTCCCAGGGTGAAAGTGACAGGAAGCCTGACAGTGCTTCTACAGGTCCAGAGGAGAGTGGGCGTGCATGTCTCCACTGGAGAGGAGGCCTGACTCCCCTATGGACACTCTGGAAGCGGCCTAGTCCCATGTCAGCACTTTTGAGGAAACCTCAGAGTCCGGCCGCAGCTCCGGATGAAGACTTAGGACCCGCCACCAACTGGAGTGGAATCCCGAGAGGTACCTCGCCATTTGCAAGGAGCATGGCCTCTACTGAGGCCACACGAGCGGGTCCCAGAGGTCCCCGTTGTAACTCGAGAATGACCTGCCGCAACTCGAGAAACAGAGGTAGGTTCTCCCTTCCAGGCGCATTGAGGCCCTTTTCCGCTGCCGCATGTTGAGGAAAAAACACCTTCCCTCTTGGACCTCGAAAGGATCCTTCACTCCCTTGCTGCGACTCAAGAAGTTCCGCGACACACGTGCCTCCACTCGAGAGGAACCCCGAGGGTCCCGCCACAACTAAAAAGGAGCCCCGTTGTCACCTCCTGAGATAGAAATGAGGGTTTTTTCTCTGCTTCGTGGGGAAGGGATTCCTGGCATTCCCGTCACATCTCAGGAGGAGTTGCTCTCCACACAAGAGTCCAGAGGAACTCCAGGGATTGTGCTAACAGGCAGCAGGTACCCAGAAGTCTCAATCGACTCCAGATGAACCAGATTTCCCTGCATGCCTCGACTGTCACCCCGAAGATCGACTCACCCCATGGTGGCAAGTGAGACAGCCCTGGTGGCATCTCGAGGGAAATCCACAGATCCCTGTGTTAACGCCACAGGAAGCCTGACAGTGCTGCTACAGCTCAGGAGTAGAGCGGGCGTGGATGTCTCCACTCGAGATGAGGCCTGACCACCCTGTGGACACCCCAGAGGGACCCAAGTCCCATGTCAGCACTTTTGAGCAAAGCTCAGGTTCCAGCCGCAGCTCCAGACGAGGACAGAGGACCCGCCACTGACTGGAGAGGAATCCCGAGAGGTCCCTAGCCATTTGCACGGAGACTGGTCTCTCCTGAGGCCACACGAGCGGGTCCCAGAGGTCCCGGTCATAACTCGAGAAGGACCTGCCACAACTCGAGAAACCCCAGAAGGTTCTCCCCTCAAGTAGCGTTGAGGCCCTTTTCCACTGCCGCATGTGGAGGGAAATCACAGCTTCCCTCTTGGACCACAAAAGGGTCCTTCACTCCCCTCTGTGACTGAAGAAGTTCCCCGAAACACGTGCCTCCACTCGAGAGGAACCCCGAGGGTCCCGCCACAACTCAAGAGGGCCCCGTTGTTATTTCCTCAGCTCGAAATGAGGGTTCCTTTCCCTGCTTCGTCGGGAAGGGAAGGGATTCCCGGCGTTCCCGTCCCATCTCAGAAGGAGGTGCTCTTCACAGGAAGTCGAGAGAAACTCCAGGGAATGTGCCATCAGGCCACAAGTATCCAGAAATCGCAATCCACTCTAAATGAACCTGATTTGCCTGCACTGCCTCGACTGTAACCGCGAGGATCGACTCACCCCATGGTGACCCATGTGATAGCCCTGGTGGCACCTCGAGCAAAGCCACAGATCCCTGCGTGAAAGTGTCAGGAAGCCTGACTGTGTTGCTACACCTCAGGAGGAGAGCGGGCGTGCAAGTCTCCACTCGACACGAGGACTCACCACCCATTGGACACTCCAGAGGGAACCAATCCCCATGTCAGCACATTCGAGCAAAGCTCAAGGTCCGGCCGCAGCTCCAGATGCGGACCTAGGTCCCACCACCCACTGGAGAGGAATCCCGAGAGATCCCTCGCCATTCGCACAGAGACAGGCCTCTCCTGAGGCCACAGGAGCAGGTCCCTGAGGTCCCCGTCGTAACTCGAGAAGGATCTGCTGCAACTCGAAAAACACCAAGAGGTTCTCCCTTCCAGGCCAGTTGAGGCCCTTTTCTGCTGCTACATGTCGTGCGAAATGACACCTTCCCTCTTGAACCTCGAAAGAGTCCTACACTCCCTTGCTGCAACTCAAGAAGTTCCCTGACACACGTGCCTCCACTCGACAGGAACCCCGAGGGTCCCGCCACAAGTCAAGAGGAGCTGCATTGTCCCCTCCTCAGCACGAAATAAGGGTTACTTTCCGTGCTTCATCGGGAAGGGATTTGCGGCATTCCCATCGCTAATCAGGAGGAGGTGCTCTCCACAGGAGAGTCAAGAGGAACTCCAGGTATCATGCCATCAGGCCACAAGGACCCAGAAGTCTCAATCCACTCCAGATGAACCTGATTTCCCTGCACTGTCTTCACTGTCACACCGAGGATCGATTCACCCCATGGTGGCACGTGGGACAGCCCTGGTGGCACCTGGAGGGAAAGCCACTGATCCCTGGGTGATAGTGACAGGAAGCCTGACAGTGCTGCTACAGCACAGGAGGAGAGCGGGATTGCATGTCTCTACTGGAGACGAGGCCTGACTCCCCTGTGGACACTCCGCAGGTGCCCAAGTCCCATGTCAGCACTTTAGAGGAAACCTCAGTGTCCGGCCACAGCTCCAGACGAGGACTTAGGACCCCCCTCCAACTGGAGCGGAATCCCGATATTGTCCCCTCCTCAGCACGAAATAAGGGTTACTTTCCGTGCTTCATCGGGAAGGGATTTGCGGCATTCCCATCGCTAATCAGGAGGAGGTGCTCTCCACAGGAGAGTCGAGAGGAACTCCAGGTATCATGCCATCAGGCCACAAGGACCCAGAAGTCTCAATCCACTCCAGATGAACCTGATTTCCCTGCACTGTCTTCACTGTCACACCGAAGATTGATTCACCCCATGGTGGCACGTGGGACAACACTGGTGGCACCTGGAGGGAAAGCTACCGATCCCTGGATGAAAGTGACAGGAAGTCTGACAGTGCTGCTACAGCACAGGAGGAGAGCGGGCGTGCCTGTCTCCACTGGAGACGAGGCCTGACTCCCCTGTGGACACTCCGCAGGTGCCCAAGTCCCATGTCAGCACTTTAGAGGAAACCTCAGTGTCCGGCCACAGCTCCAGACGAGGACTTAGGACCCCCCACGAACTGGAGCGGAATCCCGAGAGCTATCTCGCCATTTGCACAGAGCCTGGCCTCTCCTGAGGACAGACAAGCAGGTCCCTGAGGTTCCTGTCTTAACTCGAGAAGGAACTGCCGCAACTCCAGAAACACCAGGAGGTTCTCCCTTCCCGGTGCCTTAAGGCCCTTTTCCGCTGCCGCATGTGGAGGGAAATCACACCTTCCCTCTGGGACCTCAAAAGGGTCCTTCACTCCCTTGCAACGAATGAAGAAGTTCCCTGACACACGCACCTCCACTCGATAGGAACCGCGAGGGTCCCACCAAACTCAAGAGGAGCCCCGTTGTTACCTACTCAGTGCGAGGTGAGGGTTACTTTCCGTGCTTCGTCAGGAAGGGATTCGCATCGTTCCCATCTCATATCTGGAGGAGGTGCTCTCCACAGGAGAGTCCAGATTAACTCGACGGATCATGCCAGCAGGCCACAAGTATCCGGAAATCTCAATCCACTCCAGATGAACCTGATTTGCCTGTACTGCCTCGAGTGTCACCGCGAGGATCGACTCACCCCATGGTGACACCTGTGATAGCCCTGGTAGCACCTCGATCAAAGCCACAGTTCCCAGCGTGAAAGTGACAGGAAGCCTGACAGTGCTTCTACAGGTCCAGAGGAGAGTGGGCATGAAATGTCTCCACTGGAGAGGAGGCCTGACTCCCCTGTGGACACTCTGGAAGCAGCCTAGTCCCATGTCAGCACTTTTGAGGAAACCTCAGAGTCCGGCCGCAGCTCTGGATGAAGACTTAGGACCCGCCACCAACTGGAGTGGAATCCCGAGAGGTACCTTGCCATTTGCAAGGAGCATGGCCTCTACTGAGGTCACACAAGCGGGTCCTGGAGGTCCCCGTCGTAACTCGAGAAGGACCTGCCGCACCTCAAGAAACAGAGGTAGGTTCTCCCTTCGAGGCACGTTGAGGCCCTTGGCCTGACTCCCCTGTGGACACTCTGGAAGCAGCCTAGTCCCATGTCAGCACTTTTGAGGAAACCTCAGAGTCCGGCCGCAGCTCTGGATGAAGACTTAGGACCCGCCACCAACTGGAGTGGAATCCCGAGAGGTACCTTGCCATTTGCAAGGAGCATGGCCTCTACTGAGGTCACACAAGCGGGTCCTGGAGGTCCCCGTCGTAACTCGAGAAGGACCTGCCGCACCTCAAGAAACAGAGGTAGGTTCTCCCTTCGAGGCACGTTGAGGCCCTTTTCCGCTGCAGCATGTCGAGGAAAATCACACCTTGCTCTTGGACCTCGAAAGGGTCCTTCACTCCCTTGCGGCGACTCAAGAAGTTCCGCGACACACGTGCCTCCACTCGAGAGGAACCCCGAGGGTCCCGCCACAACTAAAAAGGAGCCCCGTTGTCACCTCCTGAGATAGAAATGAGGGTTTTTTCTCTGCTTCATGGGGAAGGGATTCCTGGCATTCCCGTCGCATCTCAGGAGGAGTTGCTCTCCACACAAGAGTCCAGAGGAACTCCAGGGATTGTGCTAACAGGCCGCAGGTACCCAGAAGTCTCAATCGACTCCAGATGAACCAGATTTCCCTGCATGCCTCGACTGTCACCCCGAAGATCGACTCACCCCATGGTGGCAAGTGAGACAGCCCTGGTGGCATCTCGAGGGAAATCCACAGATCCCTGTGTTAACGCCACAGGAAGCCTGACAGTGCTGCTACAGCTCAGGAGTAGAGCGGGCGTGGATGTCTCCACTCGAGATGAGGCCTGACCACCCTGTGGACACCCCAGAGGGACCCAAGTCCCATGTCAGCACTTTTGAGCAAAGCTCAGGGTCCAGCCGCAGCTCCAGACGAGGGCAGAGGACCCGCCACTGACTGGGGAGGAATCCTGAGCGTTCCCTCGCCATTCTCACGGAGACTGGCCTCTCCTGAAGCCACACGAGCAGGTCCCTGAGGCCCCCGTCGTAACTCGAGAAGGACCTCTGCAACTCGAGAAAAACCAGGAGGTTCTCCATTCCAGGCACGTTGAGGCCCTTTTCTGGTGCTGCATGTCAAGCGAAATCACACCTTCCCACTCGGATTTCGAAAGGGTCTTTCACTCCCTTGCTGAGACTCAAGAAGTTCCCCGACACACGCACCGCCACTCGAGAGGAATCCTGAGGGTCCCGCCACAACTCAAGAGGAGCCCCGTTGTCCCCTCCACAGCTCGAAATGAGGTTTCCTTTCCCTGCTTCGTCGGGAAGGGATTTCCAGCATTCCCATCGCATCTCAGGAGGAGGTGCTCTTCAAAGGAGAGTCGAGAGGAACTGCAGGAAATGTGCCATCAGGCCACAAAAATCCAGAAGTCTCAATCCACTCCAGATGAATCTGATTTGCCTGCACTGCCTCGACTGTCACCGCGAGGATCGACTCACCCCATGGTGACCCGTGTGATAGCCCTGGTGGCACCTCGAGGAAAGCCACAGATCCCTGGGTGAAAGTGACAGGAAGCCTGACAGTGCTGCTAAAGCTCAGGAGGAGAGCGGGCGTGCATACCTCCACTCTAGACGAGGCCTGCCCACCCTGTGGACACTCCGGAGTGGCCCAATTCCCATGTCAGCACTTTCAAGCAAAGCTCAGAGTCCGACCGCTGTTCCAGACGCGGACCTAGGACCCACCACTTACTGGAGAGGAATCCCAAAATGTCCCTCGCCATTCTCACGGAGAATGGCCTCTCCTGAGGCCACATGAGAAGATCCCTGAGGTTCCCGTCGTAACTGGAGAAGGACCGGCTGCACCTCGAGAAACACCATGAGGTTCTGCCTTCCAGTCTCGTTGAGGCCCTTTTCCACTTCCGCATGTCTAGTGAAATCACACCTTCCCTCTTGAACCACGAAAGGGTCCTTCACTCCCTTGCTGTGACTCAAGAAGTTCCCCTACACACGTGCCTCCACTCGAGTGAAACACCGAGGGTCCCGCCACAACTCAGCAGGAGACCGGTTGTCCCCTACTCAGCTCGAGATGAGGATTCCTTTCTCTGGTTTGTTGGGAAGGGATTCCTGGGGTTCCCGTCGCATCTCTGGAGGTGGTGCTCGCCACACGAGAGTCGAGTGGAACTCCAGCAATCATGCTATCGGCCACAGGTACCCAGAATTCTCAATCCACTCCAGATAACCAGATTTTCCTGCACTGCCTCGACTGTCACCCCAGCAGCGACTAACCCCATGGTGGCACGTGTGACAGCCCTGATGGCATCTCGAGGGAAAGCCACAGACCCATGTGTCAACGAGACAGGAAGCCTGACAGTGTTGCTTCAGCGCAGGAGGAGAGCGGGCATACAGGTCTCCACTCGAGACGAGGCGTGACCACCCTGTGGACACTCAAGAGGGACCCAAGTCCCATGTCAGTACTTTTGAGCAAAGTTCAGTGTCTGGCCGCAGCTCCAGACGCAGACCTAGGACCTGTCACCGACCCGAGGGGAATTCCAAGAGATCCCTCGCCATTATCACGGAGACTGGCCTCTCCTGAGGCCACACGAGCAGGTCCCTGAGGTCCCCATCGTAACTTGAGAAGGACCCGCCCCAACTCGAGAAACACCATGAGGTTGTCCCTTCCAGGCGCATTGAGGCCCTTTTCTCCTCATGCAATTTGAGGAAAATCACGCCTTCCCTCTTGGACCTCGAAAGGGTCCTTCACTCCCTTGCTGCGACTCAAGAAGTTCCCTGACACACGTGCCTCCACTCAACAGGAACCCCGAGGGACCAACCACAACTCAAGAGGAGTCCCGTTGTCCCTTCCTCAGCGCGAGATGAGGGTTATTTCGATGCTTCGCTGGGAAGGGATTTGCGGCGTTCCCATCACATATCAGGAGGAGGTGCTCTTCACAGGAGAGTCGAGAGGAACTCCAGGGATCGTGCCATCAACACACAAGTACCCAAAAGTCTCAATCCACTCCAGATGAACGTGATTTCCCTGCACTGTATCAACTGTCACCCAGAGGATCGACTCTCCCAATGGTGGCACGTGTCACAGCCCTGGTGAAACCTCGATGGAAAGCCACTGGCCCCAGTTTGAACGCGATAGGAAGGCTGACAGTGTTGCTACAGCTCAGGAGGATAGCTGGCGTTCTTGTCTCCACACGAGACGAGGCCTGACTCACTGTGGACACTCCAGAGGTACGCAAGTCCCATGTCAGCGCGTTCGAGGAATCCTCAGGTCCGGCCGAAACTCCAGACGAGGACAGAGGACCCGCCACCGACTGGAGAGGAATCCCGAGAGGTCCCTAGCCATTCGCACGGAGACTGGCCTCTCCTGAGGCCACACGAGCTGGTCCCAGAAGTCCCCGTCGTAACTCGAGAAGGACCTGCCAAAACTCGAGAAACCCCAGAAGGTTCTCCCTTCAAGTAGCGTTGAGGCCCTTTTCCACTGCCGCATGTGGAGGGAAATCACAGCTTCCCTCTTGGACCACAAAAGGGTCCTTCACTCCCCTCCCGACTCAAGAAGTTCCCCGAAACACGTGCCTCCACTCGATAGGAACCCCAAGGGTCCCGCCACAACTCAAGAGCAGCCCCGTTGTTATTTCCTCAGCTCGAAATGAGGGTTCCTTTCCCTGCTTTGTTGGGAAGGGAAGGGATTCCCGGCGTTCCCGTCGCATCTCAGGAGGAGGTGCTCTTCACAGGAGAGTCGAGAGAAACTCCAGGGAATATGCCATCAGGCCACAAGTATCCAGAAATCGCAATCCACTCTAGATGAACCTGATTTGCCTGCACTGCCTCGACTGTCACCGCGAGGATCGACTCACCCCATGGTGACCCGTGTGATAGCCCTGGTGGCACCTCAAGCATAGCCACAGATCCCTGCGTGAAAGTGTCAGGAAGCCTGACTGTGATGCTACAGCTCAGGAGGAGAGCGGGCATGTATGTCTCCACTGGAAACGAGGCCTGATTCCCCTGTGGACCCTCCGGAGGGGCCCAAGTCCCGTATCAGCACATTTGAGGAAACCTCAGGGTCGGGCCGCAGCTCTGGACGAGGACTTAGGACCCGCCACCAACAGGAGAGGAATCCCAAAAGGTACCTCGCCATTTCCACAGAGCCTGGCCTCTCCTGAGGACACAAGAGCGGGTCCCTGAGGTCTCTGTCTTAACTCAAAAAGGAACTGCCGCAACTGCAGAAACACCAGAGGTTCTCCCTTCCCGGCCAGTTGAGGCCCTTTTCTGCTGCTACATGTCGTGCGAAATGACACCTTCCCTCTTGAACCTCGAAAGAGTCCTACACTCCCTTGCTGCAACTCAAGAAGTTCCCTGACACACGTGCCTCCACTCGACAGGAACCCCGAGGGTCCCGCCACAAGTCAAGAGGAGCTGCATTGTCCCCTCCTCAGCACGAAATAAGGGTTACTTTCCGTGCTTCATCGGGAAGGGATTTGCGGCATTCCCATCGCTAATCAGGAGGAGGTGCTCTCCACAGGAGAGTCAAGAGGAACTCCAGGTATCATGCCATCAGGCCACAAGGACCCAGAAGTCTCAATCCACTCCAGATGAACCTGATTTCCCTGCACTGTCTTCACTGTCACACCGAGGATCGATTCACCCCATGGTGGCACGTGGGACAGCCCTGGTGGCACCTGGAGGGAAAGCCACTGATCCCTGGGTGATAGTGACAGGAAGCCTGACAGTGCTGCTACAGCACAGGAGGAGAGCGGGCATGCATGTCTCTACTGGAGACGAGGCCTGACTCCCCTGTGGACACTCCGCAGGTGCCCAAGTCCCATGTCAGCACTTTAGAGGAAACCTCAGTGTCCGGCCACAGCTCCAGACGAGGACTTAGGACCCCCCTCCAACTGGAGCGGAATCCCGATAGCTATCTCACCATTTGCACAGAGCCTGGCCTCTTCTGAGGACACAC
Organism: Aepyceros melampus; assembly: GCA_006408695.1. Classification (NCBI taxonomy): domain Eukaryota; kingdom Metazoa; phylum Chordata; class Mammalia; order Artiodactyla; family Bovidae; genus Aepyceros; species Aepyceros melampus. Next base: position 431,765 of record SJXQ01012319.1, read on the forward strand.
GATCAGGTCCCTGAGGTCCCCGTCTTAACTCGAGAAGGAACTGCTGCAACTCCAGAAACACCAGGAGGTTCTCCCTTCCCGGCGCGTTAAGGCCCTATTTAGCTGCCGCATGTCGAGGGAAATCACACCTTCCCTCTGGGACCTCAAAAGGGTCCTTCACTCCCTTGCTGCGACTCAAGTTGTTCCCCGACACACGTGCATCCACTCTAGAGGGACCCAGAGGGTCCCGCCACAACTCAAGATGAGCCGCGTTGTGCGCTCCTCAGCTCGAGATGTGGGTTCCTTTTTCTGATTCGTAGGAAGGGATTCCCGGCCTTCGCGTCGCAACTAAGTCGAGGTGCTCTCCACACGAGAGTCAAGAGGAACTCCAGGGATCGTGCTATCAGGCCACAGGTACCCAGAAGTCTCAATCCACTTCAGATGAACCAGATTTCCCTGCAATGCCTCAACTGTCACCCCGAGGATCGACTAACCCCATGGTGGCATGTGTGACAGCCCTCGTAGCATCTCGAGGGAAAGCCACAGACCCATGTGTCAACGAGACAGGAAGCCTGACAGTGTTGCTACAGCGCAGAAAGAGAGGGGGCGTGCAGGTCTCCACTCAAGACGAGGCGTGACCACCCTGTGAACACTCAAGAGGGTCTCAAGTCCCGTGTCAGGACTTTCGAGCAAAGTTCAGGTTCTGGCCGAAGCTCCAGACGCAGACCTAGGAACCGCCACCGACCCGAGGGGAATCCCGAGAGGTCCCTCGCCATTCTCACGGAGACTGGCCTCTCCTGAGGCCACACGAGCAGGTTCCTGAGGTCCCCGTCGTAACTTGAGAAGGACCTGTCGCAACTCGAGAAACACCATGATGTTGTCCCTTCCAGGCGCGTTGAGGCCCTTTTCTGCTGCTGCATTTTGAGGGAAATCACACCTTTCCTCTTGGACCTCGAAAGGGTCCTTCACTCCCTTGCTGCGACTCAAGAAGTTCCCTGACACACTCCTCCACTCAACAGAAACCCCGAGGGTCCCGCCACAACACAAGAGGAGTCCCGTTGTCCCCTCCTCAGCGCGAGATGAGGGTTACTTTCAGTGCTTCGCCAGGAAGGGATTTGTGGCGTTCCCATCGCATATCAGGAGGAGGTGCTCTTCAAAGGAGAGTCGAGAGGAACTCCAGGGATCGTGCCATCAACACACAAGTACCCAGAAGTCTCAATCCACTCCAGATGAACGTGATTTACCTGCACTGTATCGACTGTCACCCAGATGATCGACTCACCCCATGGTGGCACGTGTGACAGTTCTGGTGGAACTTCGATGGAAAGCGACAGGCCCCATTTGAACGCGACAGGAAGCCTGACAGTGTTGCTACAGCTCAGGAGAATAGCTGGCGTGCATGTCTCCACTCGAGACGAGGCCTGACTCCACTGTGGACACTCCAGAGGGACCCAAGTCCCATATAAGAACGTTCGAGGAAACCTCAGGCTCTGGGCGCAGCTACAGACGAGGACAGAGGACCCGCCCCCGACTGGAGAGGAATCCCGAGAGGTCCCTAGCCATTCGCAAGGAGACTGGCCTCTCCTGAGGCTACACGAGCGGGTGCCAGAGGTCCCCGTCGTAACTGGAGAAAGACATGCTGCAACTCGAGAAAACCCAGAAGGTTCTCTCTTCCAGTCTCGTTGAGGCCCTTTTCTGCTGCCGCATGTCGAGGGAAATCACACCTTCCCCCTTGGACCTCGAAAGGGTCCTTCACTCCCCTCTCTGAATCAACAAGTTCCCCGACACATGGCTTACACTCGAGAGGAACCCCGAGTGTCCCGACAGAACTCAATAGGAGCCCTGTTGTCCCCTCCTCAGCTTGAGATGGGGATTCCTTTAACTGCTTCTTTGGGAAGGGATTCCCGGCGTCCCTGTCGCATCTCAGGAGGAAGTGCCTGTCACAGGAGAGATGAGAGGAACTCCAGGGAATGTTCCATCAGGCCACAAGTATCCAGAAATCTCAATCCGCTCCAGATGAACCTGATTTGCCTGTACTGCCTCGAGTGTCACCGCTAGGATTGACTCACCACATGGTGACACCGTGATAGCCCTGGTAGCACCTCGATCAAAGCCACAGTTCCCAGGGTGAAAGTGACAGGAAGCCTGACAGTGCTTCTACAGGTCCAGAGGAGAGTGGGCGTGCATGTCTCCACTGGAGAGGAGGCCTGACTCCCCTGTGGACACTCTGGAAGCGGCCTAGTCCCATGTCAGCACTTTTGAGGAAACCTCAGAGTCCGGCCGCAGCTCCGGATGAAGACTTAGGACCCGCCACCAACTGGAGTGGAATCCCGAGAGGTACCTCGACATTTGCAAGGAGCATGCCTCTACTGAGGCCACACAAGCGGGTTCCGGAGGTCCCCATTGTAACTCGAGAAGGACCTGCCGCACCTCGAGAAACAGAGGTAGGTTCTCCTTCCAGGCACGTTGAGGCCCTTTTCCGGTGCCACATGTCGAGGAAAATCACACCTTCCCTCTTGGACCTCGAAAGGGTCCTTCACTCCCTTGCTGCGACTCAAGAAGTTCCGCGATACACGTGCCTCCATTCGAGAGGAACCCCGAGGGTCCCGCCACAACTAAAAAGGAGCCCAGTTGTCACCTCCTGAGATAGAAATGAGGGTTTTTTCTCTGCTTCGTGGGGAAGGGATTCCCGGCATTCCCGTCGCATCTCAGGAGGAGTTGCTCTCCACACAAGAGTCCAGAGGAACTCCAGGGACTGTGCTAACAGGTCGAAGGTACCCAGAAGTCTCAATCGACTCCAGATGAACCAGATTTCCCTGCATGCCTCGACTGTCACCCCGAAGATCGACTCACCCCATGGTGGCACGTTAGACAGCCCTGGTGGCATCTCGAGGGAAATCCACAGATCCCTGTGTTAACGCCACAGGAAGCCTGACAGTGCTGCTACAGCTCAGGAGTAGAGCGGGCGTGGATGTCTTCACTCGAGATGAGGCCTGACCACTCTTTGGACACCCCAGAGGGACCCAAGTCCCATGTCAGCACTTTTGAGCAAAGCTCAGGGTCCAGCCGCAGCTCCAGATGAGGACAGAGGACCCGCCACTGACTGGGGAGGAATCCTGAGCGTTCCCTCGCCATTCTCACGGAGACTGGCCTCTCCTGAAGCCACACGAGCAGGTCCCTGAGGCCCCCGTCGTAACTCGAGAAGGACCTCTGCAACTCGAGAAAAACCAGGAGGTTCTCCATTCCAGGCGCGTTGAGGCCCTTTTCTGGTGCTGTATGTCAAGCGAAATCACACCTTCTCTCTCGGATTTCGAAAGGGTCTTTCACTCCCTTGCTGCGACTCAAGAAGTTCCCCGACACACGCGCCTCCACTCGAGAGGAATCCGAGGGTCCCGCCACAACTCAAGAGGAGCCCCGTTGTCCCCTCCACAGCTCGAAATGAGGTTTCCTTTCCCTGCTTCGTCGGGAAGGGATTTCCGGCATTCATGTCGCATCTCAGGAGGAGGTGCTCTTCAAAGGAGAGTCGAGAGGAACTGCAGGAAATGTGCCATCAGGCCACAAAAATCCAGAGTCTCAATCCACTCCAGATGAACCTGATTTGCCTGCACTGCCTCGACTGTCACCGCGAGGATCGACTCACCCCATGGTGACCCATGTCATAGCCCTGGTGGCACCTCGAGGAAAGCCACAGATCCCTGGGTGAAAGTGACAGGAAGCCTGACAGTGCTGCTAAAGCTCAGGAGGAGAGCGGGCGTGCATACCTCCACTCTAGACGAGGCCTGACCACCCTGTGGACACTCCGGAGTGGCCCAATTCCCATGTCAGCACTTTCAAGCAAAGCTCAGAGTCCGACCGCTGTTCCAGACACGGACCTAGGACCCGCCACCTACTGGAGAGGAATCCCAAAGTGTCCCTCGCCATTCGCACAGAGAATGGCCTCTCCTGAGGCCACACGAGAAGATGCCTGAGGTTCCCGTCGTAACTGGAGAAGGACCAGCTGTAACTCGAGAAACACCATGAGGTTCTGCCTTCCAGCCTCGTTGACGCCCTTTCCCGCTGCCGCATGTCAAGTGAAATCACACCTTCCCTCTTGAACCTCGAAAGGGTCCTTCACTCCCTTGCTGTGACTCAAGAAGTTCCCCTAAACACGCGCCTCCACTCGATTGGAACCCTGAGGGTCCCGCCACAACTCAGCAGGAGACCGGTTGTCCCCTACTCAGCTCGAGATGAGGATTCCTTTCTCTGCTTTGTTGGGAAGGGATTCCTGGTGTTCCCGTCGCTTCTCTGGAGGAGGTGCTCTCCACACGAGAGTCGAGAGGAAATCCAGGGATCGTTCTATCAGGCCACAGGTACCCAGAAGTCTCAGTCCACTTCAGATGAACCAGATTTCCGTGCACTGCCTCGATGTCACCCCGAGGATCTACTAACCACATGGTGGCATGTGTGACAGCCCTGGTAGCATCTCGAGGGAAAGCCACAGATCCATGTGTCAATGAGACAGGAAGCCTGACAGTGTTGCTACAGCGCAGGAGGAGAGCGGGCTTGCAGGTCTCCACTCGAGATGAGGCGTGACCACCCTGTGGACACTCAAGAGGGACCCAAGTCCCATGTCAGCACGTTGGGGGAAACCTCAGGGTCCGGCCGCAGCTCCAGACGAGGACAGAGGACCCGCCACCAACTGGAGAGTAATCCCGAGAGGTCCCTAGCCATTCGCAAGGAGACTGGCCTCTCCTGAGGCCACACGAGCGGGTCCCAGAGATCCCCGTCGTAACTCGAGAAGGACCTGCCGCAACTCGAGAAACCCCAGAAGGTTCTCCCTTCAAGCAGCGTTGAGGCCCTTTTCCACTGCCACATGTCGAGGGAAATCACACCTTCCCTCTTGGACCACAAAAGGGTCCTTCACTCCCGTCTGCGACTCAACAAGTTCCCCAACACTAGCGACTCCACTCGAGAGGAACCCCGAGGGTCCCGCCACAACTCAAGAGGAGCCCCGTTGTCCCTTCCTCAGCTCGAAATGAGGGTACCTTTCCCTGCTTCATTGGGAAGGGATTCCCGGTGTTCACGTCGCATCTCAGGAGGAGGTGCCTTTCACCGGAGAGTCGAGAGGAACTCCAGGGAATGTGCCATCAGGCCACAAGTATCCAGAAATCGCAATCCACTCCAGATGAACCTGATTTGCCTGCACTGCCTCGACTGTCACCGCGAGGATCAACTCACCCCATGGTGACCCGTGTGATAGCCCTGGTGGCACCTCGAGCAAAGCCACAGATCCCTGCGTGAAAGTGACAGGAAGCCTGCCAGTGCTGCTACAGCTCAGGAGGAGAGTGGGCGTGCATGTCTCCACTGGAAACGAGGCCTGACCACCCTGTGGACACTCCGGAGGGGCCCAAGTCCCATATCAGCACATTCGAGGAAACCTCAGGGTCGGCCACAGCTCCGGACGAGGACTTAGGACCCGCCACCAACTGGAGAGGAATCCCGAGATGTTCCTCATCATTTGCACAGAGACTGGCCTCTCCTGAGATCACAGGAGCAGGTCCCTGAGGTCCCCGTTGTAACTGGAGAAAGACATGCTGCAACTCGAGAAACACCAGGAGGTTCTCTCTTCCAGTCTCATTGAGGCCCTTTTCCACTGCCGCATGTCGAGTGAAATCACACCTTCCCTCTTGGACCTCGAAAGGGTCCTTCACTCCCCTCTCTGACTCAAGAAGTTCCCCGACACATGGCTTACTCGCGAGAGGAACCCAGAGGGTCCCGACAGAACTCAATAGGAGCCCCGTTGTCCCCTCCTCAGCTCAAGATGGGGGTTCCTTTAACTGCTTCTTTGGGAAGGGATTCCCGGCGTCTCCGTCGCATCTCAGGAGGAGGTGCCTTTCACAGGAGAGACGAGAGGAACTCCAGGGAATGTTCCATCAGGCCACAAGTATCCAGAAATCTCAATCCGCTCCAGATGAACCTGATTTGCCTGCACTCCCTCGAATGTCACCACGAGGATCGACTCACCCCATGGTGAACCGTGGGATAGCCCTGGTGGCACCTCGAGCAAAGCCACAGATCCCTGGGTGAAAGTGACAGGAAGACTGACAGTGCTGCTACAGCGCAGGAAGAGAGCGGGCGTGCATGTCTCCACTGGAGACGAGGCTTGACTCCCCTGTGGACACTCCGCACGTGCCCAAGTCCCATGTCAGCACTTTAGAGGAAAACTCAGTGTCCAGCCACAGCTCCAGACGAGGACTTAGGACCTCCACCAACTGGAGAGGAATCCCGAGAGCTATCTCGCCATTTGCACAGAGCCTGGCCTCTCCTGAGGCCGCACGAGCGGGTCCCTGAGGTCCCCGTCTTAACTCGAGAAGGATCTGACGCAACTTGAGAAACACCTGGAGGTTCTCGCTTCCAGGCGCGTTGAGGCCCTTTTCCTCTGCCGTATATCGAGGGAAATCACACCTTCCCCTTGGACCTCGAAAGGGTCCTTCCACTCCCTTTCTGCGACTCAAGAAGTTCCCCGACACATGCGCCTCCACTCGAGAGTAACCCCGAGGGTTCCGCCACAACTGAAGAGGAGCCCCGTTGTCCCCTCCTCAGCTCGAGATGAGTGTTCCTTTCTCTGGTTCGTCGGGAAGGGATTCCTGGCGTTAACGTCGCATCTGAGGAGGAGGTGCTCTCCACACCAGAGTCCAGAGGAACTCCAGGGATCGTGCTATCTGGCCACAGGTAACCAGTAGTCTCAATTCACTCCAGATGAACCAGATATCCCTGCACTGCCTCGACTGTCACACTGAGGATCAACTAACGCAACGGTGGCACGTGTGACAGCCCTGGTGGCATCTCGAGGAAAAGCCACAGATCCCTGTGTGAAAGTGACAGGAAGCCTGACAGTGCTGCTACAGCGCAGGAGGAGAGTGGCCGTGCATGTCTGCACTGGAGACGAGGCATGACCACCCTGTGGACACTCAAGAGGGGACCCAAGTCCCATGTCAGCATTTTCTAGCAAAGCTCAGAGTCCGGCCGCAGCTCCAGATGCGGACCTAGGACCCCCCACCGACTGGAGAGGAATCCCGAGAGGTCCGTCGCAATTCGCACGGAGACTGGCCTCTCCAGAGGCCACAGGAGCAGGTCCCTGAGGTCCCGTCATAAATAGAGAAGGACCTGCGGCAACTCGAGAAACACCAGGAGGTTCTCCCTTCCAGGTGCTTTGAGGCCCTTTTCCAATGCCGCATGTCGAGCGAAATCACATCTTCCCTCTTGGACCTGGAAAGGGTCCTTCACTCCCTAGCTGGGACACAAGAAGTTCCCTTACACACGCGCCTCCACTCGACAGGAACCCCGAGGGTCCCGCCAAACTCAAGAGGAGCCCCGTTGTTACCTCCTCAGCACGAGGTGAGGGTTACTTTCCGTGCTTCGTCGGGAAGGGATTCGCCTCGTTCCCATCTCACATCTGGAAGAGGTGCTCTCCACAGGAAAGTCCAGAGGAATCGACGGACCGTGCCAGCAGGCCACAAGTATCTGGAAATCTCAATCCACTCCAGATGAACCTGATTTGCCTGTACTGCCTCGAGTGTCACCGCGAGGATCGACTCACCCCATGGTGACACCTGTGATAGCCCTGGTAGCACCTCGATCAAAGCCACAGTTCCCAGGGTGAAAGTGACAGGAAGCCTGACAGTGCTTCTACAGGTCCGGAGGAGAGTGGGCGTTCATGTCTCCACTGGAGAGGAGGCCTGACTCCCCTGTGGACACTCTGGAAGCGGCCTAGTTCCATGTCAGCACTTTTGAGGAAATCTCAGATTCCGGCCGCAGCTCCGGATGAAGACTTAGGACCCGCCACCAACTGGAGTGGAATCCCGAGAGGTACCTCGCCATTTGCAAGGAGCATGGCCTCTACTGAGGCCACACAAGCGGGTCCTGGAGGTCCCCGTCGTAACTCGAGAAGGACCTGCCGCACCTCGAGAAACAGAGGTAGGTTCTCCCTTCGAGGCACGTTGAGGCCCTTTTCCGCTGCCGCATGTCGAGGAAAATCACACCTTCCCTCTTGGACCTCGAAAGGGTCCTTCACTCCCTTGCTGCGACTCAAGAAGTTCTGCGACACACGTGCCTCCACTCGAGAGGAACCCTGAGGGTCCCGCCACAACTAAAAAGGAGCCCTGTTGTCGCCTCCTGAGATAGAAATGAGGGTTTTTTCTCTCCTTCGTGGTGAAGGGATTCCCGGCATTCCCGTCGCATCTCAGGAGGAGTTGCTCTCCACACAAGAGTCCAGAGGAACTCCAGGGATTGTGCTAACAGGTCGCAGGTACCCAGAAGTCTCAGTCCACTCCAGATGAACTAGATTTCCCTGCATGCCTCGACTGTCACCCCGAAAATCGTCTCACCCCATGGTGGCACATGAGACAGCCCTGGTAGCATCTCGAGGTAAAGCCACAGATCCCTGTGTTAACGCCACAGGAAGCCTGACAGAGCTGCTACAGCTCATGAGGAGAGTGGGCGTGCATGTCTCCACCCAGACGAGGCCTGAACACCCTGTGGACACTCCAGAGGGACCCAAGTCCCATGTCGGCACGTTCCAGGAAACCTCAGGGTCCGGCCGCAGCTCCAGACGAAGACAGAGGACCCGCAACCGACTGGACAGGAATCCCGAGAGGTCCCTCGACATTCACACGGAGACTGGCCTCTCCTGAGGCCACAAGAGCGTGTCCTAGAGGTCCCCATCGTAAATCGAGAAGGACCTGCGGCAACTCGAGAAACACCAGAAGGCTCTCCCTTCCAGTCGCGTTAAGGCCCTTTTCCGCTGCCGCATGTGGAGGGAAATCACACCTTCCCTCTTGGACCTCGAAAGGGTCCTTCACTCCCTTGATGCGACTCAAGAAGTTCCCCGACACACGTGCATCCACTCTAGAGGGACCCAGAGGGTCCCCCACAACTCAGCAGGAGACCGGTTGTCCCCTACTCAGCTAGAGATGAGGATTCCTTTCTCTGCTTTGTTAAGAAGGGATTCCTGGTGTTCCCGTTGCATCTCTGGAGGAGGTGCTCTCCACACGAGAGTCGAGTGGAACTCCAGGAATCATGCTATCAGGCCACAGGTACCCAGAATTCTCAATCCACTCCAGATAACCAGATTTTCCTGCACTGCCTCGACTGTCACCCCAGCAGCGACTAACCCCATGGTGGCACGTGTGACAGCCCTGGTGGCATCTTGAGGGAGAGCCACAGATCCTTGTGTCCATGCGACAGGAAGACTGACAGAGCTGCTACAGCACATGAGGAGAGTGGGCGTGCATGTCTCCACTCGAGTCGAGGCCTGAACACCCTGTGGGCACTCCAGAGGGACCCAAGTCCCATGTCAGCACGTTCCAGGAAACCTCAGGGTACGGCCGCAGCTCCAGACGAAGACAGAGGATCCGTCACTGACTGGAGAGGAATCCTGAGAGGTCCCTCGACATTCGCACGGAGACTGGCCTCTCCTGAGGACAAATGAGTGGGTCCCAGAGGTCCCCGTCATAACTCGAGAAGGACCTGCCGCAATCGAGAAACACCAGAAGGTTCTCCCTTCAAGCAGCGTTAAGGCCCTTTTCCAATGCCGCATGTCGAGGGAAATCACACCTTCCCTCTTGGACCTCGAAAGGGTCCTTCACTCCCCTTTTGGACTCAAGAAGTTCCCCGACACAAGCGACTCCACTCGAGAGGGACCCAGAGGGTCCCGCCACAACTCAAGATGAGCCGCGTTGTCCGCTCCTCAGCTCGATATGAGGGTTCCTTTTTCTGATTCGTCGGGAAGGGATTCCCGGCATTCCCGTCACATATCAGGAGGAGGTGCTCTCCACACGAGAGTCGTGAGGAACTCCAGGGATCGTGCAATCAACACACAAGTACCCAGAAGTCACAATCCACTCCAGATGAATGTGATTTCCCTGCACTGTATCGACTGTCACCCAGAAGATCGACTCACCCCATGGTGGCACGTGTGACACCCCTGGTGGCAATTCAATGGAAAGCCACAGGCCCCAGTTTGAACGGGACAGGAAGCCTGACAGTGTTGCTACAGCTCAGGAGGATAGCTGGCGTACATGTCTCCACTCAAGACGATGCCTGACTCCACTGTGGACACGCCAGAGTGATCCAAGTCCCATGTCAGCACGTTCGAGGAAATCTCAGGGTCTGACCGCAGCTCCAGATGAGGACAGAGGACCCGCCACCGACTGGAGAGGAATCCCAATAAGTCCATAGCCATTCGCACGGAGACTGGCCTCTCCTGAGGCCACACTCCTGAGGTGCTCTTCACAGCAGATTCGAGGGGAACTACAGGGAATGTGCCATCCTGCCACAAGTATCCAGAAATCGCAATCAACTCCAGATGAACCTGATTTGCCTGCACTGCCTCGACTGTCACCGCGAGGATCAACTCACCCCATGGTGACCCGTGTGATAGCCCTGCTGGCACCTCGAGCAAAGCCACAGATCCCTGGGTGAAATTGACAGGAAGCCTGATAGTGCTTCTACAGCTCAGGAGGAGAGCGGGCGTGCATGTCTCCGCTGGAAACGAGGCCGATCACCCTGTAGACATTCCAGAGAGGTCCAAGTCCATTATCAGCACATTCGAGGAAACCTCAGGGTCGGGCCACAGGTCCGGACGAGGACTTAGGACCCGCCACCAACTGGAGAGGAATCCCGAGAGGTTCCTCATCATTTGCACGGAGACTGGCCTCTCTGAGGTCACAGGAGCAGGTCCCTGAGGTCCCCGTCGTAACTGGAGAAAGACATGCTGCAACTCGAGAAACACCAGGAGGTTCTCCCTTCCAGTCTCTTTGAGGCCCTTTTCCCCTGCCGCATGTCGAGTGAAATCCCACCTTCCCTCTTCGACCTCGAAAGCATCCTTCACTCCCCTCTACGACTCAAGAAGTTCCCCGAAACATGTGTCTCCACTCGAGAGGAACCCCGAGGGTCCCAACAGAACTCAATACGAGCCCAGTTGTCCCTTCCTCAGCTCGAGATGGGGGTTCCTTTAACGGCTTCTTCGGGAAGGGAATCCCGGCGTCCCCATCGCATCTCAGGAGGAGGTGTCTTTCACAGGAGAGTCGAGAGGAACTCCAGGGAATGTTCCATCAGGCCACAAGTATCCAGAAATCGCAATCCACTCCAGATGAACCTGATTTGCCTGCATGGCTGAACTGTCACCGCGAGGATCGACTCACCCCATGGTGACGCATGTGATAGCCCTGGTGGCACCTCGAGCAAAGCCAAAGATCCCTGGGTGAAAGTGACAGGAAGCCTGACAGTGCTACTACAGTGCAAGAGGAGAGCGGGCGTGCATGTCTCCACTGGTGACGAGGCCTGATTCCACTGTGGACGTTCCACAGGTGCCCAAGTCCCATGTCAGCACTTTAGAGGAAACCTCAGTGTCCGGCTGCAGTTCCAGACAAGGACTTAGGACTCCCCACCAACTGCAGAGGAATCCCGAGAGCTATCTCGCCATTTGCACAGAGCCTGGCCTCTCCTGAGGACACAGGAGCGGGTCCCTGAAGTCCCCGTCTTAACGCGAGAAGGAACTGCCGCAACTCCAGAAACACCAGAGGTTCTCCCTTCCAGGCGCGTTAAGGCCCTTTTCCGCTGCCGCATGTCGAAGGAAATCAAACGTTCCCTCTTGGACCTCGAAAGGGTCCTTCACTCCCTTGCTGCGACTCAAGAAGTTCCCCGACACACGGGCATCCACTCTCGAGGGACCCAGAGGGTCCCGTCACAACTCAAGATGAGCCGCGTTGTCCGCTCCTCAGCTCGACATGAGGGTTCCTTTTTCTGACTCGTCAGGAAGGGATTCCCGGCATTCCCGTCACATCTCAGGAGTAGGTGCTCTTCACAGGAGAGTCGAGAGGAACTCCAGGGATCGTGCCATCAACACACAAGTACCTAGAAGACTCAATCCACTCCAGATGAACGTGATTTCCCTGCACTGTATCAACTGTCACCCAGAGGATCGACTCTCCCAATGGTGGCACGTGTCACAGCCCTGGTGAAACCTCAATGGAAACCCACTGGCCCCAGTTTGAATGCGACAGGAAGGTTGACAGTGTTGCTACAGCTCAGGAGGATAGCTGGCGTGCATGTTTCCACAAGTGACGAGGCCTGACTCCACTGTGGACACTCCAGAGTGACCCAAGTCCCATGTCAGCAAGTTCGAGGAAACCTCAGGGTCCGGCCACAGCTCCAGACGAGGACAGAGGACCGGCAAACCGACTGGAGAGGAATCCTGAGAGGTCCCTAGCCATTCGCATGGAGACTGGCTTCTCCTGAGGCCACACGAGCGGGTCCCAGAGGTCCCCGTCGTAACTCGAGAAGGACCTGCCGCAACTCGAGAAAGCCCAGAAGGTTCTCACTTCAAGTAGCGTTGAGGCCCTTTTCCACTACCGCATGTCGAGGGAGATCACACCTTCCCTCTTGGACCACAAAAGGGTCCTTCACTCCCCTCTGTGAGACAACAAGTTTCCCGACACAAGCGTCTCTACTCGAGAGGAACCCTGAGGGTCCCGCCACAACTCAAGAGGAGCCCGGTTACCCCTTCCTCAGCTCGAAATGAGAGTTACTTTCACTGATTCGCGGGAAGGGATTTGCGGCGTTCCCATCGCATATCAGGAGGAAATGCTCTTCACAGGAGAGTCAAGAGGAACTCCAGGGATTGTGCCATCAACACACAAGTACCCAGAAGTCTCAATCCACTCCAGATGAACGTGATTTCCCCGCACTGTATCAAATGTCACCCAGATGATCAACTCACCCCATGGTGGCACGTGTGACAGCCCTGGTGGCACTTCGATGGAAAGCCACAGGCCCCAGTTTGAACGGGACAGGAAGACTGACAGTGTTGTTACAGCTCAGGAGGATAGTTGGCGTGCATGTCTCCACTCAAGACGAGGCCTGACTCCACTGTGGACACTCCGGAGGGGCCCAAGTCCCATATCAGCACATTCGAGGAAACCACAGGGTCTGGCCGCAGCTCCGGACGACGACTTAGGACCCGTCACCAACTGGAGAGGAATCCCGAGAGGTCCCTCATCATTTGCACGGAGACTGGCCTCTCCTGAAGTCACAGGAGCAGGTCCCTGAGGTCCCCGTCGTAACTGGAGAAAGACATGCTGCAACTCGAGAAACACCAGGAGGTTCTCTCTTCCAGTCTCGTTGAGGCCCTTTTCCGCTGCCGCATGTCGAGTAAAATCACACCTTCCCTCTTGGACCTCGAAAGCGTCCTTCACTCCCCTCTCTGACTCAAGAAGTTCCCCGACACATGCGCCTCCACTCGAGAGGAACCCCGAGGGTCCCGACAGAACTCAATAGGAGCCCCGTAGTCCTCTCCTAAGCTCGAGATGGGGGATCCTTTAACTGCTTCTTCAGGAAGGGATTCCCGGTGTCCCCGTCGCATCTCAGGAGGAGGTGCCTTTCACAGGAGAGTCGAGAGGAACTCCAGGGAATGTTCCATCAGGCCACAAGTATCCAAAATTCGCAATCCACTCCAGATGAACGTGATTTGCCTGCACTCCCTCAACTGTCACCGCGAGGATCGAATCACCCCATGGTGACCCGTGTGATAGCCCTGGTGGCACCCCGAGCAGAGCCATAAATCCTGTGTGAAAGTGACAGGAAGCCTGACAGAGCTGCTACAGCGCAGGAGGAGAGCGGGCGTGCATGTCTCCACTGGAGACGAGGCCTGACTCCCCTGTGGACACTCCGCAGGTGCCCAAGTCCCATATCAGCACTTTAGAGGAAACCTCAGTGTCCGGCCACAGCTCCAGACGAGGACTTAGGACCCCCACCAACTGGAGAGGAACCTCGAGAGCTATTTCCCCATTTGCACAGAGCCTGGCCTCTCCTGAGGACACACGAGCGTGTCCCTGAGGTCCCCGTCTTAACTCAAGAAGGACCTGCCGCAACTCCATAAACACCAGGGGGTTCTCCCTTCCCGGCGCGTTAAGGCCCTTTTCCGCTGCCGCATGTCGAGGGAAATCACACCGTCCCTCTTGGACCTCAAAAGGGTCCTTCACTCCTTTGATGCGACTCAAGAAGTTCCCCGACACACGTGCATCCACTCTAGAGGGACCCAGAGGGTCCCGCCACAACTCAAGATGAGCCGCATTGTCCCCGCCTCAGCTCGAGATGAAGGTTCCTTTTTCTGATTCGTCAGGAAGGGATTCCCGGCATTCACGTCGCATTTAATGAGGAGGTGCTCTCCACACGAGAGTCGAGATGTACCCCAGGCATCGTGCTATTAGGCCACAGGTACCCAGAGGTCTCAATCCACTCCAGATGAACCAGATTTCCCTGCACTGCCTCGACTGTCACCCCGAGGATCGACTAACCCCATGGTGGCACGTGTGACAGCCCTGGTGGCATCTCGAGGGAAAGCCACAGATCCCTGTGTCAACGCGACAGGAAGCCTGACAGTGCCGCTAGAGCTCAGGAGGTGAGCAGGCGTGCAAGTCTCCACTCGAGACGAGGACTGACCACCCTGTGGACACTCCAGAGGGACCCAAGTGCAATGTCAGCACTCTCGAGCAAAGCTCAGGTTCCGGCCACAGCTCGAGTCGCTGACCCTGGATCCGCCACCGACTGGAGAGAAACCCCAAGAGGTCCATCGCAATTCGCATGGGAATGGCCTCTCCTGAGGTCACAGGGGCGCATCCCTGAAGTCCCCGTCGTAACTTGAGAAGGACCTGCCGCAACTCGAGAAACACCATGAGGTTGTCCCTTCCAGGCGCGTTGAGGCCATTTTCTGCTGATGGAATTTGAGGAAAATCACACCTTCCTTCTTGGACCACGAAAGGGTCCATCACTCCATTGCTGTGACTCAAGAAGTTCCCTGACACACGCGCCTCCACTCAACAGGAACCCCGAGGGTCCCGCCACAATTCAAGAGGAGCACCGTTGTCCCATCCTCAGCGCGAGATGAGGGTTACTTTCGGTGCTTTGCCAGGAAGGGATTTGCAGCGTTCCCATCGCATATCAGGAGGAGGTGCTCTTCACAGGAGAGTCGAGAGGAACTCCAGGGATTGTGCCATCAACACACAAGTACCCAGAAGTCTCAATCCACTCCAGATGAACGTGATTTCCCCGCACTGTATTGACTGTCACCCAGATGATCGACTCACCCCATGGTGGCATGTGTGACAGCCCTGGTGGCACTTCGATGGAAAGCCACAGGCCCCAGTTTCAATGGGACAGGAAGCCTGACAGTGTTGTTACAGCTCAGGAGGATAGCTGGCGTGCATGTCTCCATTCAAGACGAGGCCTGACTCCACTGTGGACACTCCGGAGGGGCCCAAGTCCCATATCAGCACATTCGAGGAAATCACAGTGTCTGGCCGCAGCTCCGGACGACGACTTAGGACCCGTCACCAACTGGAGAGGAATCCCGAGAGGTCCCTCATCATTTGCACGGAGACTGGCCTCTCCTGAAGTCACAGGAGCAGGTCCCTGAGGTCCCCGTCGTAACTGGAGAAAGACATGCTGCAACTCGAGAAACACCAGGAGGTTCTCCCTTCCAGTCTCGTTGAGGCCCTTTTCCGCTGCCACATGTCGAGTGAAATCACACCTTCCCTCTTGGACCTCGAAAGTGTCCTTCACTCCCCTCTCCGACTCAAGAAGTTCCCCGACACATGCGCCTCCACTCAAAGGAACCCCGAGGGTCCCGACAGAGCTCAATAGGAGCCCCGTAGTCCTCTCCTCAGCTCGAGATGGGGGATCCTTTAACTGCTTCTTCAGGAAGGGATTCCCGGCATCCCCGTCGCATCTCAGGAGGAGGTGCCTTTCACAGGAGAGTCGAGAGGAACTCCAGGGAATGTTCCATCAGGCCACAAGTATCCAAAATTCGCAATCCACTCCAGATGAACGTGATTTGCCTGCACTCCCTCAACTGTCACCGCGAGGATCGAATCACCCCATGGTGACCCGTGTGATAGCCCTGGTGGCACCCCGAGCAGAGCCATAAATCCCTGTGTGAAAGTGACAGGAAGCCTGACAGAGCTGCTACAGTGCAGGAGGAGAGCGGGCGTGCATGTCTCCACTGGAGACGAGGCCTGACTCCCCTGTGTACACTCCGCAGGTGCCCAAGTCCCATATCAGCACTTTAGAGGAAACCTCAGTGTCCGGCCACAGCTCCAGACGAGGACTTAGGACCCCCACCAACTGGAGAGGAACCTCGAGAGCTATTTCCCCATTTGCACAGAGCCTGGCCTCTCCTGAGGACACACGAGCGTGTCCCTGATGTCCCCGTCATAGCTCGAGAAGGACCTGCTGCAACTCCACAAACACCAGGGGGTTCTCCCTTCCCAGCGCGTTAAGGCCCTTTTCTGCTGCCACATGTTGAGGGAAATCACACCGTCCCTCTTGGACCTCGAAAGGGTCCTTCACTCCTTTGATGCGACTCAAGAAGTTCCCCGACACACGTGCATCCACTCTAGAGGGACCCAGAGGGTCCCGCCACAACTCAAATGAGCCGCATTGTCCCCGCCTCAGCTCTAGATGAAGGTTCCTTTTTCTGATTCTTCAGGAAGGGATTCCCGGCATTCCCGTCGCATTTAAGGAGGAGGTGCTCTCCACACGAGAGTCGAGATGTACTCCAGGGATCGTGCTATCAGGCCACAGGTACCCAGAGGTCTCAATCCACTCCAGATGAACCAGATTTCCCTGCACTGCCTCGACTGTCACCCCGAGGGTCGACTAACCCCATGGTGGCACGTGTGACAGCCCTGGTGGCATCTCGAGGGAAAGCCACAGATCGCTGTGTCAATGCGACAGGAATTCTGACAGTGCCGCTAGAGCTCAGGAGGTGAGCAGGCGTGCAAGTCTCCACTCGAGACGAGGACTGACCACCCTGTGGACACTCCAGAGGGACCCAAGTGCAATGTCAGCACTTTCGAGCAAAGCTCAGGGTCCGGCCGCAGCTCGAGACGCGGACCTAGGATCCGCCACCGACTGGATAGAAACCCCAAGAGGTCCATCGCAATTCGCATGGAGAATGGCCTCTCCTGAGGTCACAGGGGCGCATCCCTGAAGTCCCCGTCTTAACTCGAGAACGAGCTGCCGCAACTCGAGACACACCATGAGGTTGTCCTTTCCAGGCGCGTTGAGGCCCTTTACTGCTGATGCAATTTGAGGAAAATCACACCTTCCCTCTTGGACCACGAAAGGGTCCTTCACTCCCTTGCTGTGACTCAAGAAGTTCCCGGACACACGCGCCTCCACTCAACAGGAACCCCGAGGGTCCCGCCACAACTCAAGAGGAGCGCCGTTGTCCCATCCTCAGCATGAGATGAGGGTTACCTTCGGTGCTTCACCAGGAAGGGATTTGCGGCGTTCCCATCGCATATCAGGAGGAGGTGCTCTTCACAGGAGAGTCGAGAGGAACTCCAGGGATTGTGCCATCCGGCCACAAGTATCCAGAAATCGCAATCCACTCCAGATGAACATGATTTGCCTGCACTGTCTCGACTGTCACCCAGATGATCGACTCACCCCATGGTGACACGTGTGACAGCCTGGTGGCACTTCGATGGAAAGCCACATGCCTCAGTTTGAACGGGACAGGAAGCCTGACAGTGTTGCTACAGCTCAGGCGGATAGCTGGACTGCATGTCTCCACTGAAGACCAGGCCTGACTCCACTGTGGACAGTCCGGAGGGGCCCAAGTCCCATATCAGCACCTTCGAGGAAACCACAGGGTCTGGTCGCAGCTCTGGACGACGACTTAGGACCCGTCACCAACTGGAGAGGAATCCCGAGAGGTCCCTCATCATTTGCATGGAGACTGGCCTCTCCTGAAGACACAAGAGCAGGTCCCTGAGGTCCCCGTCGTAACTGGAGAAAGACATGCTGCAACTCGAGAAACACCAGGAGGTTCTCTCTTCCAGTCTCGTTGAGGCCCTTTTCCGCTGCCGCATGTCGAGTGAAATCACACCTTCCCTCTTGGACCTCGAAAGCGTCCTTCACTCCCCTCTCCGACTCAAGAAGTTCTCCGACACATGCGCCTCCACTCGAGAGGAACCCCAAGGGTCCCGACAGAACTCAATTATTTGCATGGAGACTGGCCTCTCCTGAAGACACAAGAGCAGGTCCCTGAGGTCCCCGTCGTAACTGGAGAAAGACATGCTGCAACTCGAGAAACACCAGGAGGTTCTCTCTTCCAGTCTCGTTGAGGCCCTTTTCCGCTGCCGCATGTCGAGTGAAATCACACCTTCCCTCTTGGACCTCGAAAGCGTCCTTCACTCCCCTCTCCGACTCAAGAAGTTCTCCGACACATGCGCCTCCACTCGAGAGGAACCCCAGGGTCCCGACAGAACTCAATAGGAGCCCCGTAGTCCTCTCCTCAGCTCGAGATGGGGGTTCCTTTAACTGCTTCTTCAGGAAGGGATTCCCGGCGTCCACGTCGCATGTCAGGAGGAGGTGCATTTCACAGGAGAATCGAGAGGAACTCCAAGGAATGTTCCATCAGGCCACAAGTATCCAGAATTCACAATCCTCTCCAGATGAACGTGATTTGCCTGCACTCCCTCGACTGTCACCGCGAGGAGCGACTCACCCCATGGTGACCCATGTGATAGCCCTGGTGGCACCCTGAGCAAAGCCATAAATCCCTGGGTGAAAGTGACAGGAAGCCTGACAGTGCTGCTACAGCGCAGGAGGAGAGCGGGCGTGCATGTCTATACAGGAGAAGAGGCCTGACTCCCCTGTGGACACTCCGCAGGTGTCCAAGTCCCATATCAGCACTTTAGAGGAAACCTCAGTGTCCGGCCACAGCTCCAGACGAGGACTTAGGACCCCCCACCAACTGGAGGGGAATCTCGAGAGCTATTTCGCCATTTGCACAGAGCCTAGCCTCTCCTGAGGACACACGAGCGGGTCCCTGAGGTCCCCGTCTTAACTCGAGAACGACCTGCCGCAACTCGAGAAACACCATGAGGTTGTCCCTTCCAGGCGCGTTGAGGCCCTTTGCTGCTGATGCAATTTGAGGAAAATCACACCTTCCCTCTTGGACCACGAAAGGGTCCTTCACTCCCTTGCTGCGACTCAAGAAGTTCCCGGACACACGCACATCCACTCAACAGGAACCCCGAGGGTCCCGCCACAACTCAAGAGGAGCGCCGTTGTCCCATCCTCAGCGCGAGATGAGGGTTACTTTCGGTGCTTCGCCAGGAAGGGATTTGCGGCGTTCCCATCACATATCAGGAGGAGGTGCTCTTCACAGGAGAGTCAAGAGGAACTCCAGGGAATGTGCCATCCGGCCATAAGTATCCAGAAATCGCAATCCACTCCAGATGAACATGATTTGCCTGCACTGTCTCGACTTCACCGCGAGGATCGACTCACCCCATGGTGACCCGTGTGATAGCCCTGGTGGCACCTCGAGCAAAGCCACAGATCCCTGCGTGAAAGTGACAGGAAGCCTGACATTGATGCTACAGCTCAGGAAGAGAGCGGGCGTGCATGTCTCCACTGGAAACGAGGCCTGACCACCCTGTGGACACTCCGGAAGGGCCCAAGTCCCATATCAGCACCTTTGAGGAAACCACAGGTTCTGGCCGCAGCTCCGGATGAGGACTTAGGACCCGTCACCAACTGGAGAGGAATCCCGAGAGGTTCCTCATCATTTGCACGGAGACTGGCCTCTCCTGAAGTCACAGGAGCAGGTCCCTGAGGTCCCCGTCGTAACTGGAGAAAGACATGCTGCAACTCGAGAAACACCAGGAGGTTCTCCCTTCCAGTCTCGTTGAGGCCCTTTTCCGCTGCCGCAAGTCGAGTGAAATCACACCTTCCCTCTTGGACCTCGAAAGCGTCCTTCACTCCCGTCTCTGACACAAGAAGTTCTCCGACACATGTGCCTCCACTCGAGAGGAACCCCGAGGGTCCCAACAGAACTCAATAGGAGCCCCGTAGTCTTCTCCTCAGCTCGAGATGGGGGTTCCTTTAACGGCTTCTTCAGGAAGGGATTCCCGGCGTCCCCGTCACATCTCAGGAGGATGTGCCTTTCACAGGAGAGTCGAGAGGAACTCCAGGGAATGTTCCATCAGGCCACAAGTATCCAAAATTCGCAATCCACTCCAGATGAACGTGATTTTCCTGCACTCCCTCGACTCTCACCGCGAGGATCGACTCACCCCATGGTGACCCGTGTGATAGCCCTGGTTGTACCCCAAGCAAAGCCATAAATCCCTGGGTGAAAGTGACAGGAAGCCTGACAGTGCTGCTACAGCACAGGAGGAGAGCAGGCGTGCATGTCTCCACTGGAGATGAGGCCTGACTCCCCTGTGGACACTCCGCAGGAGCCCAAGTCCCATATCAGCACTTTAGAGGAAACCTCAGTGTCCGGCCNGTTCAAGCTGGTTTTAGAAAAGGCAGAGGAACCAGAGATCAAATTGCCAACATCTGCTGGATCACGGAAAAAGCAAGAGAGTTCCAGAAAAACATCTGTTTCTGCTTTATTGACTATGCCAAAGCCTTTGACTGTGTGGATCACAGTAAACTGTGGAAAATTCTGAAAGAGATGGGAATACCAGACCACCTGACCTGCCTCTTGAGCAATCAGGCCACAAGTATCCAGAAATCTCAATCCACTCCAGATGAATCTGATTTGCCTGCACTGCCTCGACTGTCACCGCGAGGATCGACTCACCCCATGGTGACACGTGTGATAGCCGTGGTGGGACCTCGAGCAAAGCCACAGATTCCTGGGTGAAAGAGACAGGAAGACTTACAGTGCTGGTACAGCTCAGGAGGAGAGAGGGAGTGAATGTCTCCACTGGAGAAGAGGCGTGACTCCCCTGTGAACACTCCTGAGGGGCCCAAGTCCCATGTCAGCACTTTCCAGGAAACCTCAGGGTCCGGCCACAGCTCCAGACGAGGACATAGGACCCGCCACCAACTGGAGAGTAATCCCGAGATATACCTCGCATTTGCATGGAGCCTGGCCTCTCCTGAGGCCATACGAGCGGGTCCCTGAGGTCCCCGTGTAACTCGAGAAGGACCTGCCGCAATTCGAGAAACACCAGGAGGTTCTCCCTTCAAGGTGCATTGAGGCCCTCTTCCGCTGCCGCATGTCGAGGGAAATCACACCTTCCCTCTTGGAACTCGAAAGGGTCCTTCATTCCCCTCTGCGACTCAAGAAGTTCCCGGAAACACGCGCCTCCACTTGAGAGGAACCCCGAGGGTCCTGTCACAATTCAAGAAGAGCCCCGTTGTCCCCTCCTCACCTCGAGATGAGGGTTCTTTTCTCTGCTTCTTGGGGATGGCATCCCGGCATTCCCGTCACATATCAGGAGGAGGTGCTCTCCACACGAGAGTTGAGAGGAAATCCAGGAATTGTGTTATCAGGCCACAGGTACCCAGAAGTCTAAATCCATTCCAGATGAACCAGATTTCCCAGCACTGCCTCGACTGTCAAGCCGAGGATCCACTAACCCCATGGTGGCACATATGACAGCCCTGGTGGCATCTCGAAGGAAAGTCACAGATCCCTGTGTCAACACGAAAGGAAGCCTGAAAGTGCTGCTACAGCTCAGGAGGAGAGCGGCCATGCATGTCTCCACTCGGGACGAGGCCTGACCACCCTGTGGACACTCCAGAGGTACCAAGTTCCATGTCAGCACTTTCGAGCAAAGCTCAGGGTCCGGCCGCAGCTCCAGACGCGGACCTAGGACCTGCCACCGACTGGAGAAGAATCCCGAAAGGTCCCTCGCCATTTGCACGGAGACTGGCCCCTCCTGAGGCCACACGAGCAGGTCCCTGAGGTCCCCGTTGTAACTCGAGAAGGACCTGCTGCAACTCGAGAAACACCAGGAGGTTCTCCCTTCTGGTCGCGTTGAGGCCCTTTTCCACTGCCGCATGTCAAGGGAAATCACACCTTCCCCCTTGGACCTCGAAAAGGTCCTTCACTCCTTTGCTGCGACTCAAGAAGTTCCCCGACACATGTGCCTCCACTCGAGAGGAACCCCGAGGGTCCCGCCACAACTCAAGAGGAGCCCCGTTGTCCCCCCTCAGCTCGAGATGAGTGTTCCTTTCCCTGCTTCTTCGGGAAGGGATTCCCGGCGTTCCCGTTGCACCTCAGGAGGAGGTTCTCTTCACAGGAGAGTCGAGCGGAACTTCAGGGAATGTGCCCTCAGGAAACAAGTATCCAGAAATCTCAATCCACTCCAGATGAACCTGATTTGCCTGCACTGCCTCGACTTTCACTGCGAGGATCGACTCACCCCATGGTGACACATGTGATAGCCCTGGTGGCAACTTGAGTAAAGCCACAGATGCCTGGGTGAAAGTGACAGGAAGCCTGACAGTGCTGCTACAGCTCAGGGGAGCGGGCGTGCATGTCTCCACTCGAGAATACGCCTGACTCCACTACAGACACTGCAGAGGGTCCCAAATCCCATGTCACCACGTTCGAGGAAACCTCAGGGAGTGACCAGAGCTCCAGACGAATACAGAGGACCCGCCTCCAACTGGAGAGGAATCCCAAGAGGTCTCTCACCATTTGCACGGAGACTGGCCTCTGCTGAGGCCACAAGAGCGGGTCCCAGATATCCCCGTCGTAAATTGAGAAGGACCTGCCGCAACTCGAGAAACACCAGAAGGTTCTCCCTTCCAGGAGCGTTGAGGCCCTTTTCCACTGCCGACTGTCGAGGGAAATCACACCATCCCTCTTGGACATTTAAAGGGTCATTCACTCCCCTCTGTGACTCAAGATGTTCCACCATAAACGCGCCTCCACTCGAGAGGAACCCTGAGGGTCCCGCCACAACTCAAGAGGAGCCCCGTTGTCCCTTCCTCAGCTCGAGATGAGGGTTCCTTTCTCTGCTTCGTCAGGAAGGGTTTCCCGGCGTTGCCGTGGCATCTCAGGAGGAGCTGCTCTCCACACGAGAATCGAGACGAAATCCAGGGATTGTGCTATCAGGCCACAGGTACCCAGAAGTCTCAATCCACTCCAGATGAACCAGATTTCCCTGCACTGCCTCGACTGTCACTGCGAGGATTGACTCACCCCGTGATGACACGTGTGATAGCCTGGTGGCACCTCGAGCAAAGCCACAGTTCCCTGGGTGAAAGTGACAGGAAGACTTACAGTGCTGCTACAGCTCAGGAGGAGAGCGGGAGTGCATGTCTCCACTGGAGAAGAGGCGTGACTCCCCTGTGGACACTCCTGAGGGGCCCAAGTTCCATGTCAGCACTTTCCAGGAAACCTCAGGTTCTGGCTGCAGCTCCGAACGAGGACGTAGGACCCGCCACCAACTGGAGAGGAATCCCAAGATATACCTCGCCATTTGTACGGAGACTGGCCCCTCCTGAGGCCACACGAGCAGGTCCCTAAGGTCCCCGTCATAACTCGAGAAGGACCTGCCGCAATTCGAGAAACACCAGGAGGTTCTTCCTTCCAGGCGCGTTGAGGCCCTCTTCCACTGCCACATGTCGAGGGAAATCACACCTTCCCTCTTGGACCTTGAAAGGGTCCTTCATTCCCCTCTGCAACTCAAGAAGTACCCCAACACACGCGCCTCCACTCGAGAGGAACCCCGAGGGCTCCACCACAACTCAAGAGGAGCCCCGTTGTCCCCTCCTCAGCTCGAGATGAGTGTTACTTTCCCTGCTTCTTCGGGAAGGAATTCCCGGCATTCCCGTCGCATCTCAGGAGGAGGTGCTCTTCACAGGAGAGTCGAGATGAACTCCAGGGAATGTGCCCTCAGGCCACAAGTATCCAGAAATCTCAATCCACTCCAGATGAACCTGATTTTCCTGCACTGTCTTGACTGTCACCGCGAGGATCGACTCACCCCATGGTGGCACGTGTGATAGCCCTGGTGGCACCTCGTGGGAAAGCCACTGACCCCTGTTTCAACGTGACAGGAAGCCTGACAGTGTTGTCAAAGCTCAGGAGGATAGCTGGCTTGCATGTCTCCACTCGAGACGAGGCCTTACTGCACTGTGGACACTCCAGAGGGACCCAAGTCCCATGTCAGCACGTTCGAGGAAACCTCAGGGTCCAGCCTCAGCTTCAGACGAGGACAGAGGACCCGCCACTGACTGGAGAGAATCCCGAGAGGTCCCTCGCCATTTGTACGGAGCCTGGCCTCTCCTGAGGCCACACGAGCGCGGCCCAGAGGTCCCCGTCGTAACTTGAGAAGGACCTGCTGCATCTCGAGAAACACCAGAAGGTTCTCCCTTCCATTCGCGTAGAGGCGCTTTTCCACTGCCGCATGTCGAGGGAAGTCACACCTTTCCTCTTGGACCTCGACAGGGTACTTCACTCCCCTCTGCGACTCAAGAAGTTCCTTGATACACCCGCCTCCACTCGACAGGAACCCCGAGGGTCCCTCCACAACTCAACAGGAGCCCCGTTGTCCCCTCCTTAGCTCGAGATGAGTGTTCCTTACCCTGCTTCATCGGAAAGGGATTCCCGGCGTTCCCGTTGCATCTCAGGAGGAGGTGCTCTTCATAGGAGAGTCGAGAGGAACTCCAGGGAATATGCCATCAGTCCACAAGTATCCAGAAATCTCAATCCACTCCAGATGAACCTGATTTGCACTGCCTCGACTGTCACAGCGAGGATCGACTCAGCCCATGGTGACACGTGAGATAGCCCTGGTGGCACCTTGAGCAAAGCCACACTTCCCTGGGTTAAAATGACAGGAAGCCTGAGAGTGCTGCTACAGCTCAGGAGGAGAGCAGGCGAGCATGTCTCCACTGGAGAGGAGGCCTGACTCCCCTGTAGACAGTCCGCAGGGGCCCAAGTCCCATGTCAACACTTTCGAGGAAACCTCAGGTTCCGGCTGCAGCTCCAGACGAAGAGTTAGGACCCGTCACCAACTGGAGAGGAATTCCTAGAGGTACCTCACCATTTGCATGGAGCCTGGCCTCTCCTGAGGCCACACGAGCGGGTCCCTGAGGTGCCCGTCGTAACTCAAGAAGGACCTGCCGCAACTCGATAAACACCAGGAGCTTCTCCCTTCCAGGCGCGTTGAGGCCCTCGTCCGCTGCCACATGTCGAGGGAAATCACACCTTCTCTGTTTGATCTCAAAAGGATCCTTCATTCCCTTGCTGCAACTCAAGAATTCCCAGACAGACGCGCCTCCACTGGACAGGAACCCCGTGGGTCCCACCACAACTCAAGAGGAGCCTGTTGTCCCCTCCTCAGTGCAAGATGAGGGTTACGTTCCGTGCTTTGGCGGGAAGGGATTCCCGGCATTCCCATCGCATATCAGGAGGAGGTGCTCTCAACAGGAGAGGCGAGAGGATCTCCAGGGATCATGCCATCAAGCCACAAGTATCCAGTAACCTCAATCCACTCCAGATGAACCTGATTTGAATGCACTGCCTCGACTTTTACCACGAGGATCGACTCAGCCCATGGTGACACGTGTGATAGCCCTGGTGGCACTTCGAGGGAAAGCCACAGACCCCTGTTTCAACGTGACAGGAAGCCTGACAGTGCTGCTACCGCTCAGGAGGAGAGCGGTCGAGCATGTCTCCACTGGAGATGTGTCCTGACTCCCCTGTGGACAGTCTGGACGGGCCCAAGTCGCATGTCAGCACTTTTGAGGGGCCCAAGTCCCATGTCAGCACTTTCTAGGAAACCTCAGGGTCCAGCAGCAGCTCCGGACGAAGTCTTAAAACCCGCCACCAACTGAAGAGTTGTCCTGAGAGGTACCTCGCCTTTTGCATGGAGCCTGGTCTCTCCTGAGGCCACATGAGTGGGTCCCTGAGGTCTCAGTCGTAACTCGAGAAGGACACGCCGCAACTCGAGAATCACCAGAAAGTTCTCCCTTCCAGGCGTGTTGAGGCCCTCTTCCGCTCCTGCATGTCGAGGGAAATCACACCTTCTCTCTTGGATCTCAAAAGGGTCCTTCACTCCCTTGCTGCAACTCAAGAAGTTCTCCGACACACGCCCCTCCACTCGAGAGGAACCTCGAGGGTCCCGCCACAACTCAATTGGAGCTCCGTTGTCTCCTCCTTAGCGCGAGATGAGGGTTAATATCCGTGCATCATCGGGAAGGGATTCATGGCGTTCCCGTCGCATCTCAGGGGGAGGTACTCTTCACAGGAGAGTCGAGAGGAACTCCAGGGATCGTGCCATAAGGCACAAGTATCCAGAAACCTCAATCCACTCCAGATGAACCTGATTTGCCTGCACTGCCTCGACTTTAACTGCGAGGATCGACTCAGCCCATGGTGACAGGTGTGATAGCCCTGGTGGCACCTCGAGCAAAGCCACAGATCCCTGGGTTAAAGTGACAGGAAGCCTGAGAGTGCTGCTACAGCTCAAGAGGAGAGCAGGCGAGCATGTCTCCACTGGAGACGATTCCTGACTCCCCTGTGGACAGTCTGGAAGGGCCCAAGTCGCATGTCAGCAATTTTGAGGAAACCCCTGGGTTTGGCTGCAGCTCTGGATGAGGACTTAGGACCCGCCACCGACTGGAGAGGTATTCTGAAAGGTACCCTGCCATTTGCACGGAGCCTGGCCTCTCCTGGGGCCACACGATCGGGTCCCTGAGGTCCCCGTCGTAACTCGAGAAGGACCTGTCGCAACTCGAGAAATACCAGAAGGTTCTCCCTTCCAGGCACGTTGAGACCCTTTTCCGCTGCCGCATGTCGAGGCAAATCACACCTTCCCACTTGGACCTCAAAAGGGTCCTTCACTCCCTTGCTGCAACTCAAGAAGTTCCCTGACACACGCGCCTCCACTGGACAGGAAACCCGAGTGTCCTGGCACAACTTAAGAGGAGCCCCATTGTCCCCTCCTCAGCGCGAGATTAGGGTTACTTTCCGTGCTTCAGTAGGAAGGGATTCGTGGTGTTCCCATCGCATATCAGGAGGAAATGCTCTCCACAGTAAAGTCGAGAGGAACTCCAGAGATCATGCCATCAGGCCACAAGTACCCAGAAGTCTCAATCAACTCCAGATGAACCTGATTTTCCTGCACTGTCTCGACTGTCACCCCGAGGATCGACTCACCCCATGGTGGCACGTGTGACCACCCTGGTGGCAACTCGAGGGAAAGCCACAGACCCCTGTTTCAACGTGACAGGAAGCCTGACAGTGTTGCTACAGCTCAGGAGGATAGCTGGCGTGCATGTCTCCACTGGAGATGAGGACTGATCCCCTGTGGATACTCCGGAGGGGCCCAAGTCCCATATCAGCACTATCGAGGAAAACTCAGGGTCTGGCTGCTGTTCCGGACAAGGACTTAGGACCCGCCACCAACTGGAGAGGAATTCGGAGAGGTACCTCGCCATTTGCACGCAGCCTGACCTCTACTGAGGCCACACGAGAATGTCCCTGAGGTCCCCGTCGTAACTCGAGAAGGACCTGCTGCAACTAGAGAAACACCAGGAGGTTCTCCCTTCCAGGCGCATTGAGGCCCTTTTCCACTGACTCATGTCGAGGAAAATCACACCTTCCTTCCTGGACCTCGAAAGGGTCCTTCACTCCCTAGCTGCAACTCAAGAAATTCCCCGACACACGTGCCTCCACTCGAGAGGAACCCCGAGGGTCACGCCACAACTCAAGAGGAGCCACGTTGTCTCCTCCTCAGCGCGAGATGAGGGTTAATATCCGTGTTTCGTCGGGAAGGGATTTGCGGTGTTCCCATCGCATATCAGGAGGAAGTGCTCTCCACAGGAGAGTCGAAAGGAACTCCAGGGACCGTTCCATCAGGCCACAAGTACCTAGAAGTCGCAATCCACTCCAGATGAACCTGATTTCCCTGCACTGTCTCAACTGTCACACCGAGGATGGATTCACCCCATGGTGGCACGTGGGACAGCCCTGGTGGCACCTCGAGGGAAAGCCACAGACCCCTGTTTCAACGCGATAGTAAACATGACAGTGGTGCTACAGCTCAGGAGGATAGGTGGCGTGCATGTCTCCACTCGAGACGAGGCCTGACTCCACGGTTGACACTCCAGAGGGACCCAAGTCTCATGTCAGCACGTTCGAGGAAACCTCAGGGTTGGGCAGCAGCTCCGGACGAAGACTTAAAACCCGCCACCAACTAGAGAGGTATCCTGAGAGGGACCTCGCATTTTGCCCGGAGCCTGGCCTCTCCTGAGACCAAACGACTGTGTCCCTGAGGTCCCTGTTGTAAATCGAGAAGGACCTACCGCAACTCGAGAAACACCGGAGGTTCTCCCTTCCAGGCGCGTTGAGGCACTCTTCTGCTGCCGCATGTGGAGGGAAATCACACATTCCCTCTTCGATTTTGAAAGGGTCCTTGACTCCCTTGCTGCCACTCAAGAAGTTCCCCAACACACGCGCCTCCACTCGAGAGGAACCCCGAGGGTCTCGCCACAACTCAAGAGGAGCCAAGTTGTCTCCTCCTCACCGCGAGATGAGGGTTAATATCCGTGTTTCGTTGGGAAGGGACTTGCGGCATTCCCATCGCATATGAGGAGGAAGTGCTCTCCACAGGAGAGTCGAAAGGAACTCCAGAGATCATGCCATCAGGCCACAAGTACCCAGAAGTCTCAATCAACTCCAGATGAACCTGATTTTCCTGCACTGTCTCGACTGTCACCCTGAGGATCGACTCACCCCATGGTGGCACGTGTGACCACCCTGGTGGCAACTCGAGGGAAAGCCACAGACCCCTGTTTCAATGCGACAGGAAGCCTGACAGTGTTGCTACAGCTCAGGAGGATAGCTGGCGTGCATGTCTCCACTGGAGACGAGGACTGATTCCCCTGTGGATACTCCGGAGGGGCCCAAGTCCCATATCAGCACTATCGAGGAAACCTCAGGGTCTGGCTGCTGCTCCGGACGAGGACTTAGGACCCACCACCAACTGGAGAGGAATTCTGAGAGGTACCTCGCCATTTGCACGCAGCCTGACCTCTCCTGAGGCCATAGGAGCGGGTTCCTGTGGTCCCCGTCGTAACTCGAGAAGGACCTGCCGCAACTGGAGAAACACCAGGAGGTTCTTCCTTCCAGGCGCGCTGAGGCCCTTTTCCACTGACTCATGTCGAGGGAAATCACACCTTCCCTCGTGGACCTCGAAAGGGTCCTTCACTCCCTAGCTGCAACTCAAGAAATTCCCCGACACACGCGCCTCCACTCGAGAGGAACCCCGAGGGTCCTGCCACAACTCAAGAGAAGCCAAGTTGTCTCCTCCTCAGCGCGAGATGAGGGTTAATATCCGCGTTTCTCAGGAAGGGATTTGCGGCGTTCCCATCGCATATCAGGAGGAAGTGCTCTCCACAGGAGAGTCGAAAGGAACTCCAGGGATCGTTCCATCAGGCCACAAGTACCCAGAAGTCTCAATCCACTCCAGATGAACCTGATTTCCCTGCACTGTCTCAACTGTCACACCGAGGATGGACTCACCCCATGGTGGCATGTGGGACAGCCCTGGTGGAACCTCGAGGGAAAGCCACAGACCCCTGTTTCAACGCCACAGTAAACCTGACAGTGGTGCTACAGTTCAGGAGGATAGGTGGCATGGATGTCTCCACTTGAGACGAGGCTTGACTCCACTGTGGACACTCCAGAGGGACCCAAGGCCCATGTCAGCATGTTCGAGGAAACCTCAGGGTCCGGCTGCAGCTCCAGAAAAGGACAGAGGACCCGCCACCAACTGGAGAGGAATCCTGAGAAGTCCCTCGCCATTCACACGCAGAGTGGCCTCTCCTGAGGCCACACGAGCAGGTCCCAGAGGTCCCCGCCGTACCTCAAAAAGGACCTGCTGCAACTCGAGAAACACCAGAAGGTTCTCCCTTCCAGGCACGTTGAGGCCCTTTTCCATTGCTGCTTGTCGAGGGAAATCACACCTTCCCTCTTGGACCTCCAAAGGGTCCTTCACTCCCCTCTGTGACTCAATAAATTCCCCAACACATGCGCCTCCACAGGAGAGGAACCCCAAGGGTTCTGCCACAATTCAAGAGGAGCCCCGTTGTCCCCTCCTCAGCTCGAGATGAGGGTTCCTTTCCCTGCTTCTTCGGGAAGGGATTCCCAGCGTTCATGTCGCATCTCAGGAGGAGGTGCTCTTCACAGGTGAGTCGAGATGAACTCCAGTGAATGTGCCATCAGGACACAAGTATCCAGAAATCTCAATCCACTCCAGATGAACCTGATTTGCCTGCACTGTCTCTACTGTCACCGCGAGGATCGACTCAAATGATGGTGACACATGTGATAGCCCTGGTGGCTCCTTGAGCAAAGACACAGATCCTGGGTGAAAGTGAAAAGAAGCCTGACAGTGCTGCTACAGCTCAGGAGGAGAGCGGGAGTGCATGTCTCCACTGGAGACGAGGCGTGACTCCCCTGTGGACACTCCGGAGGGGCCCAAGTCCCGTCTCAGCACTTTCGAGAAAAGCTCAGTTTTCAGCGGCATTTCCGGAAGAGGACATAGGACCCCCCACCAACTGGAGACGAATCCCGAGAGGTACCTGATCATCTGTTCGGTGTCTGGCCTCTCCTGAGGCCACACGAGCGGGTCCCTGAGGTCCCTGTCGTAACTCTAGAAGGACCTGCCGCAACTTGAGAAACAACAGGAAGTTCTCCCTTGCAGGCGCGTTGAGACCAATTTCCGCTGCCGCATGTCGAGGGAAATCACCCCTTCACTTTAGGACCTCGAAAGGATCCTTCACTCCCTTGCTGCGACTCAAGAAATTCCCCGACACAAGCGCCTCCACTCGAGAGGAACCCAGAGGGTCCAGCAACAACTCAAGAGGAGCCCCATTGTTCCCTCCTCAGCTCGAGATGAGGGTTCCTTTCTCTGCTTCGTTGGGAAGGCATCCCCTGCATTCCCGTCGCATCTCAGGAGGTTGTGCTCTCCACACGAGAGTCAAGAGGAACTCCAGGGATCGTGCCATCAGGCCACAAGTACCCAGAATTCTCAATCCACTCCAGATGAACCTGGTTTCCCTGCACTGTTTCGAGTGTCACCCCGAGGATCGACTCACGCCATGGTGGCACGTTTGACAGCCCTGGTTGCACCTCGAGGGAAAGCCACAGGCCCCTGTTTCAACGTGACAGGAAGCCTGACAGTGTTGCTACAGCTCAGGAGGATAGGTGGCGTGCATATCTCCACTCGAGACGAGGCCTGACCACGCTGTGGACACTCCAGAGGGACCCAAGTCCCATGTCAGCACTTTCGAGCAAAGCTCATGGTCTGGGTGCTGCTCCAGCCGCAGACCAAGACCCGCCACCAACTGGAGAGTAATCCCGAGAAGTCCCTTGCCATTCCCACGAGACTGGCCTCTCCTGAGGCCACAGGAACAGGTCCCTGAGATCCCCGTCGTAACTCTAGAAGGACCTGCTGCATCTCGAGAAACACCAGGTGGTTCTCCTTTCCAGGCACGTTGAGGCCCTTTTCTGCTGCTGCATGTCGACCGAAATCACACCTTCCCTCTTGGAATTCAAAAGGGTCCTTCACTCCCTTGCTGCGACTCAAGAATTTCTCTGACACACGTGCCTCTACTCAACAGGCACCCCGATGGTCCCGCCACAACTCAAGAGGATCCCCGTTGTCCCCTCCTCAGCACAAGATGAGGGTTACTTTCCATGCTTCGTCGGAAATGGATTCGCGGCGTTCCCATCGCATATGAGGAGGAGGTGCTCTCCACAGGAGAGTCGAGAGGAGTTCCAGGGATAGTGCCATCAGGCCACAAATACCCAGAAGTCTCAATCCACTCCAGATGAACCTGGTTTCCCTGCACTGTCTCGAGTGTCACCCTGAGGATCGACTCACGCCATGGTGGCACGTTTGACAGCCCTGGTGGCACCTCGAGGGAAAGCCACAGACCCCTGTTTCAACGTGACAGGAAGCCTGACAGTGTTGCTACAGCTCAGAAGGATAGGTGGCATGCATATCTCCACTCGAGATGAGGCCTGACCACGCTGTGGACACTCCAGAGGGACCCAAGTCCCATATCAGCGCTTTCGAGCAAAGCTCATGGTCTGGGCGCTGCTCCAGCCACGGACCTAGGACCCGCCACCGACTGAAGAGTAATCCCGAGAAGTCCCTCGCCATTCCCACGGAGACTGGCCTCTCCTGAGGCCACAGGAACAGGTCCCTGAGATCCCCGTCGTAACTCTAGAAGGACCTGCTGCATCTCGAGAAACACCAGGCGGTTCTCCCTTCCAGGCGCGTTGAGGCCCTTTTCTGCTGCTGCATGTTGAGCGAAATCACACCTTCCCTCTTGGAATTCGAAAGGGTCCTTCACTCCCTTGCTGCGACTCAAGAATTTCTCTGACACACGTGCCTCTATTCACAGGCACCCTGATGGTCCCGCCACAACTCAAGAGGATCCCCGTTATCCCCTCCTCAGCGCGAGATGAGGGTTACTTTCCGTGCTTCGTCGGAAATGGATTCGCGGTGTTCCCATCGCATATGAGGAGGAGGTGCTCTCCACAGGAGAGTTGAGAGGAACTCCAGGTATCGTTCCATCAGGCCACAAGTACCCAGAAGTCTCAATCCACTCCAGATGATCCTGATTTCCTGACACTGTCTCAACTGTCACCCCGAGGATTGACTCACCTCATAGTGGCACGTGTGACAGCCCTTGTGGCATCTCGAGGGAAAGCCACAGACCCATGTTTCAATGCGACAGGAAACCTGACAGTGTTGATACAGATAAGGAGGATAGGTGGCGTGTATGTCTCCACTCGAGACGAGGACTGACTCCCCTGTGGACACTCCAGAGGAACCCAAGTCCCATATCAGCACTTTCGAGTAAACCTCAGCGTCGGGCAGCAGCTCCGGATGAAGACTTAAAACCCGCCACCAACTGGAGAGGTATCCCGAGAGGTACCTCTCATTTTGCCTGGAGCCTGGCCTCTCCTGAGACCAAACGAGTGGGTCCCTGAGGTCCCCATCGTAAATCGCGAAGGACCTGCCGCAACTTGAGAAACACCAGGTGGTTCTCCCTTTCAGGCGCGTTGAGGCCCTTTTGTGCTGCCGCATGTCGAGGGAGATCACACCTTCCCTCGTAGACCTCGAAAGGGTCCTTCACTCCCTATCTGCAACTCAAGAAATTCCCCGACACACGCGCCTCCACTCGAGAGGAACCCCGAGGGTCCCGCCACAACTCAAGAGGAGCCAAGTTGTCTCCTCCTCAGCGCGAGAAGAGGGTTAATATCCGCGTTTCGTCAGGAAGGGATTCGCGGCATTCCCATCGCATATCAGGAGGAAATGCTCTCCACAGGAGAGTCGAAAGGAACTCGAGGGATTGTTCCATCAGGCCACAAGTACCCAGAAGTTTCAATCCACTCCAGATGAACCTGGTTTCCCTGACTGTCTCGAGTGTCACCCCAAGGATCGACTCACGCCATAGTGGCATGTTTGACAGCCCTGGTGGCACCTCGAGGGAAAGCCACAGACCCCTGTTTCAACGTGACAGGAAGCCTGACAGTGTTGCTACAGCTCAGGAGGATAGGTGGCGTGCATGTCTCCACTCGAGATGAGGCCTGACTCCACTGTGGACACTCCAGAGGGACCCAAGTCCCATGTCAGCATGTTCGAGGAAACCTCAGGTTCCGGCTGCAGCTCCAGACAAGGACAGAGGACCCGCCACCAACTGGAGAGGAATCCCGAGAAGTACCTCACCATTCGCACACAGAGTGGCCTCTCCTGAGGCCACACGAGCAGGTCCCAGAGGTGCCCACCGTAACTCAAGAAGGACCTGCCGCAACTCGAGAAACACCAGAAGGTTCTCCCTTCCAGTCGCCTTGAGGCCCTTTTCTACTGCTGCTTGTCGAGGGAAATCACACCTTCCCTCTTGGACCTCCAAAGAGTCCTTCACTCCCCTCTGCGACTCAAGAAATTCCCCGACACATGTGCCTCCACTCCAGAGGAACCCCAAGTGTTCTGCCACAATTCAAGAGGAGCCCTGTTGTACCCTCCTCAGCTCGAGATGAGGGTTCCTTTCCCTGCTTCTTCGGGAAGGGATTCCCGGCGTTCATGTCGCATCTCAGGAGGAGGTGCTCTTCACAGGCGAGTCGAGATGAACTCCAGTGAATGTGCCATCAGGACACAAGTACCCAGAAATCTCAATCCACTCCAGATGAGCCTGATTTGCCTGCACTGTCTCTACTGTCACTGCGAGGATCGACTCACCCGAAGGTGACACATGTGATAGCCCTGGTGGCTCCACAAGCAAAGCCACAGATCCCTGGGTGTAAGTGAAAGGAAGCCTGACAGTGCTGCTACAGCTCAGGAGGAGAGCGGGAGTGCATGTCTCCATTGGAGACGAGGTGTGACTCCCCTGTGGACACTCCAGACGGGCCCAAGTCCCATGTCAGCACTTTCGAGAAAACTCAGTTTTCGGCGGCATCTCCGGAAGAGGACATAGGACCCGCCACCAACTGGAGAGGAATCCCGAGAGGTACCTGATCATTTGTTCGGTGGCTGGCCTCTCCTGAGGCCACACAAGTGGGTCACAGAGGTCCCCGTCGTATATTAAGAAGGAACTGCTGCAACTCGAGAAACACCAGAAGGTTCTCACTTCCAGGAGCGTTGAGGCCTTTTTCCACTGCTGTTTGTCGAGGAAAGTCACACCTTTCCTCTTGGAGCTAGAAAGGGTCCTTCACTTCCCTCTGCCACTCAAGAAGTTCCCTGACACATGCGCCTCCACTCGAGAGGAACCCAGAGGGTCCCCCCACAACTCAAGAGAATTCCCGTTGTCCACTTTTCAGCTCAAGATGAGGGTTCCTTTCCCTGCTTCTTCGGGAAGGTATTCCCGGCGTTTCCATCGCATTTCAGGAGGAGGTTCTCTTCACAGGAGAGTCGTGAGGAACTACAGGGAATGTGCCATGAGGCCACAAGTATCCAGAAATCACAATCCACTCCAGATGAATCTGATTTGTCTGCACTGCCTCGACTTTCACTGCGAGGATCGACTCACCCCATGGTGACACATGTTCTAGGCCTGGTGGCAACTCGAGCAAAGCCACAGATGCCTGGCTGAAAGTGACAGGAAGACTGAAAGTGCTGCTACAGCTCAGGGGAGCGGGCGTGCATGTCTCCACTCGAGACGAGGCCTGACTCCACTGTGGACACTCCAGAGGGACCCAAGTCCCATGTCACCATGTTCGAGGAAACCTCAGGGTCTGGCCAGAGCTCCAGACGAGTACAGAGGACCCGCCACCAACTGGAGAGGAATCCCGAGAGGTCTCTCACCATTTGCACGGAGACAGGCCTCTCCTGAGGCCACAAGAGCGGGTCCCCGATGTGCCCGTCGTAACTCGAGAAGGACCTGCCGCAACTCGAGAAACACCAGAAGGTTCTCCCTTCCAGTTGCGTTGAGGCTCTTTTCCACTGTCGCATGTCGAGGGAAATACACCTTCCCTCTTGGACCTTGAAAGTGTCGTTCACTCCCTTCTGCGACTCAAGATGTTCCCCGATACATGCGCCTCCACTCGAGAGGAACCCCGAGGGTCCCGCCAAAACTCAAGAGGAGCCCTGTTGTCCCCTCCTCAGCTCGAGATGAGGGTTAATTTCTCTGTTTCATTGGGAAGGGATTCCCAGCATTCGCGTGGCATCTCAGGAGGAGGTGCTCTCCACACGAGAGTCAAGACGAACTCCAGGGATTTTGCTATCAGGCCACAGGTACCCTGAAGTCTCAATCCGCTCCAGATGAACCAGATTTCCCTGCACTGCCTCGACTGTCACCTCGAGGATCGATTAACCCAATGGTGGCACGTGTGACAACCCTGGTAGCATCTCGACGGAAAGCCACAGATCCCTGTGTCAACGCGACAGGAAGCCTGACAGTGCTGCTACAGCTCAGGAGGATAGCTGGCGTGCATATCTTCACTCGAGACAAGGCCTCACCACCCTGTGGACACTCCAGAGGGACCCAAGTCCCATGTCAGCACTTTTGAACAAAGCTCATGGTCCGGCCGCAGCTCCAGACGCGGACCTAGTACCCGCCACCGACTGGAGAGTAATCCAGAGAGGTCCTTCGCCATTCCCACGGAGACTGGCCTCTCCAGAGGTCACAGGAGCAGGTCCCTCAGGTCCCCGTCGTAACTCTAGAAGGACCTGCCGCAACTCGAGAAACACCAGAAGGTTCTCCCTTGCAGGCGCGTTGAGGCCCTTTTCCACTGCCGCATGTCGAGGGAAATCACACCTTCCCTCTTGGACCTCGAAAGGGTCCTTCACTACCTTGCTGCGAATCAAGAAGTTCTCCGACACATGCGCCTCCACTCGAGAGGAACCCCGAGGGTCCCACCACAACTCAAGAGGAGCCCCTTTGTCCCCTCCTCAGCTCGAAATGAGGGTTCCTTTCTCTGCTTCGTCGGGAAGGGATTCCCGGCATTCCCGTCGCATCTCACGAGGAGGTGCTCTCCACACGAGAGCGAGACGAACTCCAGGGATTATGCTATCAGGCCACAGGTACCCAGAATTCTCAATCCACTCCAGATGAACCAGATTTGCCTGCACTGCCTCGACTGTCACCCCGAGGATCGACTAACCCCATGGTGGCACGTGTGACAGCCCTGGTAGCATCTCGACAGAAAGCCACAGATCCCTGTGTCAACGTGACAGAAAGCCTGACAGTGCTGCTACAGCTCAGGAGGAGAGCTGGCGTGCATGTCTCCACTCGAGACGAGACCTAACCACCCTGTGGACACTCCAGAGGGACCCACGTCCGATGTCAGCACTTTTGAGCAAAGCTCAGGGTCCTGCCGCAGCTCAAGACGTGGACCTAGAACCCGCCACCAACTGGAGAGGAATCCCGAGAGGTCCCTCGCGATTTGCATGGAGACTGGCCTCTCCAGAGGCCACACGAGCAGGACCCTGAGGAAACCGTCGTAAGTCGTGAAGGACCTGCTGCAACTCGATAAACACCATGAGGTTCTCCCGTCCAGTCACGTTGAGACCCTTTTCCACTGCCGCATGTCGTGGGAAATCACACCTTCCCTTTTGGACTATGAAAGGGTCCTTCACTCCCCTCTGCTACTCAAGAAGTTACCTGACACATGAGCCTCCACTCGAGAGGAACCCCGAGCCTCCAGCTACACCTCAAGAATAGCCCCTTTGTCCCCTCCTCAGCTTGAGAGGACGGTTCTTCCCTGCTTCTTCGGCAAAGGATTTGCGGCGTTCCCTTCCCATCTCAGGAGGAGGTGCTCTTCACAGGAGAGTCGAGAGGAACTCCAGGGAATGTGCCATCAGGCCACAAGTATCCAGAAATCTCAATCCACTCCAAATGAACCTGATTTGCTGGCACAGCCTCGACTGTCACCGCGAGGATCAACTCACCCCATGGTGACACGTGTGATAGCCCTGGTGGCACCTCGAGCAAAGCCACAGATGCCTGGGTGAAAGTGACAGGAAGCCTGACAGTGCAGCTACAGCTCAGGAGGAGAGCGGGCGTGCAGTCTCCACTGGAGACGAGGCATGATTCAACTGTGGACACTCCCGAGGGGCCCAAGTCCCATGTCAGCACGTTCGAGGAAACCTCCGTGTCTGGCCAGAGCTCCAGACGAGTACAGAGGACCCGCCACCAACTGGAGAGGAATCCCGAGAGGTCTCTTACCATTTGCACGGAGACAGGCCTCTCCTGAGGCCACAAGAGCGGGTCCCCGATGTGCCCGTTGTAACTCGAGAAGGACCTGCCGCAACTCGAGAAACACCAGAAGTTTCTCCCTTCCAGGCGCGTTGAGGCTCTTTTCCACTGTCGCATGTCGAGCGAAATCACACCTTCCCTCTTGGACCTTGAAAGGGTCGTTCACTCCCCTCTGCGACTCAAGATATTCCCCGATACACGCACCTCCACTCGAGAGTAACCCCGAGGTCTCTGCCAAAACTCAAGAGTAGCCCTGTTGTCCCCTCCTCAGCTCGAGATGTGGGTTCATTTCTCTGTTTCATTGGGAAGGGATTCCCAGCATTCCCGTGGCATCTCAGGAGGA
The DNA here is from genome assembly GCA_006408695.1 of Aepyceros melampus. NCBI lineage: Eukaryota > Metazoa > Chordata > Mammalia > Artiodactyla > Bovidae > Aepyceros > Aepyceros melampus. Next base: position 469,608 of record SJXQ01012319.1, read on the forward strand.
GGTGCTCTCCACAAGAGAGTCGAGACGAACTCCAGGGATTGTGCTATCAGGCCACAGGTACCCTGAATTCTCAATCCGCTCTAGATGAACCAGATTTCCCTGCACTGCCTCGACTGTCACACCGAGGATCGACTAACCCAATGGTGGCACGTGTGACAACCCTGGTAGCATCTTGACGGAAAGCCACAGATCCCTGTGTCAACGTGACAGGAAGCCTGACAGTGCTGCTACAGCTCAGGAGAAGAGCCGGCATGCATGTCTCCACTCGAGACGAGGCCTGACCAACCTGTGGCCACTCCAGAGGGACGTAAATCCCATGTCAGCACTTTCGAGCAAAGCTCAGGTACCGGCCACAGCTCCAGACGCGGACCTAGGACCCATCACCGACTGGAGAGGAATCCTGAGAGGTCACTCTCCATTCCCACGAAGACTGGTGTCTCCTGATGCCACATGAGCGGGTCCCAGAGGTCCCCGTCGTAAGTCGAGAAGGCCTGCCACAACTCGAGAAACACCAGGAGGTTCTCCCTTCCAGGCGCGTTGAGGTCATTTTCCGCTGCCGCATGTCGAGGGAAATCACACCTTACTTCTTGGACCTCGAAAGAGTCCTTCACTACCTTGTTGCGAATGAAGAAGTTCTCCGACACACGCGCCTCCACTCGAGAGGAACCCCGAAGGTCCCGCCACAACTCAAGAGCAGCCCCGTTGTCCCCTCCTCAGCTCGAGATGTGGGTTCCTTTTCCTGCTTCGTTGGGAAGAGATTTCCAGCATTACCGTTGCATCTCAGGAGGAGGTCGTTTTCACAGGAGAATTGAGAGGAACTCCAGGGAATGTGCCATGAGGCCACAAGTATCCAGAAATCTCCATCCACTCCAGATGAACCTGATTTGTCTGCACTGCCTCGACTTTCACTGCGAGGATTGACTCACCCCATGGTGACACATGTTCTAGCCCTGGTGGCAACTCAAGCAAAGCCACAGATGCCTGGCTGAAAGTGACAGGAAGACTGAAAGTGCTGCTACAGCTCAGGGGAGCGGGTGTGCATGTCTCCACTAGAGACGAGGCCTGACTCCACTGTGGACACTCCAGAGGGACCCAAGTCCCATGTCACCACGTTCGAGGAAACTTCAGAGTCCGACCACAGCTCCAGACGTTGCCAGAGGACCTACCACTGACTGGAGAGGAATCCCGAGAGGTCCCTCGCCATTCGCATGAAGACTGGCCTCTCCTGAGGCCACATGAGCGGGTCCCACAGGTCCCCGTCGTAACTCGAGAAGGACCAGCCGCAACTCGAGAAACACCAGGTGATTTTCCCTTCCAGGCGTGTTGAGGCCCTTTTCCATGCCGCATGTCGAGGGAAATCACACCTTCCCTCTTGGACCTCAAAAGGGTCCTTCACTCCCTTGCTGTGACTCAAGATGTTCCCCGACACACGTGCCTACACTCGAGAGGAACCGCGAGGGTCCCGCCGCAACTCAAGAGGAGCCCTGTTGTCCCCTCCTCAGCTCGAGATTAGGTTCCTTTCTCTGCTTCATCGGGAAGGGATTCTCGGCGTTCCGGTCGCATCTCATGAGGAGGTGCTCTCCACAGGAGAGTCGAGAGGAACTCCAGGGTTCGTGCTATCAGACCACAGGTACCCAGGTCTCAATCCACTCCAGATGAACCAGATTTCCATGCACTGCCTCGACTGTCACCCCGAGGATCAACTAACACCATGGTGGCACGTGTATCAGCCCTGGTGGCATCTCGATGGAAAGCCACATGTCCCTTTGTCAACACGACAGGCAGCCTGACAGTGCTGCTACAGCTCAGGGGGATATCTGGCGAGCATGTCTCCACTGGAGACGAGACCTGACCACCCTGTGGACACTCCAGAGGGACCCAAGTCCCATATCAGCACTTTCGAGCGAAACTCACTGTCCGGCCGCAGCTCCAGATGAGGACAGTGGAACCGCCACCTACTGGAGAGTAATCCCGAGAGGTCCCTCGCCATTCGCACGTAGACTGGCCTCTCCTGAGGCCACACGAGCGGGTCCCAGAAGTCCCCGTGGTAACTAGAGAAGGACCTGCCGCAACTCGAGAAACACCAGGAGGTTCTCACTTCCAGGCGTGTTGAGGCCCTTTTCCGCTGCCACATGTCAAGGGATATCACACCTTCCCTCTTGGACCTTGAAAGGGTCCTTCCCTCCCTTGCTGTGACTCAAGAAGTTCCCCGACATCCGTGGCAACACTCGAGAGGAACCCTGAGATTCCCGCCACAACTCAAGAGGAGCCCCGTTGTCTCCTCCTCAGCTCGAGATGAGGGTTCCTTTCTCTGCTTCATAGGGAGGGATTCCGGGCATTCCCGTAGCATCTCAGGAGGAGGTGCTCTCCACTAGATTCGAGAGGAACTCCAGGGATCATGCTATGAGGCCACAGGTACCCAGAAGACTCAATCAACTCCTGATGAACCAGATTTCCCTGCACTGCCTCGACTGTTACTGCGAGAATCGACTAACCCCATGGTGGCACGTGTGACAGCCCTGGTGGCATCTCGAGGAAAGCCACAGATCCCTGTGTCAACACGAAAGGAAGCCTGACAGTGCTGCTAAAGCACAGGATGAAAGCATGTGCGCATATCTCCACTCGAAACGAGGCCTGACCACCCTGTGGACACTCCAGATGGACCCAAGTCCCATATCAGCACTTTCGAGCAAAGCTCAGGGTCCGGCTGCAGCTCCAGATGCGGACCTAGGACCCGCCAACGACTGGAGTGGAATCCCGAGAGGTCCCTTGCCATTTGCACGGAGACTTGCCTCTCCTGAGGCCACACGATCAGGTCCCTGAGATCCCGTCATAACTCGAGAAGGACCTGCTGCAACTCGAGAATCACAAGGAGGTTCTTCCTTCCAGGCACGTTAAGGCCTTTTTCTGCTGCTGCATGTCGAGCAAAATCACAGAATCCCCTTGGACCTAGAAAGGGTCCTTCACTCCCTTGCTGCGACTCAAGAGGTTCCCTGACACAGCCGCCTCCACTGGACAAGAACCCCGAGGTTCCCACCACCACTCAAGAGGAGCCCCATTGTCCCCTCCTCAGCGTGAGATGAGGGTTACTTTCCGTGCTTCATCGGGAAGGGATTCGCGGCGTCCCCTTTACATATCAGGAGGAGGTGTTCTCCACAGGAGAGTCGAGAGGTACTCCAGGGATCGTGCCATCAGGCCACAAGTACCCAGAAGTCTCAATCCACTTCAGATGAACCTGATTTCCCTGCACTGTCTCGACTGTCACCCCGAGGATCGACTCACCCCATGGTGGCACGTGTGACAGCCCTGGTGGCATCTCGAGGGAAAGCCACAGATCCCTGTGTCAACGCAACAGGAAGCCTGACAGTGCTGCTACAGCTCAGGAGGAGTGCGGGTGTGCATGTCCCCACTTGAGACAAGGCCTGACCACACTGTGGAAAGTCCAGAGGGACCCAAGTCCCATGTCAGCACTTTCGAGCAAAGCTCAGGGTCCGGCCGCAGCTCCAGACGCGGACCTAGGACCCACCACAGACTGGAGAGGAATCCCGAGAGTTCCTCGGCATTCCCACTGAGACTGGCCTCTCCTGAGGCCACACGAGCAGGTCCCAGAAGTCCCCGGCATAACTCGAAAAGGTCCTGCCGAAACTCGAGAAACACAAGGAGGTTCTTCCTTCCAGGCACTTTGAGGCCCTTTTGGGCTGCTGCATGTCGAGCGAAATCACACCTTCCCTCTTGGACCTAGATAGGGTCCTTCACTCACTTGCTGCGACTCAAGAAGTTCCCTGAAACAGGTGCCTCCACTTGACAGGAAGCCCGAGGGTCCCGCCACCACTCAAGAGGAGCCCCATTGACCCTTCTCAGCGTGAGATGAGTGTTACTTTCCATGCTTCGTCGGGAAGGGTTTTGTGGCATACCCATCGAATATCAGGAGGAGGTGCTCTCCACAGGAGATTGGAGAGTAACTCCAGGGATTGTGCCATCAGGCCACAAGTACGCAGAAGTCTCAATCCACTCCAGATGAACCTGATTTCCCTGCACTGTCTCGACTGTCACACTGAGGATCGACTCACCCCTTGGTGGAACATGTGACAGCCCTGGTGGCACCTCGAGGGAAAGCCACAGACCCCAGTTTCAACGCGACAGGAAGTGTGACAGAGTTGCTACAGCTCAGGAGGATAGCTGGCATGCATATCTCCACTGGAGACGAGGCCTGACTCCACTGTGGACACTCGAGAGTCAACCAAGTCCCATGTCAGCACGTTCGAGGAAACCTCAGGGACCGGCCTCAGCTCCAGACGAGGATAAACGACCTGCCACCGACTTGAGAGGAATCCCGAGAGGTCCCTCGGCATTCCCACGGAGACTGGCCTCTCCTGACGCCACACGAGCGGTTCCCAGAAGTCCCCGTCGTAACTCGAGAAGGACCTGTTGCAACACGGGTAACACAACAAGGTTCTCCCTTTCAGTCGTGTTGAGGCCCTTTTCCACTGCCGCATGTCGAGGGAAATCACATCTTCCCTCTTGGACCTTGAAAGCGTCCTTCACTCACCTCTGTGACTCAAGAAGTTCCCGACACACCGCCTCCACTCGAGAGGAACCCCGAGGGTCCCGCCACAAATTAAGAGGAGCCCCTTTGTCCCCTCCTCAGCTAGAGATGTGGGTTCCTTTCTCTGGTTCATCGGGAAGGGATTCCCAGATTTCCCGTCGGAATTCAGGAGGAGGTGCTGTTCACACGAGAGTCGAGAGGAACTCAAGGGATCGTGCTATCAGGCCACAGGTACCCAGACGTCTCAATCCATACCAGAGGAACCTGATTTCCCTGCACTGCCTCGAGTGTCACCCTGAGGACCAACTAACCCCATGGTGGCACGCATGGCAGCCCTGGTGGCATCTGGAGGGAAAGCCACAGATCCCTGTGTCAACACGACAGGAAGCCAGACAGTGCTGCTACAGCTCAGGAGGAGAGCAGGCGTGCATGTCTACACTCGAGACGAGGCCTGACTCCACTGTGGACACTCTAGAGGGAACCAACTCTCATGTCAGCACGTTCGAGGAAACCTCAGGTTCCGGCCGCTGCTTCAGACGAGGACAGAGGTCCCACCACCGACTCGAGAGGAATCCCGAGAGGTCCCTCGCCATTCGCACGGAGACTGGCCTCTCCTGAGGCCAAACAAGTGGGTCCCAGAAGTCCCCGTCGTAACTCGTGAAGGACCTACCGCAACTCGAGAAACACCAGAAGGTTCTCCCTTCCAGTCGCTTTGAGGCCATTTTCCACTGTTGCATGTTGAGGGAAATCACACCTTCCCTCTTGGACCTCGAAAGGGTCCTTCACTCCCTTGCTGCGACTCAAGAAGTTCCCGGGCACACGCCCCTCCACTCGACAGGAACCCCGAGGGTCCTGCCACAACTCAAGAGGAGCCCCGTTGTCCCCTCCTCAGCTCGAGATGAGGGTTCCTTTCCCTGCTTTGACGGTAAGGGATTCCCGGCGTTCCCGTCACATCTCAGGAGGAGGTGCTCCTCACAGGAGAGTCTAGAGGAACTCCAGGGAATGTGCCATCAGGCCACAAGTATCCAGAAATCTGAATCCACTCCAGATGAACTGATTTGCCTGCACTGCCTCGACTGTCACCGCGAGGATCGACTCACCCCATGGTGACACATGTGATAGTCCTTGTGGCACCTCGAGCAAAGCCCCAGATCCCTGGGTGAAAGTGACAGGAAGACTGACAGTGCTGCTACAGCTCAGGAGGAGAACGGTCGTGCATGTCTCCACTGGAGATGAGGCCTGACTTCCCTGGGGACACTCCAGAGGAGCCCAAGTCCCATGTCAGCACTTTCGAGCAAACCTCAGGGTCCGGCCGCAGCTGCGGACGAGGACTTAGGACCCGCCACCAACTGGAGAGGAATCCCGAGAGGTACCTCACCATTTGCATGCAACCTGGGCTCTCCTGAGGCCACACGAGCGGGTTCCAGAGGTCCCCGTCGTAACGCGAGAAGGACCTGCCGCAACTCGAGAAACACCCGGAGGTTCTCCCTTCCAGGCGCATTGAGGCCCTTTTCCGCTGCCGCATGTCGAGGGAAATCACACCTTCCCTCTTGGACCTCGAAAGGGTCCTTCACTCCCTTGCTCCCACTCAAGAAGTTCCCTGACACGCGCGCCTCCACTCGACAGGAACCCCGAGGGTCCCGCCACAACTCAAGAGGAGCCCCGTTGTCCCCTCCTCACCTCGAGATGAGGGTTCTTTCCGTGCTTCATAGGGAAGGGATTCGCGTCATTCCCATCGCATATCAGGAGGAAGTGCTCTCCACAGGAAAGTGGAGAGAAACTCCAGGGATCCTGCCATCAGGCCACAAGTATCCAGAAATCTCAATCCACCCCAGATGACCATGATTTGCCTGCACTTCCTTGACTGTCACTGCGAGGATCGACTCACCCCATGGTGAGACGTGTGATAGCCTTGGTGGCACCTCAAACAAAGCCACAGATCCCTGGGTGAAAGTGATAGGAAGCCTGACAGTGCTGCTACAGCTCAGGAGGAGAGCGAGAGTTCATGTTTCCACTCGAGACGAGGCCTGACAACCCTGTGGACACTCCAGAGGGACCCAAGTCCCATGTCAGCATGTTTGAGGAAACCTCAGGGTCCGGCCATAGCTCCAGACGAGGAATGACGACCCGGCACCAATTGGAGAGCAATCCCAGAGGTCCCTCGCCATTCGCATGGAGACTGGCCTCTCCTGAGGCCACACGAGTGGGTCCCAGAGGTCCCCGTCGAAACACGACAAGGATCTGTCGCAACTCGAGAAACACCAGAAGGTTCTCCCTTCCAGTCGCGTTGAGGCCCTTTCCCACTGCCTCATATCAAGGGAAATCACACCTTCCCTCTTGGACCTTGAAAGGGTCCTTCACTACCCTCTGCAACACAAGAAGGTCCCCGACACACGCGTCTCCACTCGAGAGGAACACTGAGCGTCCCGCCAAAACTGCAGAGGAGCCCCGTTGTCCCCTACTCATCTCGAGATGAGGGTTCCTTTCCCTGCTTCGTCAGGAAGGGGTTCCCGGCGTTCCCGTCGCATCTCAGGAGGAGGTGCCCTTTACAGGAGAGTTGAGAGGAACTCCACGGAAAGTGCCATCAGGCCACAAGTATCCAGAAATCACAATCCACTCCATATGAACCTGATTTGCCTGCACTGCCTCGACTGTAACCGCGAGGATCGACTCACCCCATGGTAACACGTGTGATAGTTCTGGTGGCACCTCGAGCAAAGCCCCAGATCCCTGGGAGAAAGTGACATGAAGCCTGACAGTGCTGCTACAGCTCAGGAGGAGAGCGGGCGAGTATGTCTCCACTGGAGACGAGTCCTGACTCACCTGTGGACACTCCGGAGGGGCACAAGTCCCATTTCAGTACTTTCGAGGAAACCTCAGGGTCCGGCCGCAGCTCCAGCCGAGGACATAGGACCCGCCACCAACTGGAGAGGAATCCAGAGAGGTACCTCGCCATTTGCATGGAGCCTGGCCTCTCCTGAGGCCACACGAGCGGGTCCCAGATGTCCCTGTCATAACTCGAAAAAGACCTGCTGCAACTCGAGAAACACCAGGAGGTTCTCCCTTCCAGGCACATTGAGGCCCTTTTCCGCTGCTGCATGTCGAGGGAAATCACACCTTCGCTCTTGGACCTCGAAAGGGTCCTTCACTCCCTTGCTCCGAGTCAAGAAGTTCCCCGACACACGCGCTTCCACTCGAGAGGAACCCCGAGGGTCCCGCCACAACTCAAGAGGAGCCCCGTTGTCCCCTCCTCATCTCGAGATGAGGGTCCCTTTCCCTGCTTCGTCGGGAAGGGATTCCCAGCATTCCCGTCGCATCTCAGGAGGAGGTGTTCTCCACACGAGAGTCGAGAGGAACTCCAGGGATCGTGCTATCAGGCCACAGGTACCCAGAAGTCTCAATCCACTCCAGATGAAGCAGATTTCCCTGCACTGCCTCGACTGTCACCCCGAGAATCGACTAACCCCATGGTGTCACGTGTGACAGCCCTGGGGGCATCTCGAGGGAAAGCCATAGATCCCTGTGTCAACGCGACAGGAAGCCTGACAGTGCTGCTACAGCAAAGGAGGAGAGCAGGTGTGCATGTCTCCACTCGAGACAAGGCCTGACCGCCCTGTGGACAATCCAGAGGGATCCTAGTCCCATGTCAGCACTTTTGAGCAAACCTCAGGGTCCGGCCCTAGCTACAGATGTGGACCTAGGTCGCACCACCGACTGGAGAGGAATCCAGAGAGGTCCCTTGCCATTCGCATGGAGACTGGCCTCTCCGGAGGCCACACGAGCAGGTACCTGAGGTCCCCATGGTAACTCGAGAAGGACCTGCTTCAACTCGAGAATCACCAGAAGGTTCTCCCTCCAAGTCGCATTGAGGCCATTTCCCACTGTCATATGTCGAGGAAAATCACACCTTCCCTCTTGTACCTCGAAAGGATCCTTCACTACCCACTGAGTCACAAGAACGTCCCTGTCACACGTGTCTCCAAGCGAGAGGAACCCCGAGGGTCCCGCCACAACTCAAGAGGAGCCCCGTTGTCCACTCCTCTGCTTGAGATGAGGGTTCCTTTCCCTGCTTCGTCGGGAAGGGGTTCCCGGCGTTCCCGTCGCATCTCAGGAGGAGGTGCTCTTCACAGGATAGTCGAGAGGAACTCCAGGGAAAGTGCCATCAGGCCACAAGTATCCAGAAATCACAATCCACTCCATATGAACCTGATTTGCCTGCACTGCCTAGACTGTCACCGCGAGGATCGACTCGCCCCATGATGACACGTGTGATAGCCCTGGTGACACCTCGAGCAAAGCCCCAGATCCCTGGGTGAAAGTGACATGAAGCCTGACAGTGCTGCTACAGCTCAGGAGGAGAGCGGGCGAGTATGTCTCCACAGGAAACGAGGCCTGACTCACCTGTGGACACTCCGGAGGGGCAGAAGTTCCATGTCAATACTTTCGAGGAAACCTCAGGGTCCGACCGCAGCTCCAGACAAGGACTTAGGACCCACCACCCACTGGAGAGGAATCCCGAGAGGTACCTCACCATTTGCATGCAACCTGGGCTCTCCTGAGGCCACACGAGCGGGTTCCAGAGGTCCCCGTCGTAACGCGAGAAGGACCTGCTGCAACTCGAGAAACACCCGGAGGTTCTCCCTTCCAGGCGCATTGAGGCCCTTTTCCGCTGCCGCATGTCGAGGGAAATCACACATCACCTGTGGACACTCCGGAGGGGCAGAAGTTCCATGTCAATACTTTCGAGGAAACCTCAGGGTCCGACCGCAGCTCCAGACAAGGACTTAGGACCCACCACCCACTGGAGAGGAATCCCGAGAGGTACCTCACCATTTGCATGCAACCTGGGCTCTCCTGAGGCCACACGAGCGGGTTCCAGAGGTCCCCGTCGTAACGCGAGAAGGACCTGCTGCAACTCGAGAAACACCCGGAGGTTCTCCCTTCCAGGCGCATTGAGGCCCTTTTCCGCTGCCGCATGTCGAGGGAAATCACACCTTCCCTCTTGGACCTCGAAAGGGTGCTTCACTCCCTTGCTGTGAATCAAGTTCAATGACACACGGGCCTTCACTTGACTGGAAGCCCGAGGGTCCCGCCACAACTCAAGAGGAGCCCTGTTGTCCCCTCCTCAGCGCGAGATGAGGGTTCCTTTCTCTGCTTCGTTTGGAAGGGATTCCCGGCGTTCCCGTCGCATCTCAGGAGAAGGTGCTCTCCACACGACAGTCAAGAGGAACTCCAGGGATCATGCCATCAGGCCACAAGTTCCTAGAAGTGTCAATCCACTCCAGATGAACCTGATTTTCCTGCACTGTCTCGACTGTGACCCCGGGGCTCAACTCACCCCATGGTGGCACGTGTGACAGCCCTGGTGGCACCTCGAGGGATAGCCACGGACCCCTGTTTCAACGCGACAGGAAGCCTGACAGTGTTGCTACAGCTCAGGAGAATAGCTTGCGTGCACATTTCCACTCGAGATGAGGCATCACTCCACTGTGAACACTCCAGAGGGAACCAAGTCCCATGTCAGCAAGTTCGAGGAAACCTCAGGGTCCGGCCACAGCTCCAGACGAGGACAGAGGAATCACCACCACCTGGAAAGGAATCCCGAGAGGTCCCTCACCATTAGCACGGGGCCTGGCCTCCCTGAGGCCAGAAGAGCGTGTCATAGAGGTCTCCGTTGTAACTCGAGAAGGACCTGCCGCAACTTGGGAAACTCCAGGAGGTTCTCCTTTCCAGACGCGTTGAGGTCCTTTTCCGCTGCCGCATGTGGAGGGAAATCACACCTTCCCTCTTTGACCTCGAAATGGTCCTTCACTCCCTTGCTGCGACTTAAGAAGTTTCCCAACACACGGGCCTCCACTCGAGAGGAACCCCGAAGGGTCACGTGACAACTCAAGAGGAGCCCCGTTGTCCCCTCCTCAGCGCGAGACGAGGATTCCTTTCCCTGTTTCATCAGGAAGGGATCCCCGGCAATCCTGTCGCATCTCAGGAGGAGGTGCTCTTCACAGGAGAGTGGAGAGGAACTCCAGGGAATGTGCCATCAGGCCACATGTATCCAGAAATCTCAGTCCACTCCAGACAAACCTGATTTGCCTGCACTGCCTCGACTGTCACCCGAGGATCGACTCACCCCATGGTGACACGTGTGATAGCCCTGGTGGCACCTCGAGCAAAGCCAAAGACCCCTGGGTGAAAGTGACTGGAAGCCTGACAGTGCTGCTACAGCTCAGGAGGAGAGCAGGCGTGCATGTCTCCACTGGAGACGAGGCCTGACCACCCTGTGGACACTCCAGAGGGACAAAAGTCCCATGTTAGCACTAACGAGAAAAGCTAAGGGTCCTGCAACAGCTCCAGACGTGGACCTAGGACCCTCCACCGACTGGAGAGGAATCCCGAGAGGTCCCTCGACATTCGCACGGAGACTTGCCTCTCCTGAGGCCACATGAGCAGGTCCCTGATGTCCCCATCGTAAATCGAGAAGGACCTGCTGCAACTCGAAAAACACCAGGTCGTTCTCCCTTCCAGGCGCATTGAGGCTCTTTTCTGCTGCTGCATGTCGAGCGAAATCACATCTTCCCTATTAGACCTCGATAGGGTCCTTCACTCCCTTGCTGCGACACAAAAGTTCCCTGACACATGCGCCTCCACTCGACAGGAACCCCGAGGTCATGCCACAACTCAAAATGAGCCCCGTTGTCCCCTACTCAGCGCGAGATGAGGGTTACTTTCCGTGCTTCGTCGGGAAGGGTTTCGTGGTGTTTCCATCACACATCAGAAGGAGGTGCTCTCCACAGTAGAGTCTAGAGGAACTCCAGTGTTCATGCCATCAGGCCACAAGTACCCAGAAGTCTCAATCCACTCCAGATGAACCTGATTTCCCTGCAATGTCTCGACTGTCACCCCGAGGATCAAGTCACCCCATGGTGGCACGTGTGAGAGCCCTGGTGGCACCTCGAGGGAAAGCCACAGACCCCTGTTTCAACGTGACAGGAAGCCTGACAGTGTTGCTTCAGCTCAGGAGGAGAGTGGGCGTGCATGTCTCCACTCAAGACAAGGCCTGACTCCACTGTGGACACTCCAGAGGGAACCAGGTCCCATGTCAGCACGTTCGAGGTAACCTCAGAGTCCAGCAGCAGCTTCAGAGGAGGACAGAGGACCCGCCACCGACTGGAGGGGAATCCCAAGAGGTCCCTCGCCGTTCGCATGCAGACTGGCCTCTCCTGAGGCCTGACGAGTGGGTCACAGAGGTCCCCGTCATAACATGAGAAGGATCTGCCGCAACTCGAGAAACACCACAAGGTTCTCCCTTCCAGTCGCATTGCGGCCCTTTTCCCCTGCTGTATGTCGAGGGAAATCACACCTTCTGTCTTGGACCTCGAAAGGGTCCTTCACTCCCCTCTGCAACTCAAGAAGTTGCATGACACACATGCCTCAAATCGAGAGGAACCACGAGGGTCCCGGCACAACTCAAGAGGTGTCCCGTTGTACCGTCTTCAGCTCGAGATGAGGGTTCCTTTCCCTGCTTTTTTGGGAAGGGCTTTGCGGTGTGCCCGTCGCCTCTCAGGAGGAGGTGCTCTTCACAGGAGAGTCGAGAGGAACTCCAGGGAATGTGTCATCAGGCCACATGTATCCAGAAATCTCAATCCACTCCAGATGAACCTAATTTGCCTGCACTGCCTCGACTGTACTGCGAGGATCGACTCACCCCATGGTGACAAGTGTGATAGCTCTTGTGGCACCTCGAGAAAAGCCACAGATCCCTGGGTGAAAGTGACAGGAAGTCTGACAGTGCTGCTACAACTCAGGAGGAGAGCAGGCGTGCATGTCTCCACAAGATATGAGGCCTGACTCCCCTGTGGACACTCTGGACGGGCCCAAGTCCCATGTCAGCACTTTCGAGGAAACCTCAGTGTCCAGTTGCAGCTCCAGACGAGGTCTTAGGACCCGCCACCAACTGGAGAGGAATCCCTAGAGGTACCTCGCCATTCACACGGACCCTGCCCTCTCCTGAAGCCACACAAGCGGATCCCTGAGGTCCCCGTCGTAACTCGAGAAGGACCTGCCGAAACTCAAGACACACCAGGAGGTTTTCCCTTCCAGGCACATTGAGGCCCATATCTGCTGCTGCATGTCAAGTGAAATCACACCTTCCCTCTTGGACCTCGAAAGTGTCCTTCACTCCCTTGCTGCGACTCAAGAAGTTCCTTGACACACGCGCTTCCCTTCGACAGGAACCCTGGGGATCCCGCCACAACTCAAGAGGAGCCCCGTTGTCCCCTCCTCAGGGCGAGATGAGGGTTAATATCCGTGCTTCGTCGGGAAGGGATTCGCCGCGTTCCCATCGCATATCAGGAGGAGGTGCTCTCCACAAGAGTGTCGAGAGGAACTCCAGGGATCGTGACATGAGGGTTCCTTTCTCTGCTTCGTCGGGAAGGGGTTCCTGGTGTTCCGGTCGCATCTCAGGAGGAGGTATTCTCCAAACGAGAGTTGAGAGGAACTCCAGGGATCGTGCTATCAGGCCACAAGTATCCAGAAGTTGCAATCCTCTCCAGATGAACCTGATTTCCCTGCTCTGTCTCGACTGTCACCCCGAGGATCGACTCACCCCATGGTGTCACGTGTGACAACCCTGGTGGCACCTCGAGGGAAAGACACAGACCCCTGTTTCTACATGACAGGAGGCCTGACAGTGTTGCTAAAGCTCTGGAGATAGCTGGCGTGCATGTCTCCACCCGAGACGAGGCCTGACTCCACTGTGGACACTCCAGAGGTACCCAAGTCCCATGTCAGCACGTTCGAGGGAACCTCAGGGTCCGGCCACAACTCCAGATGAGGACAGAGGACCCACAACCGGCTGGAGAGGAATCCCGAGAGCGGAGACTGGCCTCTCCTGAGGCCACACGAGCGGATCCCAGAAGTCCCCGTCGTAACTAGAGAAGGACCTGCCGCAACTCGAGAAACACCAGGAGGTTCTCCCTTCCATGCGCGTTGAGGCCCTTTTCTGCTGCCGCATGTTGAGGGAAATCACACCTTCAATCTTGGACCTCAAAAGGGTCTTTCATTCCCTTGCTGCAACTCAAGAATCTCCCCGACACACGTGCATTCACTCGGGAGGAACCCCTAGGGTCCCGCCACAACTCAAGAGGAGCCCCGTTGTCCCCTCCTCAGCTCCTTTCCCTGCTTCAGTGGAAAGGGATTCCCGGCGTTCCCATCGCATCTCAGGAGGAGGTGCTCTTCACAGGAGAGTCGAGAGGAACTCCAGGGAATGTCTCATCAGGCCACAAGTATTCAGAAGTCTCAATCCACTCCAGGTGAACCTGACTTGCCTGCACTGCCTTAACTGTCACCACAGGGATCGACTCACCCCATGGTGACTCGTGAGATAGCCCTGGTGGCACCTTGAGCAAAGCCACAGATGCCTGGGTGAAAGTGACAGGAAGCCTGACAGTGCTGCTACAGATCAGGAGGGTAGCTGGCGTGCATGTCTCCACTCTGGACGAGACCTGTCTCCACTGTGGACACTCCAGAGGGACCCAAGTCCCATGTCAGCACGTTTGAGGAAACCTCAGGGTCTTGCCGCAGCTCCAGATGAGGACAGAATACCCGCCACCGACTGAAGAGGAATCGCGAGAGGTCCCTCGCAATTTGCACGGAGAATGGCCTCTCCTGAGGCCACACGAGCGTGTCCTAGAGGTCCCTGTGATAACTTGGGAAGGATCTGCTGCAACTGAGAAACACCAGAAGGTTCTCACTTCCAGTCACGTTGAGGCCCTTTTCCACTGCCGCATGTCGAGGGAAATCACACCTTCTCTTTTGGAATTGGAAAGGATCCTTCACTCCCTTGCTGCGACTCAAGAAGTTCCCCGACACAGGCGCCTCCACTCGAGAGGAACCCCGAGGGTCCCGCCACAACTCAAGAGGAGCCCCGTCGTCCACTCCTAAGCTCGAGATGAGGGTTTCTTTCTCTGCATCGTCGGGAAGGAATTCCCGGCATTCCTGTCGCATCTGAGGAGGAGGTGCTCTCCACATGAGAGTTGAGAGGAACTCCAGGGATCGTGCTATCAGACCACAAGTACCCAGAATTCTCAATCTGCTCCAGATGAACCTGATTTCCCTACTCTGTCTCGACTGTCACCCTGAGGAGCGACTCACCCCATGGTGTCACGTGTGACAGCCCTGGTGGCACCTCGAGGGAAAGCCACAGACCCCTGTTTCAATGCGAGAGGAAGCCTGACAGTGCTGCTACAGCTCAGGAGGAGAGCGGGCGTGCATGTCTCCACTCGAGACGAGGCCTGACCACCCTGTTTACACTCCAGAGGGATCCAAGTCCAATGTCAGCACTTTGAGCAAAGCTCAGGGTCCGGCTGCAGCTCCAGACGAGGACAGAGAACTCGCCACATACTGGAGAGGGATCCCGAGAGGTCCATCGCCATTCGCACGGAGCCCGGCCTCTCCTGAGGCCACAGGAGCTGGTCCGGGGGTCCCCGTTGTAACTAGAGAAGGAGCTGCTGCAACTCGAGAAACATCAGGAGGTTCTCCATTCCAGTCGCATTGAGGCCCTTTTCCACTGCCGAAAGTTGAGGGAAATCACACCTTCCCTCTTGGACCTAAAAAGCGTCCTTCACTCCCCTCTGCAACTCAAGATGTTCCCTGACACATGTGCCTCCACTCGACAGGAACCGCGAGGGTCCCGCCACAATACAAGAGGAGCCCTGTTGTCCCGTCCTCAGCTCGAGATGAGGGTTCATTTCCTGCTTCGTCGGGAAGGAATTCCTTGTGTTCTTGTCGCATCTCAGGAGGAGGTGCTCTGCACAGGAGAGTCGAGAGGAACTCCAGGGAATGTGCCATCAGCCCACAAGTATCCAGAAATCTCAATCCATTCCAATTGAATCTGATTTGCGTGCACTTTCTCGACTGTCACCGCGAGGATCTACTCACCGCATGGTGACACGTGTGATAACCCTGGTGGCACCTAGAGCAGAGCCACAGATCGCTGGTTGAAAGTGACAGGAAGCCTGACAGTGCTGCTACAGCTCAGGAGGAGAGCGGGCATGCATGTCTCCACTCGAGACGAGGCCTGACTCCCCTGTGGACACTCCGAAGGGGCCCAAGTTCCATGTCAGCACTTTGGAGGAAAACTCAGGTTCCGGTCGCAGCTCCGGACAAGGAATTAGAACCTGCCACCAAATGGAGAGGAATCCCGAGAGGTACCTCGCCATTTGCACGGAGCCTGGCCTCTCCTGTGGCCACACGAGCGGGTCCCTGAGGTCCCTGTCGTAACTCCAGAAGGACCTGCTGCAACTCGAGAAACACCAGGAGCTTCTCCCTTCCAAGCGCCTTGAGGCCCTTTTCTGCTGCTGCATGTCGAGCGAAATCACACCTTCCCTCTTGGACCTCGAGAGGGTCCTTCACGCCCTTGCTGTGACTAAAAAAGTTCCCTGACACACCCGCCTTCACTCGACAGGAACCCCGAGGATCCCGCCACAACTCAAGAGGAGCCCCTTTGTCCCCTCCTCAGCTCGAGATGAGGGTTCATTTCTCTGCTTCGTCGGGAAGGGATTCCCGGTGTTCCCATCGCATCTCAGGAGGAGATGTTGTCCACAGGAGTGTTTAGAGGAACTCCAGGAATCGTGCCATCATTCCACACGCCCCAGAAGTCTCAATCCACTCCAGAGGAACCTGATTTCCCTGCCTTGTCTGGACTGTCACCCCGAGGATCGACTCACCCCATGGTGGCACGTGTGACAGCCCTGGTGGCACCTCGAGGGTAAGCCCAGACCCCTGTTTCAATGCGACATGAAGCCTGTCAGTGTTGCTACAGTTCAGGAGGATAGCTGGCGTGCATGTCTCCACTGGAGATGAGGCCTGACTCCACTGTGGACACTCCAGAGGGACCCAAGTCCCATGTCAGTACGTTCGAGGAAACCTCAGGGTCTGGCGGCAGATCCTGAAAAGGACAGAGGACCCGCCACCGACTGGAGAGGAATCCCGAGAGGTCCCTCGCCATTCGCACGGAGACTGGCCTCTCCTGAGGCCACACGAGGGGGTCTCAGTGGTCCCCGTCGTAACTGAAGACGGACCTGCGGCAACACGAGAAACAATAGAAGGTTCTCCCTTCCAGTCGGATTGAGGCCCTTTTCCACTGCCGTATGTCGAGGGAAATCACACCTTTCCTCTTGGACCTTGAAAGGTTCGTTCACTCCCCTCTGCGACTCAGGAAGTTCTCCGACACATGCGCCTCCACTCGAGAGGGACCCCGAGGGTCCCGCCACAACTCAAGAGGAGCCCAGTTGTCCCCTCCTCAGTTCGAGATGAGGGTTTCTTTCCCTGCTTCGTCGGGAAGGGATTTCCGGCGTTCCCGTCGCATCTCAGGAGGAGGTGCTCTTCACAGGAGAGTCGAGAGGATCTCTAGGGATCGTGCTATCAGGACACAGGTACCCAGAAGTCTCAATTCACTCAAGATGAACCAGATTTCCTTGCACTGCCTCAACTGTCACTGCGAGGATTGAATCACCTCATGGTGGCACGTGTGACAGCCCTGGTGTCACCTAGAGGGTAAGCCACAGACTCCTGTTTCAAAGAGACATGAAGCCTGACAGTGTTGCTACAGCTCAGAGGGAGAGCGGGCATACATGTCTCCACTCGAGACGAGGCCTCACCACCCTGTGGACACTCAGGAGGAACCCAAGTCCCATGTCAGCACTTTCGAGCAAAGCTCAGGTTCCAGTCACAGCTCCAGACGCGGACCTATGACCCGCTACCCACCGGAGAGGAATCCCGAGAAGTCCTTCGCATTTCTTGGAGACTGGACTCTCCTGAGGCCACACGAGCAGTTCCCTGAGGTCCCCGTCATAACTCAAGAAGGACCTACCGCAATTGGAGAAACACCATGTGGTTCTCCCTTTCAGACGCTTTGAGGCCTTTTTCCACTGCCGCATGTCGAGGGAAATCACACCTTCCCTCTTGGACCTCGAAAGGGTCATTCACTCCCCTCTGTGACTCAAGAAGTTCCCCGACACATGCGCCTCCACTCGAGAGGAACCCCGAGGTTTCCGCCACAACTCAATAGGAGCCTTGTTGTCCCCTCCTCAGCGCGAGGTGAGGGTTAGTTTCCCTGCTTCGTTGATAAGGGATTCGCGGCATGCCCGACGTATCTCAGGAGGAGGCGCTCTTCACAGGAGAGTAGAGAGGAACTCCAGGGAATGTGCCATCAGGCCACAAGTATCTAGAAATCTCAGTCCACTCCAGATGAACCTGATTTGCCTGCACTACCTCGACTGTCATCATGAGGATCCACTCACTCCATGGTGACACGTGTGATACCCCTGGTGGCACCTCGAGCAACACCACAGATCCCTAGGTGAAATTGACAGGAAGCCTGCCAGTGCTGCTAGAGCTCAGGAGGAGAGCGGATGTGCATGTCTCCACTCGAGACGAGGCCTGACCAACCTGTGGACACTCCAGAGGGACCCAAGGCCCATGTCAGAACTTTCGAGCAAAGCTTAGGGTTTGGCCACAGTTCCAGACACGGACCTAGGACCCGCCACCGACTGGAGAGGAATCCCGAGAGGTTCCTCGCCATTTGCACAGAGACTGGCCTCTCCTGGGGCCACACGAGCAGGTCCTTGAGGTCCACGTCGTAACTCGAGAAGGACATGCTGCAACTCATGTAACATCTGGAGGTTCTCCCTTCCAGGTGCGTTGAGGCCCATATCTGCTGCTGCATGTCGAGCGAAATCACACCTTCCGTCTTGGACCTCGAAAGTGTCCTTCACTCCCTTGCTGCGACTCAAGAAGTTCCCTGACACACACGCTTCCTTCGACAGGAACCCTGGGGATCCCACCACAACTCAAGCGGAGCCCCGTTGTCCCCTCCTCAGGGCGAGATGAGGAATAATATCCGTGCTTCGTCGGGAAAGGATTCGCCGCGTTCCCATCGCATATCAGGAGGAGGTGCTCTCCACAAGAGAGTCGAGAGGAACTCCAAGGATCGTGACATGAGGATTCCTTTCTCTGCTTCATCGGGAAGGAATTCCCGGCGTTCCCGTCGCATCTCAGGAGGAGATGCTCTCCACAGGAGTGTTGAGAGGAACTCCAGGGATCGTGCCATCATTCCACACGCCCCAGAAGTCTCAATCCACTCTAGAGGAACCTGATTTCCCTACCTTGTCTGGACTGTCACCCCGAGGATCGACGCACCCCATGGTGGCACGTGTGACAGCCCTGGTGGCAGCACGAGGGTAAGCCACAGACCCCTGTATCAATGCGACATGAAGCCTGTCAGTGTTGCTACAGTTCAGGAGGATAGCTGGCGTGCATGTCTCCACTCGAGACGAGGCCTGACTCCACTGTGGACACTCCAGAGGGACCCAAGTCCCATGTCAGTACGTTAGAGGAAACCTCACGGTCCGGCAGCAGATCCTGAAAAGGACAGAGGACCCGCCACTGACTGGAGAGGAATCCCGAGAGGTTCCTCGCCATTTGCACAGAGACTGCCCACTCCTGAGACCACACAAGCAGGTCCCTGAGGTCCCCATCGTAACTCAAGAAGGACCTGCTGCAACTCGAGAAACACAAGGAGGTTTGACCTTCCAGGCTTGTTGAAGCCCTTTTCTGCTGCTTCATGGCGATCAAAATCACACCTTCCCTTTGGACCTCGAAAGGGTCATTCACTCCCTTGCTGAGACTCAGGAAGTTCCCCGACACACGTGCCTTCACTCGAGAGGAACTCCGAGGGTCCTGCCACAACTCAAGAGGAGCCCCGTTGTCCCCTCCTCAGCTCCTTTCCCTGCTTCAGTGGAAAGGGATTCCCGGCGTTCCCATCGCATCTCAGGAGGAGGGCTCTTCACAGGAGAGTCGAGAGGACCTCCAGGGAATGTGCCATCAGGCCACAAGTATCCAGAAGTCTCAATCCACTCCAGATGATCCTGACTTGCCTGCACTGCCTTGACTGTCACCACAGGGATCGACTCACCACATGGTGACACGTGAGATAGCCCTGGTGGCACCTCGAGCAAAGCCACAGATGCCTGGGTGAAAGTGACAGGAAGCCTGACAGTGCTGCTACAGCTCAGGAGGGTAGCTGGCGTGCATGTCTCCACTCTGGACGAGACCTGACTCCATTTTGGACACTCCAGAGGGACCCAAGTCCCATTTCAGCACGTTTGAGGAAACCTCAGGGTCTTTCCGCAGCTCTAGATGAAGACAGAGTACCCGCCACCGACTGGAGAGGAATCGTGAGAGGTCCCTTGCCATTCGCACGGAGAATGGCCTCTCCTGAGGCCACACGAGCGGGTCCCAGAGGTCCCTGTGATAACTCGGGAAGGATCTGCTGCAACTCGAGAAACACCAGAAGGTTTCACTTCCAGTCACGTTGAGGCCCTTTTCCACTGCCGCATGTCGAGGGAAATCACACCTTCTCTTTTGGAA
Source organism: Aepyceros melampus (assembly GCA_006408695.1). Classification (NCBI taxonomy): domain Eukaryota; kingdom Metazoa; phylum Chordata; class Mammalia; order Artiodactyla; family Bovidae; genus Aepyceros; species Aepyceros melampus. Next base: position 489,580 of record SJXQ01012319.1, read on the forward strand.
TTGGAAAGGGTCCTTCACTCCCTTGTTGCAACTCAAGAAGTTCCCTGACACAGGCGCCTCCACTCGAGAGGAACCCTGAGGGTCTCGCCACAACTCAAGAAGAGCCCCGTTGTCCCCTCCTAAGTTCGAGATGAGGGTTTCTTTCTCTGCTTCGTCGGGAAGGAATTCCCGGCATTCCTGTCACATCTGAGGAGGAGGTGCTCTCCACATGAGAGTTGAGAGGAACTCCAGGAATCGTGTTATCAGGCCACAAGTACCCAGAAGTCTCAATCGGCTCCAGATGAACCTGATTTCCCTGCTCTGTCTCGACTGTCACCCTGAAGATCGACTCACCCATGGTGTCACGTGTGACACCCCTGGTGGCACCTCGAGGGAAAGCCACAGACCCTTGTTTCAACGCGAGAGGAAGCCTGACAGTGCTGCTACAGCTCAAAGGAGAGCCGGTGTGCATCTCTCCACTCGAGATGAGGCCTGACCACCCTGTTTACACTCCAGAGGGATCCAAGTCCAATGTCAGCACTTTGAGCAAAGCTCAGGGTCCGGCTGCAGCTCCAGACGAGGACAGAGAACTCGCCACATACTGGAGAGGGATCCCGAGAGGTCCGTCGCCATTCACACGGAGCACGGCCTCTCCTGAGGCCACAGGACCTGGTCGGTGGGGTCCCCGTCGTAACTTGAGAAGGACCTGCCGCAATTCGAGAAACATCAGGAGGTTCTCCGTTCCAGTCGTGTTGAGGCCCTTTTCCACTGCCGCATGTTGAGTGAAATCACACCTTCCCTCTTGGACCTCGAAAGGGTCCTTCACTCCCGTCTGCAACTCAAGAAGTTCCCCGACACATGCGGCTCCACTCGACAGGAACCGCGAGGGTCCCGCCACAATTCAAGAGGAGACCCGTTGTCCCCTCCTCAGCTCGAGATGAGGGTTCATTTCCCTGCTTCGTTGGGAAGGGATTCCTGGCGTTCTCGTCGCATCTCAGGAGGACATACTCTGTACACGAGAGTCGAGAGGAACTCCAGGGAATGTGCCATCAGGCCACAAGTATCCAGAAATCTCAATCCATTCCGATTGAATCTGATTTGCGTGCACTGCCTCGACTGTCACTGCGAGGATCGACTCACCGCATGGTGACATGTGTGATAACTCTGGTGGCACCTAGAGCAGAGCCACAGATTCCTGGTTGAAAGTGACAGGAAGCCTGACAGTGCTGCTACAGCTCAGAAGGAGAGCGGGCGTGCATGTCTCCACTCGAGATGAGGCCTGACTCCACTGTGGACACTCCAGAGGGACCCAAGTCCCATGTCAGTACGTTAGAGGAAACCTCACGGTCCGGCGGCAGATCCTGAAAAGGACAGAAGACCCGCCACCGACTGGAGAGGAATCCCGAGAGGTTCCTTGCCATTTGCACGGAGACTGCCCACTCCTGAGACCACACGAGCAGGTCCCTGAGGTCCCCACGTAACTCAAGAAGGACCTGCTGCAACTCGAGAAACACAAGGAGGTTTGACCTTCCAGGCTTGTTGAGGCCCTTTTCTGCTGCTTCATGTCGAGCAAAATCACACCTTCCCATTGGACCTTGAAAGGGTCATTCACTCTCTTGCTGAGACTCAGGAAGTTCCCTGACACACGCGCCTCCACTCGACAGGAACCCCGAGGGTCCTGCCACAACTCAAGAGGAGCTCAGTTGTCCCCTCCTCAGCTCGAGATGAGGGTTACTTTCCGTGCTTCATCGGGAAGGGATTCCCGGTGTTCCCGTCGCATCTCAGGAGAATGTGCTCTCCACACAAGAGTCAAGAGAAACTCCAGGGATGGTGCAATCAGGCCACAAGTATCCAGAAATCTCAGTCCACTCGAGATGAAGCTGATTTGCCTTCACTGCCTCGACTGTCACCGCGAGGATCGACTCACCACATGGTGACACATTGATAGCCCTGGTGGCACCTCAAGCAAAGTCACAGATCCCTGGGTTAAAGTGACAGGAAACCTGACAGTGCTGCTACAGCTCAGGAGGAGAGCGGGCGTGCATGTCTCCACTGGAGACGAGGCGTGTCTCCCCTGTGGACACTCCGGAGGGACCCATGTCATATGTCAGCACGTTCGAGGAAACCTCAGGGTCCGGCCGCAGCTCCTGATGAGGACAGAGTATCCGCCACCAACTGGAGAGGAATCCCCAGATGTCCGTCGTCATTCACACGGAAACTGGCCTCTCCTGAGGCCACACGAGCGGGTCCCAGAGGCCCCCATCGTAACTCGAGAAGGACCTACCGCAACTCGAGAAACACCAGAAGTTACTCCCTTCCAGTCGCGTTAAGGCCCTTTTCCACAGTCGCATGTCGAGGGAAATCACACCTTCAAGCTTGAACCTTGAAAGGGACGTTCACTCCCCTCTGCGACTCAAGAAGTTCCCCGACACACACGCCTCCACTCAAGAGGAACCCCGAGGGTCCTGCCACAAATCAAGAGCAGCCCCGTTGTCCCCCCTAAACTCGAGATTAGGGTTCCTTTCCCTGCTGCCTCGGGAATTGATTCCCGGCATTCCCGTCGCATCTCAGGAGGAGGTGCCCTTCATAGGAGAGTCGAGAGGAACTCCAGGGAATGTGCCATCAGGCCACAAGTATCCAGAAATCTCAATCCACTCAAGATGAACCTGATTTGTCTGCACTCCCTCGACTGTCACCGGAAGGATCGACGTACCCCATGGTGACACGTTTGATAGCCCTGGTGGCACCGCGAGCAAAGCCACAGATCCCTGGGTGAAAGTGACGGAAAAATGACAATGCTGCTGCTGCTCAGGAGGAGAGTGGGCGTGCATATCTCCACTGGAGACGAGGCCTGACTCCCCTGTGAACACTCCGGAGGGGCCCAAGTCTCATGTCAGCACTTTTGAGGAAACCCCAGGTTCAGGCCGCAGCTCCGGATGAGGACTTAGGACCTGCCACCGACTGGAGAGGAATCCCCAGAGGTACCTCGCCATTTGCAAGGAGCCTGGCCTTTCCTGAGGCCACACGAGCAGGTCCCTATCGTAACTCGGGAAGGACCTGCTGCAACTCGAGAAACACCAGGATGTTCTCCCTTCCAGGTGGTTGAGGCCCTTTTGCGCTGCCGCATGTCGAGGGAAATCACACCTTCCCTCTTGGACCTCAAAAGGGTCCTTCACTCCCTTGCTGCGACTCAAGAAGTTCCCCAACACACATGCCTCCACTCGAGCGGAACCCCGAGAGTCCCGCCACGATTCAAGAGGTGCCCCGTTGTCCCCTTCTCAGCTCGAGATTTGGGTTGCTTTCTCTGCTTCTTCGGGAAGGGTTTCCCGGCATTCCCGTCGCATCTAACGAGGAGGTGCTCTCCACACGAAAGTCGAGAGGCACTCCAATGATCGTGCTATCAGGCCACAGGTACCCAGAAGTCTCAAACCACTCCAGATAAACCAGATTTCCCTGCATTGCCTCGAATGTCACCGCAAAGATTGACTCACCCAATGGTGGCACGTGTGACAGCCCTGGTGCACGTCGAGGGAAAGCCACAGACGCTTTTTTCAATGCGACAGGAAGCCTGACAGTGTTGCTACAGATCAGGAGGATAGCTGGCGTGCATGTCTCCACTCGAGACGAGGCCTGACTCCACTGTGGACACTCCAGAGGGACCCAAGTCCCATGTCAGCACGTTCGAGGTAACCTCAGGTTCCGGCCACAGCTCCAGACGAGGACAGAGGACCCGCCATTGACTGGAGAGATATGGCGAGAGGTCCCTAGCCATTCGCACGGAGACTGGCCTTCCTGCGGCCACATGAGCAGGTCCCTGACATCCCCATCATAACTCGAGAAGGACCTGTGGCAACTCGAGAAACACCATGTGGTTCTCCCTTCCAGGCGCGTTGAGGCCTTTTTCCACTGCTGCATGTCGAGGGAAATCACACCTTCCCTCTTGGACCTCGAAAGGGACCTTCACTCCCCTCTGTGACTCAAGAAGTTCCCCGACACATGCGTCTCCACTCGAGAGGAACCCCGAGGTTCCCGCCACAACTCAAGAGGATCACCATTGTCCCCTCCTCAGTGCGAGGTGAGGGTTAGTTTCCCTGCTTCATTCATAAGGGATTCGTGGGGTGCCCAACGTATCTCACGAGGAGTTGCTCTTCACAGGAGAGTCGAGAGGAACTCCAGGGAATGTGCCATCAGGCCACAAGTATCCAGAAATCTCAATCCACACCAGGTGAACCAGATTTGCCTGCACTGCCTCAGCTGTCACACCGAGGATCGACTAACCCGATGGTGGCACGTTTGACAGCCATGGTGGCATCTTGAGGGAATCCACAGATCCATTTGTTAATGCGACAGGAAGCCTGACAGTGCTGCTACAGCTCAGGAGGAGAGCGGGTGTGCATGTCTCCACTCGAGAGGAGGCCTGACTCCACTGTGGACACTCCAGAGGGACCCAAGTCCAATCTAAACACGTTTGAGGAAACCTCAGGGTGTGGCCGCAGCTCCAGACGAGGACAGAGGACCCGGCACCGACTGGAGAGGAATCCCAGAGGTTCCTCGCCATTTGCACAGAGACTGGCCTCTCCTGGGGCCACACGAGCAGGTCCTTGAGGTTCCCGTTGTAACTCGAGAAGGACCTGCTGCAACTCGTTTAACATCTGGAGGTTCTCCCTTCCAGGCGCGTTGAGGCCCATATCTGCTGCTGCATGTCGAGTGAAATCACACCTTCCGTCTTGGACCTCGAAAGTGTCCTTCACTCCCTTGCTGCGACTCAAGAAGTTCCCTGACACACACGCTTCCCTTCGACAGGAACCCTGGGGATCCCACCACAACTCAAGCGGAGCCCCGTTGTCCCCTCCTCAGGGCGAGATGAGGAACAATATCCGTGCTTCGTCGGGAAAGGATTCGCCGCGTTCCCATCGCATATCAGGAGGAGGTGCTCTCCACAAGAGTGTCGAGAGGAACTCCAGGGATCGTGACATGAGGGTTCCTTTCTCTGCTTCTTCGGGAAGGGATTCCTGGCATTCTCGTCGCATCTCAGGAGGATGTGCTCTGTACACGAGAGTCGAGAGGAACTCCAGGGAATGTGCCATCAGGCCACAAGTATCCAGAAATCTCAATCCATTCCAATTGAATCTGATTTGCGTGCACTGCCTCGACTGTCACTGCGAGGATCGACTCACCGTACGGTGACACGTGTGATAACCCTGGTGGCACCTAGAGCAGAGCCACAGATCCCTGGTTGAAAGTGACAGGAAGCCTGACAGTGCTGCTACAGCTCAGGAGGAGAGCGAGTGTGCATGTCTCCACTCGAGACGAGGCCTGACTCCCCTGTGGACACTCCGAAGGGGACCAAGTTCTATGTCAGCACTTTGGAGGAAAACTCAGGTTCTGGCCGCAGCTCCGGATGAGGAATTAGGACCCGCCACCAAATGGAGAGAAATCCTGAGAGGTACCTCGCCATTTGCACGCAGCCTGGCCTCTCCTGAGGCCACACGAGTGGGTCCCTGAGGTCCCTGTCGTAACTCCAGAAGGACCTGCTGCAACTCGAGAAACAACAGGAGCTTCTCCTTCCAAGCGCCTTGAGGCCCTTTTGTGCTGCTGCATGTCGAGCGAAATCACACCTTCCCAGTTGGATCTCGAGAGGGTCCTTCACCCCCTTGCTGCGACTAAAAAAGTTCCCTGATACACGTGTCTTCACTCGACAGGAACCCCGAGGATCCCACCACAACTCAAGAGGAGCCCCGATGTCCCCTCCTCAGCTCGAGATGTGGGTTCATTTCTCTGCTTCGTCAGGAAGGGATTCCCGGCGTTCCCGTCGCATCTCAGGAGGAGATGCTCTCCACAGGAGTGTTGAGAGGAACTCCAGGGATCGTGCCATCATTCCACACGCCCCAGAAGTCTCAATCCACTCCAGAGGAACCTGATTTCCCTGCCTTGTCTGGACTGTCACCCCGAGGATCGACTCACCCCATGGTGGCACGTGTGACAGCCCTGGTGGCACCACGAGTGTAAGCCACAGACCCTTGTATCAATGCGACATGAAGCCTGTCAGTGTTGCTACAGTTCAGGAGGATAGCTGGCGTGCATGTCTCCACTCGAGACGAGGCCTGACTCCCCTGTGGACACTCCGAAGGGGACCAAGTTCTATGTCAGCACTTTGGAGGAAAACTCAGGTTCTGGCCGCAGCTCCGGATGAGGAATTAGGACCCGCCACCAAATGGAGAGAAATCCTGAGAGGTACCTCGCCATTTGCACGCAGCCTGGCCTCTCCTGAGGCCACACGAGTGGGTCCCTGAGGTCCCTGTCGTAACTCCAGAAGGACCTGCTGCAACTCGAGAAACAACAGGAGCTTCTCCCTTCCAAGCGCCTTGAGGCCCTTTTGTGCTGCTGCATGTCGAGCGAAATCACACCTTCCCAGTTGGATCTCGAGAGGGTCCTTCACCCCCTTGCTGCGACTAAAAAAGTTCCCTGATACACGTGTCTTCACTCGACAGGAACCCCGAGGATCCCACCACAACTCAAGAGGAGCCCCGATGTCCCCTCCTCAGCTCGAGATGTGGGTTCATTTCTCTGCTTCGTCAGGAAGGGATCCCGGCGTTCCCGTCGCATCTCAGGAGGAGATGCTCTCCACAGGAGTGTTGAGAGGAACTCCAGGGATCGTGCCATCATTCCACACGCCCCAGAAGTCTCAATCCACTCCAGAGGAACCTGATTTCCCTGCCTTGTCTGGACTGTCACCCCGAGGATCGACTCACCCCATGGTGGCACGTGTGACAGCCCTGGTGGCACCACGAGTGTAAGCCACAGACCCTTGTATCAATGCGACATGAAGCCTGTCAGTGTTGCTACAGTTCAGGAGGATAGCTGGCGTGCATGTCTCCACTCGAGACGAGGCCTGACTCCACTGTGGACACTCCAGAGGGACCCAAGTCCCATGTCAGTACGTTAGAGGAAACCTCACGGTCCGGCAGCAGATCCTGAAAAGGACAGAGGACCCGCCACTGACTGGAGAGGAATCCCGAGAGGTTCCTCGCCATTTGCACGGAGCCTGCCCACTCCTGAGACCACACGAGCAGGTCCCTGAGGTCCCCATCGTAACTCAAGAAGGACCTGCTGCAACTCGAGAAACACAAGGAGGTTCTACCTTCCAGGCTTCTTGAGGCCCTTTTTTGCTGCTTCATGTCGAGCAAAATCACACCTTCCCTTTGCACCTCGAAAGGGTCATTCACTCCCTTGCTGAGACTCAGGAATTTCCCTGATACACGCGCCTCCACTCGACAGGAACCCCGAGGGTCCTGCCACAACTCAAGACGAGCTCCGTTGTCCCCTCCTCAGCTCGAGATGAGGGTTACTTTCCGAGCTTCGTCGAGAAGGGATTCCCGGCGTTCCCGTCGCATCTCAGGAGGATGTGCTCTCCACACAAGAGTCGAGAGAAACTCCAGGGATGGTGCAATCAGGCCACAAGTATCCAGAAATCTCAGTCCACTCGAAATGAAGCTGACTTGCCTTCACTGCCTCGACTGCCACCGCGAGAATTGACTCACCACATGGTGACACGTTGATAGCCCTGGTGGCACCTCAAGCAAAGCCACAGATCCCTGGATGAAAGTGCAGGAAGCCTGACAGTGCTGCTACAGCTCAGGAGGAGAGCGGGCGTGCATGTCTCCACTGGAGACGAGGCGTGTCTCCCCTGTGGACACTCTGGAGGGACCCAAGTCATATGTCAGCACGTTTGCGGAAACCTCAGGTTCTGGCCGCAGCTCCTGACGAGGACAGAGGACCCGCCACCAACTGGAGAGGAATCCCCAGATGTCCGTCGCCATTCACACGGAAACTGGCCTCTGCTGACGCCACACGAGCGGGTCCCAGAGGCCCCCGTCGTAACTCGAGAAGGACTTACCGCAACTCGAGAAACACCAGAAGTTTCTCCCTTCCGGTCGCGTTGAGGCCCTTTTCCACTGCCGCATGTCGAGGGAAATCACACCTTCAAGCTTGAACCTTGAAAGGGAGGTTCACTCCCCTCTGCGACTCAAGAAGTTCCCCGACACACACGCCTCCACTCGAGAGGAACCCCGAGGGTCCTGCCACAACTCAAGAGCAGCCCCGTTGTCCCCTCCTAAACTCGAGATTAGGGTTCATTTCCCTGCTGCGTCGGGAATTGATTCCCGGCGTTCCTGTCGCATCTCAGGAGGAGGTGCCCTTCACAGGAGAGTCGAGAGGAACTCCAGGGAATGTGCCATCAGGCCACTAGTATCCAGAAATCTCAATCCACTCAAGATGAACCTGATTTGTCTGCACTCCCTCGACTGTCACCGGAAGGATCGATGTACCCCATGGTGACACGTTTGATAGCCCTGGTGGCACCGCGAGCAGAGCCACAGATCCCTGGGTGAAAGTGACGGGAAAAATGACAATGCTGCTGCTGCTCAGGAGGAGAGTGGGCGTGCATATCTCCACTGGAGACAAGGCCTGACTCCCCTGTGGACACTCCGGAGGGGCTCAAGTCCCATGTCAGCACTTTTGAGGAAACCTCAGGTTCTGGCCGCAGCTCCGGACCAGGACTTAGGACCCGCCACCGACTGGAGAGGAATCCCCAGAGGTACCTCGCCATTTGCACGGAGCCTGGCCTCTCCTGAGGCCAAACGAGTGGGTCCCTGAGGTCCCCGTCATAACTCATGAAGGACCTGCAGCAACTCGAGACACACTAGGAGGTTCTCCCTTACAGGCGTGTTGAGGCACTTTTTCGCTGCTACATGTCGAGGGAAATCAAACCTTCCCTCTTAGACCTCGCAAGGGTCCTTCACTCCCTTGCTGCGACTCAAGAAGTTCCCTGACACACGCGCTTCCACTCGATATGAACCCTGAGGGTCTCACCCCAACTCAAGAGGAGCCCCGTTGTACCCTCCTCAGAGCGAGATGAGGGTTACTTTCCGTGCTTCTTCGGGAAGGGATTCACGGCATTCCCATTGCATATCAGGAGGAGGTGCTCTCCACAGGAGAGTCTAGATCAACTCCAGGGATCATGCCATCATGCCACAAGTACCCAGAAGGCTCAATCCACTCCAGAGGAACCAGATTTCCCTGCACTGTCTCGAATGTCATCCCGAGGATCGACTTACACCATGTTGGCACGTGTGACAGCCCTGGTGGTACCTCGAGAGAAAGCCACAGACCCCTGTTTCAATGCGACAGGGAGCCTGACAGTGTTGCTACAGCTCAGCAGGTTAGCTGGCATGCATGTCTCCACTCTAGATGAGGCCTGACTCCACTGTGGACACTCCAGAGAGACCCAAGTCCCATTTCAGCACGTTCGAGGAGAGCTCAGGATTTGGCCGCAGCTCTAGACGAGGACAGAGGATGCGCCACCAACTGAAGAGGAATCCCGAGAGGTCCTTCGCCATTCGCAAGGAGACGGGCCTCTCCTGAGGCCACACGAGCAGGTCCCTGAGGTCCCCATCGTAACTCGAGAAGGATCTGCCGCAACTCGAAAAACACCAGAAGGTTCTCCCTTCCAGTCGCGTTGAGGCCCTTTTCCACTGCTGCTTGTCGAGGGAAATCACACCTTCCCTCTTGGACCTCGAAAGGGTCCTTCACTCCCCTCTGCGACTCAAGAAGATCCTCGACACACGCGCCTGCACTTGAGAGGAACCCGGTGGGTCATGCCACAACTCAAGAGGAACCCCGTTGTCCCTCCTCAGCTCGAGATTAGGGATCCTTTCCTGCTTCATCGGGAAGGGATTCCCGGTGCACCCGTCGCATCTCAGGAGGAGGTGCTCTTCACAGGAGAGTCGAGAGGAACTCCCGGGAATGTCCCATCTGGCCACAAGTATCCGGAAATCTCAATCCACTCTAGATAAGCCTGATTTCCCTGCACTACCTTGATGGGCACCGCAAGGATTGAGTCACCCCATGGTGACACGTGTGACAGCCCTAGTGGCACCACGTTCAAAGCCACAGATCCATGGAGGAAAGTGAAAGGAAGAATGACAGTGCTGCTACAGCTCTGGAGGAGAGAAGGCATGAATCTCTCCACTGGATACGAGGCCTGACTCCCCTGTGGACACTCCGGAGGGGCTCAAGTCCCATGTCAGCACTTTTGAGGAAACCTCAGGTTCTGGCCGCAGCTCCGGACGAGGCTTAGGACCCGCCACCGACTGGAAAGGAATCCCCAGAGGTACCTCGCCATTTGCATGGAGCCTGGCCTTTCCTTAGGCCACACGAGCAGGTCCCTATCGTAACTCGAGAAGGACCTGCCGCAACTCGAGAAACACCAGGAGGTTCTCCCTTCCAGGTGGTTGAGGCCCTTTTGCGCTGCCGCATGTCGAGGAAAATCACACCTTCCCTCTTGGACCTCAAAAGGGTCCTTCACTCCCTTGCTGCGACTCAAGAAGTTCCCCAACACACATGCCTCCACTCGAGCGGAACCCCGAGAGTCCCGCCACGATTCAAGAGGTGCCCCGTTGTCCCCTTCTCAGCTCGAGATTTGGGTTGCTTTCTCTGCTTCTTCGGGAAGGGTTTCCCGGCATTCCCGTCGCATCTAACGAGGAGGTGCTCTCCACACGAGAGTCGAGAGGCACTCCAATGATTGTGCTATCAGACCACAGGTACCCAGAAGTCTCAAACCACTCCAGATAAACCAGATTTCCCTGCATTGCCTCGAATGTCACCGCGAAGATCGACTCACCCAATGGTGGCATGTGTGACAGCCCTGGTGGCACGTCGAGGGAAAGCCACAGACGCTTTTTTCAATGCGACAGGAAGCCTGACAGTGTTGCTACAGATCAGGAGGATAGCTGGCGTGCATGTCTCCACTCGAGACGAGGCCTGACTCCACTGTGGACACTCCAGAGGGACCCAAGTCCCATGTCAGCACGTTCGAGGTAACCTCAGGTTCCAGCCACAACTCCAGACGAGGACAAAGGACCCGCCACTGACTGGAGAGATATGGTGAGAGATCCCTAACCATTCGCATGGAGACTGGCCTCTCTTGCGGCCACATGAGCAGGTCCCTGACATCCCCGTCATAACTCGAGAAGGACCTGTGGCAACTCGAGAAACACCATGTGGTTCTCCCTTCCAGGCGCGTTGAGGCCTTTTTCCACTGCCGCATGTCGAGGGAAATCACACCTTCCCTCTTGGACCTCGAAAGGGTCCTTCATACCCTCTGTGACTCAAGAAGTTCCCCGACACATGCGCCTCCACTCGAGAGGAACCCCGAAGTTCCCGCCACAACTCAAGAGGAGCCCCATTGTCCCCTCCTAAGCGCGATGTGAGGGTTAGTTTCACTGCTTCATTCATAAGGGATTCGTGGGGTGCCCGACGTATCTCATGAGGAGGTGCTCTTCACAGGAGAGTCGAGAGGAACTCCAGGGAATGTGCCATCAGGCCACAAGTATCCAGAAATCTCAATCCACACCAGGTGAACCAGATTTGCCTGCACTGCCTCGGCTGTCACACCGAGGATCGACTAACCCGATGGTGGCACGTTTGACAGCCATGGTGGCATCTCGAGGGAAATCCACAGAACCATTTGTCAAGGCGACAGGAAGCCTGACAGTGCTGCTACAGCTCAGGAGGAGAGCGAGTGTGCATGTCTCCACTCGAGAGGAGGCCTGACTCCACTGTGGGCACTCCAGAGGGACCCAAGTCCAATCTAAGCACGTTCGAGGAAACCTCAGGGTGCGGCCGCAGCTCCAGACGAGGACAGAGGACCCAGCACCGACTGGAGAGGAATCCCGAGAGGTCCCTCGCCATTTGCACGGAGAATGGCCTCTCCTGAGGCCACTCGAGCGTGTCCCAAAGGTTTCCGTCATAACTTGAGAAAGACCTGGTGCAACTCGAGAAACACCAGAAGGTTCTCCCTTCCAGTCACGTTGAGGCCCTTTTCCCCTGCCGCATGTCGAGGGAAATCACACCTTCCCTCTGGGACCTCGAAAGGGTACTTCACTCTCCTCTGTGACTCAAGAAGTCTCCGACACACGCGCCTCAATTCGAGAGGAACCCCGAGGGTCCCACCACAATTCAGGAGGAGCCGCGTTTTCCCTTCCTCAGTTCGAGATGAGGGTTCCTTTCCCTGATTCGTTGGGAAGGGATTCCCGGCATTCCTGTCGCATTTCAGGAGGAGGTGCTCCTCACAAGAGAGTCAAGAGGAACTCCAGGGAATGTGCCATCAGGCCACAATATCCAGAAATCTCAGTCCACTCCAGATGAACCTGATTTGCCTGCACTACCTCGACTGTCATCATGAGGATCCACTCACTCCATGGTGACACGTGTGATATCCCTGGTGGCACCTCGCGCAACACCACAGATCCCTAGGTGAAATTGACAGGAAGCCTGCCAGTGCTGCTAGAGCTCAGGAGGAGAGCGGATGTGCATGTCTCCACTCGAGACGAGGCCTGACCAACCTGTGGACACTCCAGAGGGACCCAAGGCCCATGTCAGAACTTTCGAGCAAAGCTTAGGGTCTGGCCACAGTTCCGGACGCGGACCTAGGACCCGCCACTGACTGGAGAGGAATCCCGAGAGGTTCCTCGCCATTTGCACAGAGACTGGCCTCTCCTGGGGCCACACGAGCAGGTCCTTGAAGTCCCCGTCATAACTCGAGAAGGACCTGCTGCAACTCGTGTAACATCTGGAGGTTCTCCCTTCCAGGCGCGTTGAGGCCCATATCTGCTGCTGCATGTCGAGCGAAATCACACCTTCCGTCTTGGACCTCGAAAGTGTCCTTCACTCCCTTGCTGCGACTCAAGAAGTTCCCTGACACACGCGCTTCCCTTCGACAGGAACCCTGGGGATCCCACCACAACTCAAGCAGAGCCCCGTTGTCCCCTCCTCAGGGCGAGATGAGGAATAATATCCGTGCTTCGTCGGGAAAGGATTCGCCGCGTTCCCATCGCATATCAGGAGGAGGTGCTCTCCACAAGAGTGTCGAGAGGAACTCCAGGGATCGTGACATGAGGGTTCCTTTCTCTGCTTCTTCGGGAAGGGATTCCTGGCATTCTCGTCGCATCTCAGGAGGATGTGCTCTGTACACGAGAGTCGAGAGGAACTCCAGGGAATGTGCCATCAGGCCACAAGTATCCAGAAATCTCAATCCATTCCAATTGAATCTGATTTGCGTGCACTGCCTCGACTGTCACTGCGAGGATCGACTCACCGTACGGTGACACGTGTGATAACCCTGGTGGCACCTAGAGCAGGCCACAGATCCCTGGTTGAAAGTGACAGGAAGCCTGACAGTGCTGCTACAGCTCAGGAGGAGAGCGGGCGTGCATGTCTCCACTCAAGACGAGGCCTGACTCCCCTGTGGACACTCCGAAGGGGCCCAAGTTCCATGTCAGCACTTTGGAGGAAAACTCAGGTTCCGGCTGCAGCTCCGGATGAGGAATTGGGACTCGCCACCAAATGGAGAGAAATCCTGAGAGGTACCTCGCCATTTGCACGGAGCCTGGCCTCTCCTGAGGCCACACGAGCGGGTCCTTGAGGTCCCTGTCGTAACTGCAGAAAGACCTGCTGCAACTCGAGTAACAACAGGAAGTTCTCGCTTCCAAGCGCCTTGAGGCCCTTTTCTGCTGCTGCATGTCGAGCGAAATCACACCTTCCCACTTGGATCTCGAGAGGGTCCTTCACCCCCTTGTTGCGACTCAAAAAGTTCCCTGACACACGTGTCTTCACTCGACAGGAACCCCGAGGATCCCGCCACAACTCAAGAGGAGCCCCGTTGTCCCCTCCTCAGCTCGAGATGAGGGTTCATTTCTCTGCTTCGTCGGGAAGGGATTCCCGGCGTTCCCATCACATCTCAGGAGGAGATGCTCTCCACAGGAGTGTTCAGAGGAAATCCAGGGATCGTGCCATCATTCCACACGCCCCAGAAGTCTCAATCCACTCCAGAGGAACCTGATTTCCCTGCCTTGTCTGGACTGTCACCCCGAGGATCGACTCACCCCATGGTGGCACGTGTGACAGCCCTGGTGGCATCTCGAGGGAAAGCCACAGACCCCTGTATCAACGCGACATGAAGCCTGTCAGTGTTGCTACAGTTCAGGAGGATAGCTGGCGTGCATGTCTCCACTCGAGACGAGGCCTGACTCCACTGTGGACATTCCAGAGGGACCCAAGTCCCATGTCAGTACGTTAGAGGAAACCTCACGGTCCGGCAGCAGATCCTGAAAAGGACAGAGGACCCGCCACCGACTGGAGAGGAATCCCGAGAGGTTCCTCGCATTTACACGGAGACTGCCCACTCCTGAGACCACACGAGCAGGTCCCTGAGGTCCCCATCGTAACTCAAGAAGGACCTGCTGCAACTCGAGAAACACAAGGAGGTTCTACCTTCCAGGCTTGTTGAGGCCCTTTTCTGCTGCTTCATGTCGAGCAAAATCACACCTTCCCTTTGGACCTCGAAAGGGTCATTCACTCCCTTGCTGAGACTCAGGAAGTTCCCTGACACACGCGCCTCCACTCGACAGGAACCCCGAGGGTCCTGCCACAACTCAAGACGAGCTCTGTTGTCCCCTCCTCAGCTCGAGATGAGGGTTACTTTCCGAGCTTCGTCGGGAAGGGATTCCCGGCGTTCCCGTCGCATCTCAGGAGGATGTGCTCTCCACACAAGAGTCGAGAGAAACTCCAGGGATGGTGCAATCAGGCCACAAGTATCCAGAAATCTCAGTCCACTCAAGATGAAACTGATTTGCCTTCACTGCCTCGACTGCCACCGCGAGGATTGACTCACCACATGGTGACACGTTGATAGCCCTGGTGGCACCTCAAGCAAAGCCACAGATCCCTGGATGAAAATGACAGGAAGCCTGACAGTGCTGCTACAGCTCAGGAGGAGAGCGGGAGTGCATGTCTCCACTGGAGACGAGGCGTGTCTCCCCTGTGGACACTCCGGAGGGTCCCTAGTCATATGTCAGCTCGTTCGAGGAAACCTCAGGGTCCGGCCGCAGCTCCTGACGAGGACAGAGGACCAGCCACCAACTGGAGAGGAATCCCCAGATGTCCGTCGCCATTCACACGGAAGCTGGCTTCTCCTGAGGCCACACGAGCAGGTCCCAGAGGCCCCCATCGTAACTCGAGAAGGACCTACCACAACTCGAGAAACACCAGACGTTTCTCCATTCCAGTCACGTTGAGGCCCTTTTCCACTGCCGCATGTCGAGGGAAATCACACCTTCAAGCTTGAACCTTGAAAGGGACGTTCACTCCCCTCTGCGACTCAAGAAGTTCCCCGACACACACGCCCCACTCGAGAGGAACCCCGAGGGTCCTGCCACAACTCAAGAGCAGCCCCGTTGTCCCCTCCTAAACTCGAGATTAGGGTTCATTTCCCTGCTGCGTCGGGAATTGATTCCCGGCATTCCCGTCGCATCTCAGGAGGAGGTGCCCTTCACAGGAGAGTCGAGAGGAACTCCAGGGAATGTGCCATCAGGCCACAAGTATCCAGAAATCTCAATCCACTCAAGATGAACCTGATTTGTCTGCACTCCCTCGACTGTCACCGGAAGGATCGACGTACCCCATGGTGACATGTTTGATAGCCCTGGTGGCACCGCGAGCAGAGCCACCGATCCCTGGGTGAAAGTGACGGGAAAAATGACAATGCTGCTGCTGCTCAGGAGGAGAGTGGGCGTGCATATCTCCACTGGAGACGAGGCCTGACTCCCCTGTGGACACTCCAGAGGGGCCCAAGTCCCATGTCAGCACTTTTGAGGAAACCTCAGGTTCTGGCCGCAGCTCCGGACCAGGACTTAGGACCCGCCACCGACTGGAGAGGAATCCCCAGAGGTACCTCGCCATTTGCACGGAGCCTGGCCTCTCCTGAGGCCAAACGAGTGGGTCCCTGAGGTCCCCGTCATAACTCATGAAGGACCTGCAGCAACTCGAGACACACTAGGAGGTTCTCCCTTACAGGCGTGTTGAGGCACTTTTTCGCTGCTACATGTCGAGGGAAATCAAACCTTCCCTCTTAGACCTCGCAAGGGTCCTTCACTCCCTTGCTGCGACTCAAGAAGTTCCCTGACACACGCGCTTCCACTCGATATGAACCCCGAGGGTCTCACCCCAACTCAAGAGGAGCCCCGTTGTACCCTCCTCAGAGCGAGATGAGGGTTACTTTCCGTGCTTCTTCGGGAAGGGATTCACGGCATTCCCATTGCATATCAGGAGGAGGTGCTCTCCACAGGAGAGTCGAGATCAACTCCAGGGATCATGCCATCACGCCACAAGTACCCAGAAGGCTCAATCCACTCCAGAGGAACCAGATTCCCTGCACTGTCTCGAATGTCATCCCGAGGATCGACTTACACCATGTTGGCACGTGTGACAGCCCTGGTGGTACCTCGAGAGAAAGCCACAGACCCCTGTTTCAATGCGACAGGAAGCCTGACAGTGTTGCTACAGCTCAGGAGGATAGGTGGCGAGCATGTCTCCACTCGAGATGAGGCCTGACTACACTCTGGACACTGGAGAGGGACACAAGTCCCATGTCAGAACGTTCGAGGAAACCTCAGGGTCCGGCCGCAGCTCCAGACGAGCACAGAGGACTCACCACCGAGTGAAGAGGAACCCCGAGAGGTCCGTCGCCATTCATATGGAGACTGGCCTCTCCTGAAGCCACATGAGCTGGTCCCAGGGGTCCCCATCGTAACTACAGAAGGACTAGCCGCAATTCGAGAAACACCAGAAGGTTCTCCCTTCCAGTCGCGTTGAGGCCCTTTTCCACTGCTGCATGTCGAGGGAAATCACACTTTCCCTCTTGGACCTGGAAAGGGTCATTCACTCCCCTCTGTGACTCAAGAAGTTCCTCGACAAACGTGCCTCCCCTCGAGAGGAACCCCGAGGGTCCTGCCACAACTCAAGAGGAGCCCCGTTGTCCCCTCCTCAGCGCAAGTTGAGGGTTACATTCCGTGGTTCGTCGGGAAGGAATTTGCGGTGTTCCTGTTGCATATCATCAGGAGGTGCTCTCCACAGGAGATTCGAGAGGAACTCCAGGGATCGTGTCATCAGGCCACAAGTATCTAGAAATCTCAGTCAACTCCAGATGAACCTGATTTGCCTGCACTGCCTCGACTGTCACCGCAAGGATCGACTCACCCCATGGTGAGACGTGTGATAGCCCTGGTGGCACCTCAAGCAAAGCCACAGATCCCTGGCTGAAAGTGACAGGAAGCCTGACTGCTGTTACAGCTCAGGAGGATAGCTGGCGTGCATGTCTCCACTCGAGACGAGGCCTGATTCCCCTGTGGACTCTCTGGAGGGGCCGAAGCCCCATGTCAGCACTTTCGAGAAACCTCAGGGTCCGGCTGCAGCTCAAGACGAGGACTTAGGACCTGCCATCAACTGGAGAGGAATCCCAAGATGTACCTCGACATTTGCACGGAGACTGGCCTCTCCTGAGGCCAAACGAGCAGGTTCCTGAGGTCCCCGTCGTAACTAGAGAAGGACCTGCCCCAACTCGAGAAACACCAGGAAGTTCTGCCTTCCAGGCGCGTTGAGGCCCTTTTCAGCTGCTGCATGGCGAGCCAAATCACACCTTCCCTCTTGGACCTCGAAAGGGTCCTTCTCTCCCTTTCTGCGACTCAAGAAGTTCCCCGACACAGGCACCTCCACTCGAGAGGAACCACGAGGGTTCCGCCACAACTCATGAGGAGCCCCGTTGTCCACTCCTCAGCTCGAGATGTGGGTACCTTTCTCTGCTTCGTCGGGAAGGGATTCCCGGCGTTGCCGTCACATCTAAGGAGGAGGTTCTCTTCACAGGAGAGTCGAGAGGAACTCCAGGGAATGTGCCATCAGGCCACAAGTATCCAGAAATCTCAGTCCACTCGAGAGGAACCTGATTTGTCTGCACTGCCTCAACTGTCACCGAGAGGATCGACTCACGCCTTGGTGACATGTGTGCTAGCCCTGGTGGCACCTCGAGCAAAGCCACAGATCCCTGGGTGAAAGTGACAGGAAGCCTGACAGTGCTGCTACAGCTCAGGAGGAGAGCGGGCGTGCATGTCTCCACTGGAGACGAGGCATGATTCAACTGTGGACACTCCGGAGGGGCCCAAGTCCCATGTCAGCACTTTCGAGGAAACCTCAGGGTCTGGCCGCAGCTCCGGACGGGACGAGGAATTAGGACCCGCCACCAATTGGAGAGGAATCCCGAGAGGTACCTCACCATTGGCACGGAGCCTGGCCTCTCTTGAGGCCACACGAGAGGGTCCCTGACGTCCCCAACGTAACTCGAGAAGGACCTGCTGAAACACGAGAAAAACCAGGAGGTTCTCCCTTCCAGGCTGGTTGAGACCCTTTACGGCTGCCACAGTCAAGGAAAATCACACCTACCCTCCTGGACCTTGAAAGGGTCCTTCACTCCCTTGCTGCGACTCAAGAAGTTCCCCGACACACATGCCTCCACTCGAGAGGAACCCCGAGAGTCCCGCCACAACTCAGTAGGAGCCCTGTTGTCCCCTCCTCAGCGCGTGATGAGGGTTCCTTTCACTGTTTCTTTGGGAAGGGATTTCTGGCGTTCCCGTCGCATCTCAGGAGGAGGTGCTCTCCACACGAGAGTCGAGAGGAACTCCAGGGATTGTGCTATCAGGCCACAGGTACCCAGAAGTCTCAATCCACTCCAGATGAACCAGATTACCCTGCACTGTCTCAACTGTCACCCCGAGGATCGACTCACCCCATGGTGGCACTTGTGACAGCCCTGGTGGCAACACGATGGAAAGCCAAAGATCCCTGTGTCAATGCGACAGGAAGCCTGACAGTGCTGCTACAGCTCAGGAGGAGAGCGGGCGGGCATGTCTCCACTCGACACGAGGCCTGACCACCCTGTGGATAATCTAGAGGGACCTAGGTCCCATGTCAGCACTTTCGAGGACACCTCAGGGTCCTGCCGCAGCTCCGGACGAGGACTTAGGACCCACCACCAACTGGAGAGGAATCCCGAGAGATACCTAGCCATTTGCACGGAGCCTGGCCTCTCCTGATGCTACACGAGCGGGTCCCTGAGGTCCCCGTAATAACTCAAGAAGGACCTGCCGCAACTCTAGCAAAACCAGGAGGCTCTCCCTTCCAGGCGGGTTGAGATCCTTTACGGTTGCCGCATGTCGAGGGAAATCACACCTACCCTCCTGGCCCTCGAAAGGGTCCTTCACTCCCTTGCTGCGACTCAAGAAGTTCCCCGACACACGCGCCTTCACTCGAGAGGAACCCCAAGCATCCTGACACAACTCAAGAGGAGCCACGTTGTCCCCTCCTCAGCTTGAGATGAGGGTTCGTTTCTCTGTTTCATTGGAAAGGGATTTCCGGCGTTCCCATCGCATATCAGGAGGAGGTGCCTCCACAGGAGAGTCGAGAGGAACTCCATGGAATGTGCCATCTGGCCACAAGTATCCAGAAATCTCAATCCACTCTAGATTAACCTGATTTGCCTGCACTGCCTTGATGGTCACCGCAAGGATCGAGTCACCCCATGGTGACACGTGTGACAGCCCTAGTGGCACCTCGTTCAAAGCCACAGACTCCTGTTTCAACGCGAAAGGAAGCCTGACAGTGTTGCTACAGCTAAGAAGGATAGCTGGCGTGCATGTCTCCACTCGAGACGAGGCCTGAATACACTGTGGACACTCCAGAGTGACCCAAGTCCCATTTGAGGACGTTCGAGGAAACCTCAGGGTCTGGCCGCAGCTCCAGACGCGGACATAGGACCCGCCACCGAATGGAGAGGAATCCTGAGAGGTCCCTCTCCATTCACACGGAGAATGGCCTCTCCTGAGGCCACACGAGAAGGTCCGTGAGGTCCCCATCGTAACTCGAGAAGGACCTGCCACAACTCGAGAAACACCAGGAGGTTCTCCCTTCCAGGCTCGTTGAGGCCCTTTTCTGCTGCTGAATGTCGCGCGAAATCACAACTTTCCTCTTGGAACTCGAAAGGGTCCTTCACTCCCTTGCTGCAACTCAAGAAATTCCCTGACACACGCGCCTCCACTCGACAGGAACCCCATGGGTCTCGTCACAACTCAAGAGGAGACCCGTTGTCCACTCCTCAGTGTGAGATGAGGGTTACTTTCCATGCTTCATCGGAAAGGGATTCACGGAGTTCCCATCACCTATCAGGAGTAGATGCTCTCCACAGAAGAGTTGAGAGGAAGTCCAGGGATCGTGCCATTAGGCCAGAAGTCTCAATCCACTCCAGATGAACCTGATTTCCCTGCACTGTCTCGACGGTCACACCGAGGATCGACTAAGCTCATGGTGGCACATGAGACAGCTCTGGTGGCACCTCGAGGGAAAGCCAAAGACCCCTGTTTCAACGAGACAGGAAGCCTAACAGTGTTGTGACAGCTCAGGAGGATAGCTGCGTGCATGTCTCCACTCGAGACGAGGCCTGACTCCACTGTGGACACTCCAGAGGAAACCAAGTCCCATATGAGCACGTTCGACGAAACCTCAGGGTCCGGCTGCAGCTCCAGACGAGGACAGAGCACCCGCCACCGACTGGAGAGGAATCCCGAGAGGTCCGTCGCCATTCACAGGGAGACAGACCTCTCCTGAGGCCACACGAGCTAGTCCCAGAGGTACCCATCGTAACTCAAGAAGGACCTGCTGCAACTCAAGAAACAGCAGATGGTTCTCCCTTCCAGTCACGTTGAGGCCCTTTTCAACTGCCGCATTTTGAGGGAAATCACACCTTCCCTCTTGGACCTCGAAAGGGTCCTTCACTCTCTTCTGTGACTCAAGAAGTTCCCCGACACACACGCCTCCACTCGAAAGGAACTCCAAGGGTCCCAGCACAACTCAAGAGGATTCCCGTTGTCCCCTCCTCAGCTCGAGATGAGGGTTCCTTTCCCTGCTTCGTCGGGAAGGGATTCCCAGCATTCCCGTTGCATCTCAGGATGAGGTGCTCTTCACAGGAGAGTCGAGAGGAACTCCAGGGATCGTGCTTTCAGGCCACAAGTATCCAGAAATCTCAGTTCACTCCAGATGAACCTGATTTGCCTGCACTGCCTCGACTGTCATGGCGAGGATAGACTCACCCCATGGTTACACGTGTGATATCCCTGGTGGCACATCGAGCAAAGCCACAGATCCCTGGGTGAAAGAGACAGGAAGTCTGACAGTGCCGTTACAGCTCAGAAGGAGAGCGGGCGTGCATGTCCACACTGGAGCCGAGGCCTGACTCTCCTGTGGACACTCCAGAGGGTCCAATTCCAATGTCAGCACTTCTGAGGAAACCGCAGGGTCCCATCTCAGCTCCGGATGAGGACTTAGGACCAGCCACCAACTGGAGAGGAATACCGAGAGGTACCTCGCCATTTGCATGGAGCCCGAGCGGGATCCTGAGTTCCCGGTCATAAATCATGAAGGACTTGCTGCAACTCGGAAACACCAGGAGGTTCTCCCTTCCAGTCGTGTTGAGGCCATTTTCCACTGCCGCATGTCGAGGGAAATCACACCTTCCCTCTTGGACCTTGAAAAGCTCCTTCACTCCCCTCTGCAACTCAAGAAGTTCCCCCACACTCGCGCGTCCACTAGAGAGGAACCCCGAGGGTCCTGCCACAAATCAAGAGGAGCCCAGTTGTCCCCTCCTCGGCTCGAGATGAGTGTTCCTTTCCCTGCTTCGTCAGGAAGGGATTCCCGGCATTCCCGTCACATCTCAGGGGGAGGTGCTCTTCACAGGAGACTCAAGAGGAACTCCAGGGAATGTGCCATCAGGCCACAAGTATCCAGAAATCTCAATCCACTCCAGATAAACCTGATTTGCCTGCACTGCCTCAACTGTCACCGCCAGGATCGACTCACCCCATGGTGACACGTGTGATAGCCCAGGTGGCACCTTGAGCAATGCCACAGATTCCTTGGTGAAAGTGACAGGAAGCCTGATAGTGCTGCTACAGCTCAGGAGGAGAGCGGGCGTGCATGTCTTCACTGGAGACGAGGCATGACTCACCTATGGACACTCCGTAGGGGCCCAAGTCCCATTACAGCACTTTCGAGGAAACCTCAGGGTCCGGTCGCAGCTCCGGACAAGGACTTAAGAACCGCCACCAACTGGAGAGGAATCCCGAGAGTTACTTCGCCATTTGCACGGAGCCTGGCCTCTCCTGAGGCCACCCGAGTGGGTCCCTGAGGTCCCCGTCGTAACTTGAGAAAGACCTGCCACAACTCGAGAATCACCAGGAGGTTCTCCCTTCCAGGCACGTTGAGGCTCTTTTCTGCTGCTGCATGTCGAGCGAAATCACACCTTCCCTCTTGGACCTCGAAAGGGACCTTCACTCCCTTGCTGCAACTCAAGAAATTCCCGGACACACACACCTCCATTCGAGAAGAACCCCGAGGGTCCCGCCACAACTCAAGAGGAGCCCCGTGGTCCCCTCCTCAGCTCGTTATGAGGGTTCCTTTCTTTTTTCGTTGGGAAGGGATTCCCGGCGTTCCCGTCGCATCTCAGGATGAGGTGCTCTCCACACGAGAGTACAGAAGAACTCCAGGTGTCATTCTGTCAGGACACAGGTACCCAGAAGTCTCAATCAACTCCAGATGAACCTGATTTCCCAGGACTGTCTGGAGTGTCACCCCGAGGATCGACTCACCCCATGGTGGCACGTGTGACAGCCCTGGTGGCACCTCGAGGGAAAGCCACAGACCCCTGTTTCAACGTGACAGGTAGCTTTACAGTGTTGCTACAGCTGAGGAGGATAGCTGGCATGCATGTCTCCACCCGAGACGAGGCCTGACTCCACTGTGGACACTCCAGAGGGACCCAAGTCCCATGTCAGCACGTTCGAGGGAACCTCAGGGTCCGGCCGCAACTCCAGATGAGGACAGAAGACCCACAACCGACTGGAGAGGAATCCCGAGAGATCCCTTGCCATTCACACGGAGACTGGCCTCTCCTGAGGCCACACCAGCGGGTCCCAGATGTCCCCATCGTAACTAGAGAAGGACCTGCTGCAACTCGAGAAACACCAGGAGGTTCTCCCTTCCAGTCGCGTTGAGGCCCTTTTCCACTGCCGCATGTTGAGGGAAGTCACACTTTCCCTCTTGGAACCTCAAAAGGTTCTTTCACTACCTTGTCGCGACTCAAGTAGTTCCCCGACCCATGTGCCTCCACTCAAGAGGAACCCCGAGGGTCCCACCACAACTCAAGAGGAGCCCCGTTGTCCTCTCCTCAGCTCGAGATGAGGGTTCCTTTCCCTGCTTCGTCGGTAAGGGATGCCCGGCGTGCTCGTTGCATTGAGGAGGAGGTACTCTTCACAGGAGAGTCGAGAGGAACTCCAGGGAATGTGCCATCAGGCCACAAGTTTCCAGAAATCTCAGTCCACTTCAGATGAACTTGATTTGTCTGCACTGCCTCGACTGTTACCGCAAGGATCAACTCACCTCATGGTGACACGTGTGATAGCCCTGGTGGCACCTGGAGCAAAGCACAGATTCCTGGGTGAAAGTGACAGGAAGACTGACAGTGCTGGTACAGCTCAGGAGGAGAGCGGGCATGCATCTCCGCACTAGAGACGAGGCCTGACTCCCCTGTGGACACTCCGGAGGTGTCCAAGTCCCATGTCAGCACTTTCGATGAAAGCTCAGGGTCCGGCCACAGCTCCGAAAGAGGACTTAGGACCCGCCACCAACGGGAGAGGAATCCCGAGAGGTACCTCTTCATTTGCACGGAGACTGGCCTCTCCTGAGGCCACACGAGCGGGTCCCTGAAGTCCCCGTCCTAAATCGAGAAGGACTTGCCACAACTCGAGAAACACCAGGAGGTTCTCCATTCCAGCCTCATTGAGGCCCTTTTCCGCTGCTGCATGTCCGCTGCCGCATGTCGAGGGAAATCACACCTTCCCTCTTGGACCTCGAAAGGGTCTTTCATTAACTTGCTGCGACTCAAGAAATTCCCTGACACACGCGCCTTCACTCGAGAGGAACCCCGAGGGTCCGGCCACAACTCAAAAGTAGCATCATTGTCCCCTCCGCAGTTTGAGATGAGGGTTCCTTTCCCAGCTTCGTCGGAAAGGGATTCCCGGCGTTCCCGTCGCATCTCAGGAGGAGGTGCTCTCCACAGGAGAGTCGAGAGGAACTCCAGGGATCGTGCCATCAGGCCACAAGAATGCAGAAATCTCAATACACTCCAGATGAACCTGATTTACCTGCAGTGCCTTGACTGTCACCGCGAGCATCGACTCACCCCATGGGGACACGTGTGATAGCCCTGGTGGCACCTCGAGCAAAGCCACAGATCCCTGGGTGAAAGTGACAGGAAGTCTGACAATTCTGCTACAGCTCAGAGGATAGCTGGAGTGCATGTCTCCACTCGAGACGAGGCCTGACTCCACTGTGGACACTCCAGAGGGACGCAAGTCCCATGTCAGCACGTTCGAGGAAAGCTCAGGGTCCGGCCGCAGCTCAAGACGAGGACAGAGAACCCGCTACCGACTGGAGAAGAATCCTGAGGATCCCTCACCATTCGCACTCAGACTGGCCTCTCCTGAGGCCATACGAGAGGGTCCCAGAGGTCCCCGTCATAACTCGAAAAGGACCTGCCGCAACTAGAGAAACACCAGAAGGTTCTCCCTTCCAGTTGTATTGAGGGCCTTTTCCACTGCCTCATGTCGAGGGAAATCACACCTTCCCTCTTGGACCTCGAAAGTGTCCTTCACTCCCCTCTGGTACTCAAGAAGTTTCCCAAAACACGTGCCTCCACTCGAGAAGAACCCTAGAGACCCAACACAACTCACACGGAGCCCCGTTGTCCCCTCCTCAGCTCGAGATGAGGGTTCCTTCCTCTGCTTCGTAAGGAAGGGATTCCCGGCATTCCCATCACATATCAGGAGGAGGTGCTCTCCACAGTAGAGTTTAGAAGAATTCCAGGGAATGTGGCATCAGGCCACAAGTACCCAGAAGTCTCCATCCACTCCAGATGAACATGGTTTCCCTGCACTGTCTCAACTGTCACCTCCAGGATCGACTCACCCCATGGTGACACGTGTGATAGCCCTGGTAGCACCTTGAGCAAAGTGACAGATCCCTGGGTGAAAGTGACAGAAAGCCTGACAGTGCTGCTACAGCTCAGAAGGAGAACGGGCGTGCATGACTCCACTGGAGACGAGCCCTGACTCCCCTTTGGACACCAAGGAAGGGCCCAAGTCCCATGTCAGCACTTTCGAGGAAACCACATGATCCAGCCGCAGCTCCAGATGAGGACAGAGGACCCGCCACCGACTGGGGAGGAATCCCGAGTGATCCCTCGCCATTCGCACGGAGACTGGCCTCTCCTAAGGCCACAAGAGCAGGTCCCTAAGATCCCCTTCGTAACTCAAAAAGGACCTGCCACAACTTGAGAAACACCAGGAGGTTCCCCTTCCAGGCACGTTGAGGCCCTTTTATGCTGCCGCATGTCAAGTAAAATCACACCTTCACTCTTGGACCTCGAAAGGGTCTTTCACTCCCTTGCTGCGACTCAAGAAGTTCCCCGAACACGCGCCTCCACGTGAGAGGAACCCTGAGGATCCTGCCACAACTCAAGAGGAGCCCCGTTGTCCCCTCCTCAGCTCGAGATGAGGGTTCCTTTCCCTGCTTCATCGGGAAGGGAATCCCGGCATTCCCGTCGCATCTCAGGTGGAGGTGCTCTTCACAGGAGAGTCGAGAGGAACTCCAGGGAATGTGCCATCAGGTCACAAGTATCCAGAAATCTCAATCCACTCCAGATGAACCTGATTTGCCTACACTGCCTCGATTGTCACAGCGAGGATCGACTAACCCCATTGTGGCACAGGTGACAGCCCTGGTGGCACCTCGAGGGAAAGACACCGACCCATTTTCAATGCCCCAGGAAGATTGACAGTGTTGCTACAGCTCAGGAGGATAGCTGGCATGCATGTCTCAACTGGAGACTAGGCCTGACTCCACTGTGGACACTCCAGAGTGATCCAAGTCCCACGTCAGCATGTTCGAGGAAACCTCAGGGTCCGGCCACAGCTCCAGACGAGGACAGAGGACCCGCCACTGACTGGAGAGGAATCCCGAGAGGTCCCTCGCCATTTGCACGGAGACTGGCCTCTCCTGAGGCCACACGAGCGGGTCCCAGAGCTCCCCGTCAAAACTCGAGAAGGACCTGCTGCAACTCGAGAAACACAGAAAGGACCTCACTTCCAGTCGTATTGAGGTCCTTTTCCACTGCCGCATGTTGAGGGAAATCACACTTTCCCTCTTGGACCTTGAAAGTGTCCTTTTCTCCCCTCTGTGACTCAAGAATTTCCCCGACACACGTGCCTCGACTTGAGAGGAACGCCGAGGGTCCCGCCACAACTCAAGAGGAGCCCCGTTGTCCGCTCTTCAGCTTGAGATGAGGGTTCCTTTCCCTGCTTCATCGGGAAAGGATTCTGGGCATTCCCGTCGCATGTCAGGAGGAGGTGCTCTTCAAAGGAGAGTCGAGAGGAACTCCAGAGAATGTGCCATCAGGCCACAAGTATCGAGAAATCTCAATCCACTCCAGATGATCTGGTTTGCCTACACTGCCTCGACTGTCACCGCGAGGATATACTAAACCCATGGTGGCACATGTGACAGCCCTGATGGCATCTCGAGGGAAAGCCACAGTTCCCTTCTCAATGCAACAGAAAGCCTGACAGTGTTGCTACAGCTCAGGAGGAGAGCGGGTGTGCATGTCTCCACTCGAGACGAGGCCTGACTCCCCTGTGGACAGACCGGAGGGGACCAAGTCCCATGTCAGCACTTTTGAGAGGAACTCCAGGGAATGTGCCATCAGGCCACAAGTATCCAGAAATCTCAATCCACTCCAGATGAACCTGATTTGCCTGCACTGCCTCGACTGTCACCGTGAGGATCGACTCACCCCGTGGTGAAACTTGTGATAGCCCTGGTGGCACCTCGAGCAAAACCACAGATCCCTTGGTGAAAGGGACAGGAAGACTGACAGTGCTGCTACAGCTCAGGAGGAGAGTGGGTGTGCATGTCTCCACTCGAGACGAGGCCTGACCACCCTGTGGACACTCCGGAGGGGTCCAAGTGAAATGTCAGCACTTTCGAATACAGCTCAGGGTCCGCCTGCAGCTCCAGACGCAGACCTCGGACTCGCCACCTATTGGAGAGGAATTCTGAGAGGTCCCTCGCAATTCACACAGAGACTGGCCTCTCTTGAGTCCACACTAGCAGGTCCCTGAGCTCCCCGTCGTAACTCGAGAAGGAACTGCTGCAACTCGAGAAAGACCAGAAGGTTCTTCCTTCCAGGCGCATTGAGGCCGTTTTCTGCTGCTGCATGTGGAGTGAAATCACACCTTCCCTCTTGGACGTCGAAAGGATCCTTCATT
The DNA here is from genome assembly GCA_006408695.1 of Aepyceros melampus. Taxonomy (NCBI): domain Eukaryota; kingdom Metazoa; phylum Chordata; class Mammalia; order Artiodactyla; family Bovidae; genus Aepyceros; species Aepyceros melampus. The sequence goes on from SJXQ01012319.1 coordinate 516,876, forward strand.
CCCTTGCTGCGACTCAAGAAGTTCCGCGACACACGCTCCTCCACTCGACAGGAACCCCAAGGGTCCCGCCACAACTCACGAGGAGCCCTTTTTTCCACTCCTCAGCTCGAAATGAGGGTTCCTTTTCCTGCATCTTCGCGAAGGGATTCCCAGCATTCCCGTCACATATCAGGAGGAGGTGCTCTCCACAGAGAGTCGAGAGGAAATCCAGGGATCGTGACATCAGGCCATAAGGACCCAGAAGTCTCAATCGACTCCAGATGAACCTGATTTCCCTGCTCTGTCTTGACTGTCACCCCGAGGATCGACTCACCCTATGGTGGCACGTGTGACAGCCCTGGTGGCACCTCAAGGGAAAGCCACAGACCCCTTTTCCAACGTGACAGGAAGGCTGAAAGTGTTGTTACAGCTCAGGAGGAGAGTGGGTGTGCAGGTCTCCACTCGAGACGAGGCCTGACTCCACTGTGGACACTCCGTAGGTGCCCAAGTCCCATATCAGCACTTTCCAGGAAACCTCAGGGTCGGGCCACAGCCCCGGACATGGATTTAGGACCCGCCATCAACTGGAGAGGAATCCCGAGAGGTACCTCGCCATTTGCAGAGTCTAGCCTCTCCTGAGGCCACACGAGCGGGTCACTGAGGTCCCCGTCGTAACTCGAGAAGGACCTGCTGCAACTCGAGACACACCAGGAGGTTGTCCCTTCCAGGTGTGTTTAGGCCCTTTTCCGCTGCCACATGTCCAGGGATATCACACCTTCCCTCTTGGACCTCGAAAGGATCCTTCACTCCCTTGCTGTAACTCAAGAAGTTCCCCGACACACGTGTCTCCACTCGAGAGGAAACCCGAGGGTCCTGCCACAACTCAAGAGGAGCCCCACTGTCACCTCCTCATCTCGAGATGAGGTTTCCTTTCTCTGTTTCGTCGGGAAGGGATTCCGGGCTTTCCCGTCGCATTTCAGGAGGAGGTGCTCTCAACACGAGAGTCGAGAGGAACTCCAGGGATCGTCCTATCAGGCCACAGGTACCTAGAAGACTCAATCCAGTCCAGATGAACCAGATTTCCGTGCACTGCCTCGAATGTCACGCCGATGATCGACTAATCCCATGGTGACACGTGTGACAGCCCTGGTGGCATCTCGAGGGAAAGCCACAGATCCCTGTGTCAACCCGACAGGAAGCCTGACAGTGCTGCTACAGCTCAAGAGGAGAGCGGTGTTCATGTCTCCACACGAGACGAGGCAGGACCACCCTATGGACACACCAGAGGGACCCAAGTCCCATGTCAGCATTTTCGAGCAAAGCTCAGGGTCCGGCCGCGGCTCCAGACACGGACCTAGGATCCACCACCGACTGGAAAGGAATCCCGAGAGATCCCTCGACTTTCGCACGGAGACTGGCCTCTCCTGATGCCACACAAGCAGGTCGCTGAGGACCCCGTCGTAACTCGAGAAGGGCCTGCCGTAACTCGAGAAACACCAAGAGGTTCTCCCTTCCAGGCGTGTTGAGGCCCTTTTCCATTGTCGCATGTTGAGCGAAATCACACCTTCTCACTTGGACCTAAAAATGATACTTCACTCCCCTCTGCGACTCAATAACTTCCCTGACACGAACGCCTCCACTCGAGAGGAACCCCGAGGGTCCCGCCTCAACTCAAGAGGAGCCCCGTTGTCCCCTCCTCAGGTCGAGATGAGGGTTCCTTTCCCTACTCCGTTGGGATGGGATTCCTGGCGTTCCTGTCGCATTTCACGACGAGGTGTTCTTCACAGGAGAGTTGATAGGAACTCCAGGGAATGTGCCATCAGACCACAAATATCCAGAAATCTCAATCCACTCAAGATGAACCTGATTTGCCTGCACTGCCTCTATTGTCACGGCGAGGATCGACTCACCCCATGGTGAAACGTGTGATAGCCCTGGTGGCACCTTGAGCTAAGCCACAGATGCCTGGGTGAAAGTGACAGGAAGCCTGACATTGCTGCGACAGCTCAGGATGAGAGAGGGGGTGCATGTCTCCACTGGAGACTAGGCCTGACCACCCTGTGGACACTCCAGAGGGACCCAAGTCCCATGTCAGCACTTACTAGCAAAGCTCAGTGTCCAGCCGCAGCTCCAGATGCGGACCTAGGACCCACCACCGACTGGAGAGGAATCCCGAGAGGTACCTCGCCATTTACACGGAGCCTGTCCTCTCCTGAGGCCACACGAGCAGGTCCTAGAGACCCCCGTTGTAACTCAGAAGGACCTCCTGCAACTCGAGAAACACCAGGAGGTTCTCCCTTCCAGGCGCGTTGAGGCTCTTTTCTGCTGCTGCATGTTGAGCAAAATCACACCTTCCTTCTTGGACCTCGAAAGGGTGCTTCACTCCCTTGCTGCGACTCAAGAATTTCCCTGACACACCCGCCTCCACTGGACAGGAATCCCGAGGGTCACGCACAACTCAAGAGGAGCCCCTATGTCCCCTCCTCAGTGAGAGATGAGGATTAATTTCCGTGCTTCGTCGGGAAGGGTTTCGCGGCTTTCCCATCACATATCAGAAGGAGGTGCCCTCCACAGGAGAGTAGAGAGAAACTCCAGGGATCTTGCCATCAGGCCACAAGTGCCCAGAAGTCTCAATCCACTCCATATGAACCTGATTTCCCTGCACTGTCTAGAATGTTACCCCGACGATTGACTCACCCTATGGTGGCACGTGTGACAGCCCTGGTGGCCCCTAGAGGGAAAGCCACAGACCCTTGTTTCAACGCAACAGGAAGCCTGACAGTGTTGCTACATCTCAGGATGATAGCTGGCGTGCATGTCTCCACTCGAGATGAGGACTGACTCCACTGTGGACACTCCAGAGGGACCCAAAGCGCATGTCAGCACGTTCGAGGAAACCTCAGATTCCGGCCACAGCTCCAGACGAGGACAGAGGACCCGTCAACGACTGGAGAGGAATCCCGAGACGTCCCTCGCCATTCGCACGGAGACTGGCCTCTCCTGAGGTCACACGAGCAGGTCCCTGAGGTCCCCGTGTTAACTCGAGAAGGACATGCTGCAACTCGAGAAACAACAGGAGGTTCTCCTTCCAGGCGCGTTGAGGCCCTTTTTTGCTGCTGCATGTCGAGCGAAATCACACCTTCCCTCTTGGACCGCGAAAGGGTCCTTCATTCCCTTGTTACAACTCAACAAGTTATCGGACACACGCGCCTCCACTCGAGAGGAACCCCGAGGGTCACGCACAACTAAAGAGGAGCCCCTTTGTTGCCTCCTCAGTCGAGATGAGGGTTACTTTCCGTGCTTCATCGGGAAGGCATTCGCGACGATACCATCGCATATCAGGAGGAAGAGCTCTCCACAGGAGAGTCGAGAGGAACTCCAGGGTTCGTGCCATCAGGCCACAAGTGCCCAGAAGTCTCAATCCACTCCAGAAGAACCTGATTTTCCTGCATTGTCTCGACTGTCACTCCGAGGTTCGACTCAACCCATGGTGGCACGTGTGACAGCCCTGGTGGCACCTGGAGGGAAAGCCACAGATCCCTGTTTCAACGCAACAGGAAGCCTGACAGTGTTGCTACATCTCAGGAGGATAGCTGGCGTGGATGTCTCCACTCGAGATGAGGACTGACTCCACTGTGGACACTGCAGAGGGACCCAAAACCCATGTCAGCACGTTCGAGGAAACCTCAGGTTCCGGCTGCAGGTCCAGACGAGGACAGAGGAACCGTCAACGACTGGAGAGGAATCCCGAGAGGTCCCTCGCCATTCGCACGGAGACTGGCCTCTCCTGAGGCCACAGGAGCAGGTCCCTGAGGTCCCCGTGTTAACTCGAGAAGGACCTGCTGCAACTCGAGAAACAACAGGAGGTTCTCCTTCCAGGCGCGTTGAGGCCCTTTTCTGCTGCTGCATGTCGAGCGAAATCACACCTTCCCTCGTGGACCTTGAAAGGGTCCTTCACTCCCTTGCTGCGACTTAAGAAGTTACTGGACACAGGCGCCTCCACTCGAGAGGAACCTCGAGGGTCCCGCCGCAACTCAAGAGGAACCGTGTTGTCCCCTCCTCAGCGCGAGATGAGGATTACTTTTCGTGCTTTGTCGGGAAGGCATTCACGACGATACCATCACATATCAGGAGGAAGAGCTCTCCACAGGAGAGTCGAGAGGAACTCCAGGGTTCGTGCCATCAGGCCACAAGTACCCAGAAGTCTCAATCCACTCCAGATGAACCTGATTTTCCTGCATTGTCTCGACTGTCACTCCGAGGTTCGACTCAACCCATGGTGGCACGTGTGACAGCCCTGTGGCACCTGGAGGGAAAGCCACAGATCCCTGTTTCAACGCAACAGGAAGCCTGACAGTGTTGCTACATCTCAGGAGGATAGCTGGCGTGGATGTCTCCACTCGAGATGAGGACTGACTCCACTGTGGACACTGCAGAGGGACCCAAAACCCATGTCAGCACGTTCGAGGAAACCTCAGGTTCCGGCTGCAGGTCCAGACGAGGACAGAGGAACCGTCAACGACTGGAGAGGAATCCCGAGAGGTCCCTCGCCATTCGCACGGAGACTGGCCTCTCCTGAGGCCACAGGAGCAGGTCCCTGAGGTCCCCGTGTTAACTCGAGAAGGACCTGCTGCAACTCGAGAAACAACAGGAGGTTCTCCTTCCAGGCGCGTTGAGGCCCTTTTCTGCTGCTGCATGTCGAGCGAAATCACACCTTCCCTCGTGGACCTTGAAAGGGTCCTTCACTCCCTTGCTGCGACTTAAGAAGTTACTGGACACAGGCGCCTCCACTCGAGAGGAACCTCGAGGGTCCCGCCGCAACTCAAGAGGAACCGTGTTGTCCCCTCCTCAGCGCGAGATGAGGATTACTTTTCGTGCTTTGTCGGGAAGGCATTCACGACGATACCATCACATATCAGGAGGAAGAGCTCTCCACAGGAGAGTCGAGAGGAACTCCAGGGTTCGTGCCATCAGGCCACAAGTACCCAGAAGTCTCAATCCACTCCAGATGAACCTGATTTTCCTGCACTGTCTCGACTGGCACCCGGAGCTTCGACTCAACCCATGGTGGCACGTGTGACAGCCCTGGGGGCACCTCAAGGGAAAGCCACAGACCCCTGTTTCAATGCAACAGGAAGCCTGACAGTGTTGCTACAGCTCATGAGGATAGCTGGCATGCATGTCTCCACTCGAGATGAGGCCTGACTCCACTGTGGACATTCCAGAGGGACCCAAGTCCCATGTGAGCACTTTCGAGTAAAACTCAGGGTCCAGCCACAGCTCCAGAAGAGGACAGAGGACCAACCACCGACTGGAGAGGATCCCGAGATGTCCGTCGTCATCTGCTCGGAGTCTGGCCTCTCCTGAGGGCACACGAGTGGGTGCCAGCTGTTCCCATCGTAATTCGAGAAGGACCTGCCGCAACTCGAGAAACATCAAGAGGTTCTCCCTTCAAGGCGTGTTGAGGCCCTTTTCCATTGCCGCATGTTGAGCGAAATCACACCTTCTCACTTGGACCTCAAAAGGATACTTGACTCCCCTCTGCGACTCAATAACTTCCCTGACACCCACGCCTCCACTCGAGAGGAACCCCGAGGGGCCCACCTCAACTCAAAAGGAGCCCCGTTGTCCCCTCCTCAGCTCGAGATGAGGGTTCCTTTCCCTGCTCCGTTGGGATGGGATTCCTGGCGTTCCTGTCGCATTTCACGACGAGCTGTTTTTCACAGGAGAGTTGATAGGAACTCCAGGGAATGTGCCATCAGACCACAAATATCCAGAAATCTCAATCCACTCAAGATGAACCTGATTTGCCTGCACTGCCTCTACTGTCACGGCGAGGATCGACTCACCCCATGGTGAAACGTGTGATAGCCCTGGTGGCACCTTGAGCTAAGCCACAGATGCCTGGGTGAAAGTGACAGGAAGCCTGACATTGCTGCGACAGCTCAGGATGAGAGAGGGGGTGCATGTCTCCACTGGAGACTAGGCCTGACCACCCTGTGGACACTCCAGAGGGACCCAAGTCCCATGTCAGCACTTACTAGCAAAGCTCAGTGTCCAGCCGCAGCTTCAGACGCAGACCTAGGACCCGCCACCGACTGGAGAGGAATCCCGAGAGGTACCTCGCCATTTACACGGAGCCTGTCCTCTCCTGAGGCCACACGAGCGGGTCCTAGAGACCCCCGTTGTAACTCGAGAAGGACCTGCTGCAACTCGAGAAACACCAGGAGGTTCTCCCTTCCAGGCGCGTTGAGGCTCTTTTCTGCTGCTGCATGTTGAGCAAAATCACACCTTCCTTCTTGGATCTCGAAAGGGTGCTTCACTCCCTTGCTGCGACTCAAGATTTCCCTGACACACCCGCCTCCACTGGACAGGATTCCCGAGGGTCACGCACAACTCAAGATGAGCCCCTTTGTCCCCTCCTCAGTGAGAGATGAGGATTAATTTCCGTGCTTCGTCGGGAAGGGTGTCGCGGCTTTCCCATCACATATCAGAAGGAGATGCCCTCCACAGGAGAGTAGAGAGGAACTCCAGGGATCTTGCCATCAGGCCACAAGTGCCCAGAAGTCTCAATCCACTCCATATGAACCTGATTTCCCTGCACTGTCTCGACTGTCACCCCAACAATCGACTCACACTATGGTGGCACGTGTGACAGCCCTGGTGGCTCCTAGAGGGAAAGCCACAGACCCCTGTTTCAACGCAACAGGAAGCTTGACAGTGTTGCTACATCTCAGGAGGATAGCTGGCGTGCATGTTTCCACTCGAAATGAGGACTGAATCCACTGTGGACACTGCAGAGGGACCCAAAACCCATATCAGCACGTTCGAGGAAACCTCAGGTTCCGGCTGCAGGTCCAGACGAGGACAGAGGAACCGTCAACGACTGGAGAGGAATCCCGAGACGTCCCTCGCCATTCGCACAGAGGCTGGCCTCTCCTGAGGCCACATGAGCAGGTCCCTGAGTTCCCGTTTTAACTCGAGAAGGACCTTCTGCAACTCGAGAAAAAACAGGAGATTCTCCTTACAGGCACGTTGAGGCCCTTTTCTGCTGCTGCATGTCGAGCGAAATCACACCTTCCCTCTTGAACCTCGAAAGGGTCCTTCACTCCCTTGCTGCGACTCAAGAAGTTACCGGACACACACGCCTCCACGCGAGAGGAACCACGAGGGTCCTGCCACAGCTCAAGAGGAGCCCCGTTGTCCCCTCCTCAGCGCGAGAGAGGGTTATTTTCCATGCTTCTTCGGGAAGGGATTCGTGACGATACCATCGCATATCAGGAGGAAGTGCTCTACACAGGAGAGTCGAGAGGAACTCCAGGGTTCGTTCCATCAGGCCACAAGTACCCAGAAGTCTCAATCCACCCAGATGAACCTGATTTTCCTGCACTGTCTCGACTGTCACCCCGAGGTTCGACTGAACCCATGGTGGCACGTGTGACAGCCCTGGTGGCACCTCAAGGGAAAGCCACAGACCCCTGTTTCAATGCGACAGGAAGCCTGACAGTGTTGCTACAGCTCATGAGGATAGCTGGCATGCAAATCTCCACTTGAGACGAGGCCTGACTGCACTGTGGACATTCCAGAGGGACCCAAGTCCCATGTCAGAACTTCCGAGGAAAAGTCAGGGTCCGGCCACAGCTAAAGACGAGGACAGAGGACCAACCACCGACTGGAGAGGAATCCCGAGAGGTACCTCACCATCCGCACTGAGCCTGGCCTCTCCTGAGGCCACACGAGCGGGTCCCAGAGGTCCCCGTCGTAATTCGAGAAGGACCTGCCGCAACTCGAGAAACACCAGAAGGTTCTCCCTTCCAGTCGCGTTGAGGCCCTTTTCCACTGCCACATGTCGAGCGAAATCACACCTTCTCACTTGGACCTCAAAAGGGTCCTTCACTCCCCTCTGCGACTCAAGAACTTCCCTGACACACACGCCTCCAATCGAGAGGAACCCCGAGGGTCCCGCCTCAACTCAAGAGGAGCCCCGTTGTCCCCTTCTCAGCTCGAGATGTGGGTTCCTTTCTCTGCTCCATCGGGATGGGATTCCTGGTGTTCCAGTCACATTTCACGACGCGGTGTTCTTCACAGGAGAGTTGAGAGGAATTCCAGGGAATGTGCCATCAGACCACAAATATCCAGAAATCTCAATCCACTCAAGATGAACCTGATTTGCCTGCACTGCCTCTACTCTCACGGCGAGGATCGACTCACCCCATGGTGAAATGTGTGATAGCCCTGGTGGCACCTCGAGCTAAGCCACAGATGCCTGGGTGAAAGTGACAGGAAGCCTGACATTGCTGCTACAGCTCAGGATGAGAGAGGGGGTGCATGTCTCCACTGGAGACTAGGCCTGACCACCCTGTGGACACTCCAGAGGGACCCAAGTCCATGTCAGCACTTACTAGCAAAGCTCAGTGTCCAGCCGCAGCTCCAGAAGCGGACCTAGGACCCACCATGACTGGAGAGGAATCCCTAGAGGTACCTCGCCATTTACACGGAGCCTGTCCTCTCCTGAGGCCACACGAGCGGGTCCTAGAGACCCCCGTTGTAACTCGAGAAGGACCTGCTGCAACTCGAGAAACACCAGGAGGTTCTCCCTTCCAGGCGCGTTGAGGTCCTTTTCTGCTGCTGCATGTTGAGCAAAATCACACCTTCCTTCTTGGACCTCGAAAGGGTCCTTCACTCCCTTGCTGCGACTCAAGAATTTCCCTGATACCCACGCCTCCACTCGACAGGATTCCCCAGGGTCACGCACAACTCAAGAGGAGCCCCTTTGTCCCCTCCTCAGTGCGAGATGAGGGTTACTTTCCGTGCTTCATCGGGAAGGGTGTCGCGGCTTTCCCATCACATATCAGGAGGTGGTGCCCTCCACAGGAGAGTACAGAGGAACTCCAGGGATCTCGGCATCAGGCCACAAGTGCCCAGAAGTCTCAATCCACTCCATATGAACCTGATTTCCCTGCACTGTCTCGACTGTCACCCTGATGATCGACTCACCCTATGTTGGCACGTGTGACAGCCCTGGGGGCACCTAGAGGGAAAGCCACAGAACCCTGTTTCAACGCAACAGGAAGCCTGACAGTGTTGCTACATCTCAGGAGGATAGCTGGCGTGCATGTCTCCACTCGCGATGAGGACTGACTCCACTGAGGACACTCCAGATGGACCCAAAACCCATGTCAGCATGTTCGAGGAAACCTCAGGTTCCGGCCGCAACTCCAGACGAAGACAGAGCACCCGTCAACGACTGTAGAGAAATCCCGAGGTGTTCCTCGCCATTTGCACGGAGACTGGCCTCTCCTGAGGGCACACGAGGAGGTCCCTGAGGTCCCCGTGTTAACTCCAGAAGGATCTGCTGCAACTCGAGAAACAACAGGAGGTTCTCCCTCCAGGAACGATGAGGCCCTTTCTGCTGCTGTATGTCGAGCGAAATCACACCTTACCTCTTGGACTTAGAAAGGGTCCTTCACTCCCTTGCTGCGACTCCTGAAGTTACCGGACACACGCGCCTCCACTCGAGAGGAACCGCTAGGGTCCCGCCACAACTCAAGAGGAGCCCCTTTGTCCCCTCCTCAGCGCGAGATGAGGGTTAATTTCCATGCTTCGTCGGGAAGGGATTCGCGAAGATACCATCGCATATCAGGAGGAAGTACTCTCCACAGGAGTGTCGAGAGGAACTCCAGGCTTCTTGCCATCAGGCCACAAGTACCCAGAAGTCCCAATCCACTCCAGATGAACCTGATTTTCCTTCACTGTCTCGACTGTCACCGTGAGGTTCGACTCAACCCATGGTGGCACGTGTGACAGCCCTGGGGGCACCTCAAGGGAAAGCCACAGACCCCTGTTTCAATGCGACAGGAAGCCTGACAGTGTTGCTACAGCTCATGAGGATAGCTGGCAGGCATGGCTCCACTCGAGACGAGGCCTGACTCCACTGTGCACATTCCAGAGGGACCCAAGTACCATGTCAGCACTTTCGAGGAAAAGTCAGGGTCGGGCCACAGCTTCAGACGAGGACAGAGGACCAACCACCAACTGGAGAGGAATCCCGAGAGGTCCCTCGCCATCCGCACGGAGCCTGGCCTGTCCTGAGGCCACACGAGCGGGTCCCAGAGGTCCCCATCGTAATTCAAGAAGTACCTGCCGCAACTCGAGAAACACCAGAAGGCTCTCCCTTCCAGTCTCGTTGAGGCCCTTTTCGACTGCCGCATGTCGAGCGAAATCACACCTTCCCACTTGGACCTCAAAAGGGTCCTTCACTCCCCTCTGCGACTCAAGAACTTTCCTAACACACGCGCCTCCAATCGAGAGGACCCCAAAGGGTCCCGTCTCATCTCAAGAGGAGCCCCGTTGTCCCCTCCTCAGCTCGAGATGAAGGTTCCTTTCTCTGCTTCGTTGGCAAGGGATTCCCGGCATTCCCGTCGCATCACAGAGGATGTGCTCTCCACACAAGAGTCGAGAGGAAGTCCAGGGATGTTGCTATCAGGCCACAGGTACCCAGAAGTCTCAGTCCACTCCAGATGAACCACATTTGCTTCAACTGCCTTGACTGTCACCCCGAGGATCGACTTACCCCATGGTGGCACGTGTGAACAGTCCTGGTGGCATCTCGAGGGAAAGCCACAGATCCCTGTGTCAACCCGACAGGAATCCTGACAGTGCTGCTACAGCTCAAGAGGAGAGTGGGCGTTCATGTCTCCACACGAGACGAGGCAGGACCACCCTATGGACACACCAGAGGGACCCAAGTCCCATGTCAGCATGTTCGAGCAAAGCTCAGGGTCCGGCCGTGGCTCCAGACACGGACCTAGGATCCACCACCGACTGGAAAGGAATCCCGAGAGGTCCCTCGACTTTCGCACGGAGCCTGGCCTCTCCTGATGCCACACAAGCAGGTCGCTGAGGACCCGGTCGTAACTCGAGAAGGACATGCCGCAATTCGAGAAACACCAAGAGGTTTTCCCTTCCAGGCGTGTTGAGGCCCTTTTCCATTGCGGCATGTTGAGCGAAATCACACCTTCTCACTTGGACCTCAAAAGGATACTTCACTCCCCTCTGTGACTCAATAACTTCCCTGACACCCATGCCTCCACTCGAAAGCAACCGCGAAGGTCCCGCCACAACTCAGGAGGAGCCCCGTTGTCCCCTCCTCAGCTCGAGATGAAGGTTCCTTTCTCTGCTTCGTTGGCAAGGGATTCCCGGCATTCCCGTCGCATCACAGGAGGATGTGCTCTCCACACAAGAGTCGAGAGGAAGTCCAGGGATGTTGCTATCAGGCCACAGGTACCCAGAAGTCTCAGTCCACTCCAGATGAACCACATTTGCTTCAACTGCCTTGACTGTCACCCCGAGGATCGACTTACCCCATGGTGGCACGTGTGAACAGTCCTGGTGGCATCTCGAGGGAAAGCCACAGATCCCTGTGTCAACCCGACAGGAATCCTGACAGTGCTGCTACAGCTCAAGAGGAGAGTGGGCGTTCATGTCTCCACACGAGACGAGGCAGGACCACCCTATGGACACACCAGAGGGACCCAAGTCCCATGTCAGCATGTTCGAGCAAAGCTCAGGGTCCGGCCGTGGCTCCAGACACGGACCTAGGATCCACCACCGACTGGAAAGGAATCCCGAGAGGTCCCTCGACTTTCGCACGGAGCCTGGCCTCTCCTGATGCCACACAAGCAGGTCGCTGAGGACCCGGTCGTAACTCGAGAAGGACATGCCGCAATTCGAGAAACACCAAGAGGTTTTCCCTTCCAGGCGTGTTGAGGCCCTTTTCCATTGCGGCATGTTGAGCGAAATCACACCTTCTCACTTGGACCTCAAAAGGATACTTCACTCCCCTCTGTGACTCAATAACTTCCCTGACACCCATGCCTCCACTCGAAAGCAACCGCGAAGGTCCCGCCACAACTCAGGAGGAGCCCCGTTGTCCCCTCCTCAGCTCGAGATGAGGGTTCCTTTCCCTGCTTCATCGGGATGGGATTCCTGGGGTTCCTGTCGCATTTCATGATGAGGTGTTCTTCACAGGAGAGTTGAGAGGAACTCCAGGGAATGTGCCATCAGACTAAGAAACACCAAGAGGTTCTCCCTTCCAGGCGTGTTGAGGCCCTTTTCCATTGCCGCATGTTGAGCGAAATCACACCTTCCCTCTTGGACCACAAAAGGATACTTCACTCCCCTCTGTGACTCAATAACTTCCCTGACACTCACGCCTCCACTCTAGAGGAACCCCGAGGCTCCCGCCACAACTAAAGTGAAGCCCGATTGTTCCCTCCTCAGCACAAGATGAGGGTTCGTTTCCCTGCTCCGTCGGGATGGATTTCCTGGCGTTCCTGTCGCATTTCACGATGAGGTGTTCTTCACAGGAGAGTTGAGAGGAACTCCAGGGAATGTGCCATCAGACCACAAATATCCAGAAATCTCAATCCACTCAAGATGAACCTGATTTGCCTGCACTGCCTCTACTGTCACGGCGAGGATCGACTCACCCCATGGTGAAACGTGTGATAGCCCTGGCGGCACCTCGAGCTAAGCCACAGATGCCTGGGTGAAAGTGACAGGAAGCCTGACATTGCTGCTACAGCTCAGGATGAGAGAGGGGGTGCATGTCTCCACTGGAGACTAGGCCTATCCACTCAAGATGAACCTGATTTGCCTGCACTGCCTCTACTGTCACGGCGAGGATCGACTCACCCCATGGTGAAACGTGTGATAGCCCTGGCGGCACCTCGAGCTAAGCCACAGATGCCTGGGTGAAAGTGACAGGAAGCCTGACATTGCTGCTACAGCTCAGGATGAGCGAGGGGGTGCATGTCTCCACTGGAGACTAGGCCTGACCACCCTGTGGACACTCCAGAGGGACCCAAGTCCCATGTCAGCACTTACTAGCAAAGCTCAGTGTCCAGCCGCAGCTTCAGACGCGGACCTAGGACCCGCCACCGACTGGAGAGGAATCCCGAGAGGTACCTCGCCATTTACAAGGAGACTGTCCTCTCCTGAGGCCACACGAGCGGGTCCTAGAGACCCCCGTTGTAACTCGAGAAGGACCTGCTGCAACTCGAGAAACACCAGGAGGTTCTCCCTTCCAGGCGTGTTGAGGTCCTTTTCTGCTGCTGCATGTTGAGCAAAATCACACCTTCCTTCTTGGATCTTGAAAGGGTCCTTCTCTCCCTTGCTGCGACTCAAGAATTTCCCTGACACACGCGCCTCCACTCGACAGGAATCCCCACGGTCATGCACAACTCAAGAGGAGCCCATTTGTCCCCTCCTCAGTGAGAGATCAGGATTAATTTCTGTGCTTTGTCCGGAAGGGGGTCGCGGCTTTCCCATCACATGTCAGAAGGAGGTGCCCTCCACAAGAGAGTAGAGAGGAACTCCAGGGATCTTGCCATCAGGCCACAAGTGCCCAGAAGTCTCAATCCACTCCATATGAATCTGATTTCCCAGCACTGTCTCGACTGTGACCCCGACGACCGACTCACCCTATGGTGGCACGTGTGACAGCCCTGGTGGCACCTAGAGGGAACGCCACAAACCCATGTTTCAGCACAACAGGAAGTCTGACTTAGTTGCTACATCACAGGAGGATAGCTGGCATGCATGTCTCCACTCGCGATGAGGACTGACTCCACTGTGGACACTCCAGAGGGACCCAAAGCCCATGTCAGCACATTCGAGGAAACCTCAGGTTCCAGCCGCAGTTCCAGACGTGGACAGAGGACCCGTCAACGACTGGAGAGGAATCCCGAGAGGTCCTCGCCATTCGCACGGAGACTGGCCTATCCTGAGGCCACACGAGCTGGTCTCTGAGGTCCCCGTGTTAACTCGAGAAGGACTTGCTAGAACTCGAGAAACAACAGGAGGTTCTCCTTCCAGGCGCGTTGAGGCCCTTTTCTGCTGCTGCATGTCGAGCGAAATCACACCTTCCCACTTGGACCTCTAAAGGGTCCTTCACTCCCCTCTGCGACTCAAGAACTTCCCTGACACAGGCGCCTGCAATCGAGAGGATCCCCGAGGGTCCCGCCTCAACTCAAGAGTAGCCCCGTTGTCCCCTCCTCTGCTCGAGATGAAGTTTCCTTTCTCTGCTTCGTCTGGAAGGGATTCCCGGCGTTCCCGTCGCATCACAGGAGGATGTGTCTCCACACGAGATTCGAGAGGAACTCCAGGGATGGTGCTATCAGGCCACAGGTACCCAGAAGTCTCAATCCACTCCAGATGAACCAGATTTGCTTCAACTGCCTTGACTGTCACCCCGAGGATCGACTTACCCCATGGTGGCACGTGTGACAGTCCTGGTGGCATATCGAGGGAAAGCCACAGATCCCTGTGTCAACACGACAGGAAGCCTGAGAGTGCTGCTACACCTCAAGAGGAGAGCGGGCATTCATGTCTCCACACGAGACGAGGCAGGAACACCCAATGGACACACCAGAGGGACCCAAGTCCCATGTCAGCATGTTCGAGCAAAGCTCAGGGTCCGGCCGCGGCTCCAGACACGGACCTACGATCCACCACCGACTGGAAAGGAATCCCGAGAGGTCCCTCGACTTTCGCACGGAGACTGGCCTCTCCTGATGCCACACAAGCAGGTCGCTGAGGACCCCATCGTAACTCGAGAAGGACCTGCTGCAACTCGAGAAACACCAAAAGGTTCCCCCTTCCAGGCGTGTTGAGGCCCTTTTCCATTGTCGCATGTTGAGCAAAATCACACCTTCTCACTTGGACCTCGAAAGGATACTTCACTCCCTTGCTGCAACTGAAGAATTTCCCTGATACACCGCCTGCACTCGATAGGAATCCCCGGGGTCACGCACAACTCAAGAGGAGCCCCTTTGTCCCCTCCTCAGTGCGAGATGAGAGTTACTTTCCGTGCTTCGTCGGGAAGGGTGTCGCGGCTTTCCCATCACATATCAGGAGGAGGTGCCCTCCACAGGAGAGAAGAGAGGAACTCCAGGGATCTTGCCATCAGGCCACAAGTGCCCAGAAGTATCAATCCACTCCAGATGAACCTGACTTTCCTGCACTGTCTCGACTGTCACCCCGAGGTTCGACTCAACTCATGGTGGCACGTGTGACAGCCCTGGGGGCTTCTAAAGGGAAAGCCACAGACCCCTGTTTCAATGTGACAGGAAGCCTGACAGTGTTGCTACAGCTCATGAGAATAGCTGGCATGAATGTCTCCACTCGAGACGAGGCCTGACTGCACTGTGGACATTCCAGAGGGACCCAAATCCCATGTCAGCACTTTCGAGGAAAAGTCAGGGTCCGGCCACAGCTCCAGACGAGGACAGAGGACCAACCACCGACTGGAGAGGAATCCCGAGATGTCCCTTGCCATCCGCACGGAGCCTGGTGTCTCCTGAGGCCATACGAGCGGGTCCCAGAGGTCCCCGTCGTAATTCGAGAAGGACCTGCCGCAACTCGAGAAACACCAGAAGGTTCTCCCTTCCAGTCGCGTTGAGGCCCTTTTCCACTCTCGCATGTCGAGCAAAATCACACATTCCCACTTGGACCTCAAAAGGGTCCTTCACTCCACACTGCGACTCAAGAACTTTCCTGAAACATGCGCCTCCAATCGAGAGGAACCCCGAGGGTCCCGCCTAAACTCAAGAGGAGCCCCTTTGTCCCCTCCTCTGCGCGAGATGAAGGTTCCTTTCTCAGCTTCGTCGGCAAGGCATTTCCGGCGTTCCTTTCGCATCGCAGGAGGATGTGCTCTCCACACGAGAGTCGAGAGGAACTCCAGGGATGGTGCTATGAGGCCACAGATACCCAAAGGTCTCAGTCCACTCCAGATGAACCAATTTGCTTCAACTGCCTTGACTGTCACCCCGAGGATCGACTAACCCCATGGTGGAATGTGTGACAGTCCTGGTGGCATCTCGAGGGAAAGCCACAGATCCCTGTGTCAACGCGACAGGAAGCCTGACAGTGCTGCTACAACTCAAGAGGAGAGCGGGCGTTCATGTCTCCACACGAGACGAGGCAGGACCACCCTATGGACACACCAGAGGGACCCAAGTCCCATGTCAGCATGTTCGAGCAAAGCTCAGGGTCCAGCTGCGGCTCCAGACACGGAACTAGGATCCACCACCGCCTGGAAAGGAATCCCGAGAGGTCCCTCGACTTTCGCACAGAGACTGGCCTCTCCTGATGCCACACAAGCAGGTCGCTGAGGACCCCATCGTAACTCGAGAAGGACCTGCCGCAACTCGAGAAACACCAAGAGGTTCTCCCTTCCAGGCGTGTTGAGGTCCTTTTCCATTGTCGCATGTTGAGCGAAATCACACCTTCTCACTTAGACTTCAAAAGGATACTTAACTCCCCTCTGCGACTCAATAACTTCCCTGACACACACGCCTCCAATTGAGAGAAACACCGAGGGTCCCGCCACAACTCAAGAGGGGTCCCGTTGTCCCCTTCTCAGCTCGAGATGAGGGTACTTTCCCTGCTCCATCGGGATGGGATTCCTGGCGTTCCTGTCGCATTTCACGATGAGGTGTTCTTCACAGGAGAGTTGAGAGGAACTCCAGGGAATGTGCCATCAGACCACAAATATCCAGAAATCTCAATCCACTCAAGATGAACCTGATTTGCCTGCACTGCCTCTACTGTCACGGCGAGGATCGACTCACCCCATGGTGAAACGTGTGATAGCCCTGGTGGCACCTTGAGGTAAGCCACAGATGCCTGGGTGAAAGTGACAGGAAGCCTGACATTGCTGCTACAGCTCAGGATGAGAGAGGGGGTGCATGTCTCCACTGGAGACTAGGCCTGACCACCCTGTGGACACTCCAGAGGGACCCAAGTCCCATGTCAGCACTTCTAGCAAAGCTCAGGGTTCAGCTACAGCTCCAGACGCGGACCTATGACCCGCCACCGACTGGAGAGGAATCCCGAGAGGTACCTCGCCATTTACACGGAGCCTGTCCTCTCCTGAGGCCACACGAGCGGGTCCTAGAGACCCCAAAAGTGACAGGAAGCCTGACATTGCTGCGACAGCTCAGGATGAGAGAGGGGGTGCATGTCTCCACTGGAGACTAGGCCTCACCACCCTGTGGACACTCCAGAGGGACCCAAGTCCCATGTCAGCACTTACTAGCAAAGCTCAGTGTTCAGCTACAGCTCCAGACGCGGACCTAGGACCCGCCACCGACTGGAGAGGAATCCCGAGAGGTACCCCGCCATTTAAACGGAGCCTGTCCTCTCCTGAGGCCACACGAGCGGGTCCTAGAGACCCCCGTTGTAACTCGAGAAGGACCTGCTGCAACTCGAGAAACACCAGGAGGTTCTCCCTTCCAGGCGCGTTGAGGTCCTTTTCTGCTGCTGCATGTTGAGCAAAATCACACCTTCCTTCTTGGACCTCGAAAGGGTCCTTCACTCCCTTGCTGCGACTCAAGAATTTCCCTGATACCCACGCCTCCACTCGAAAGGAATCCCCCGGGTCACGCACAACTCAAGAGGAGCCCCTTTGTCCCCTCCTCAGTGCGAGATGAGGGTTACTTTCCGTGCTTCGTCGGGAAGGGTTTCGCGGCTACTCGAAAGGGTCCTTCACTCCCTTGCTGCGACTCAAGAATTTCCCTGATACCCACGCCTCCACTCGAAAGGAATCCCCCGGGTCACGCACAACTCAAGAGGAGCCCCTTTGTCCCCTCCTCAGTGAGAGATGAGGGTTACTTTCCGTGCTTCGTCGGGAAGGGTTTCGCGGCTTTCCCATCACATATCAGGAGGAGATGCCCTCCACAGGAGAGTAGAGAGGAACTCCAGGGATCTTGCCATCAGGCCACAAGTGCCCAGAAGTCTCAATCCACTTCATATGAACCTGATTTCCCTGCACTCTCTCGACTGTCACCCTGACGAACGACTCACCCTATGGTGGCATGTGTGACAGCCCTGGTTGCACCTAGAGAAAAGCCCAGACCCCTCTTTCAACGCAACAGGAAGCCTGACAGTGTTGCTTCATCTCATGAGGATTGCTGGCGTGGATGTCTCCACTCGAGATGAGGACTGACTCCACTGTCGACACTCCAGAGGGACCCAAAACCCAGGTCCGCACGTTCGAGGAAACGTCAGGTTCCGGCCGCAGGTCCAGACGAAGACAGAGGAACCGTCAACGACTGGAGAGGAATCCCGAGAGGTCCCTTGCCATTCGCACGGAGACTAGCCTCTCCTGAGGCCACAGGAGCAGGTCCCTGCGGTCCCCGTGTTAACTCGGGAAGGACCTGCTGCACCTCGAGAAACAACAGGAGGTTCTCCTTCTAGGCGCGTTGAGGCCCTTTTCCATTGCCGCATGTTGAGCGAAATCACACCTTCTCACCAGAGGACCAACCACTGACTGGAGAGGAATTCCGAGAGGTCCCTCGCCATCCGCACGGAGCCTGGCCTCTACTGAGGCCACACGAGCAGGTCCCAGAGGTCCCCGTCGTAATTCGAGAAGGACCTGCCGCAACTCGAGAAACACCAGAAGGTTCTCCCTTCCAGTCGCGTTGAGGCCCTTTTCCACTCCCGCATTTCGAGCGAAATCACACCTTCCCGCTTGGACCTCAAAAGGGTCCTTCACTCCCCTCTGCGACTCAAGAACTTCCCTGACACACGCGCCTCCCATCGAGAGGAACCCCGATTTTTACGCCTCAGCTCAAGAGGAGCTCCGTTGTCCCCTCCTCAGCTCGAGATGAAGGTTCCTTTCTCTGCTTCATTGGGAAAGGATTCCCGGCGTTCCCGTCACATCGCAGGAGGATCTGCTCTCCACATGAGAGTCGAGAGGAACTCCAGGGATGGTGCTATCAGGCCACAGGTACCCAGAAGTCTCAATCCACTCCAGATGAACCACATTTGCTTCAACTGCCTTTACTGTCACCCCGAGTATCGACTTACCCCATGGTGGCACGTGTGACAGTCCTGGTGGCATCTCGAGGGAAAGCCACAGATCCCTGTGTCAACCCGACAGGAAGCTTGACAGTGCTACTACAGCTAAGAGGAGAGCGGGCATTCATGTCTCTACACGATACGAGGCAGGACCACCCTATGGACACACCAGAGGGACCCACGTCCCATGTCAGCATGTTCAAGCAAAGCTCAGGGTCCGGCCATGGCTCCAGACACGGACCTAGGATCCACCACCGCCTGGAAAGGAATCCCGAGAGGTCCCTCGACTTTCGCACGGAGACTGGCCTCTCCTGATGCCACACAAGCAGGTCGCTGAGGACCCCGTTGTAACTCGAGAAGGACCTACCGCAACTCGAGAAACAACAAGAGGTTCTCCCTTCCAGGCGTGTTGAGGCCCTTTTCCATTGTTGCATGTTGAGCGAAATCACACCTTCTCACTTAGACCTCAAAAGGATACTTCACTCCCCTCTCCGACTCAATAACTTCCCTGACACCCACCCCTCCACTCGAGAGGAACCCCGAGGGTCCCGCCACAACTCAAGAGGAGTCCCGTTGTCCCCTCCTCAGCTCGAGATGAGGGTACTTTCACTGCTCCGTCGGGATGGGATTCCTGGCGTTCCTGTCACATTTCACGACGAGGTGTTCTTCACAGGAGAGTTGAGAGGAACTGCAGGGGATGTCCCATCAGACCACAAATATCCAGAAATCTCAATCCACTCAAAATGAACCTGGTTTGCCTGCACTGCCTCTACTGTCATGGCGAGGATCAACTCACCCCATGGTAAAACGTGTGATAGCCCTGGTGGCACCTCGAGCTAAGCCATAGATGCCTGGGTGAAAGAGACAGGAAGCCTGACATTGCTGCTACAGCTCAGGATGAGAGAGGGAGTGCATGTCTCCACTGGAGACTAGGCCTGACAACCCTGTGGACACTCCAGAGGGACCCAAGTCCCATGTCAGCACTTTCTAGCAAAGCTCAGTGTCCAGCCGCAGCTCCAGACGCGGATCTAGGACTCGCCACCGACTGGAGAGGAATCCCGAGAGGTACCTCACCATTTACACAGAGCCTGTACTCTCCTGAGGCCACACGAGCAGGTCCTAGAAACCCCGTTGTAACTCAAGAAGGACCTGCTGCAACTCGAGAAACACCAGGAGGTTCTCCCTTCTAGGCGTGTTGAGGTCCTTTTCTGCTGCTGCATGTTGAGCAAAATCACACCTTCCTTCTTGGACCTCGAAAGGGTTTTTCATTCCCTTGCTGCGACTCAAGAATTTCCCTGACACACGTGCCTCCACTTGACAGGAACCCCGAGGGTCCCGCCACAACTCAAGAGGGGCCCCATTGTCCCCTCCTCAGCTCGAGATGAGGGTTCCTTTCCATATTCCTTCCGGAAGGTTTTCGCGTCTTTCCCATCACATATCAGGAGGAGGTGCCCTCCACAGGAGAGTAGAGAGGAACTCCAGGGATCTTGCCATCAGGCCACAAGTGCCCAGAAGTCTCAATCCACTCCATATGAACCTGATTTCCCTGCACTGTCTCGACTGTCACCCCGACGATCGACTCACCCTATGGTGGCACGTGTGACAGCCCTGGTGGCACCTAGAGAGAAAGCCACAGACCCCTGTTTCAACGAGACTGGAAGCCTGAGAATGTTGCTACGGCTCAGGAGGATAGCTGACGTGCATGTCTCCACTCGAGACGAGGCCTGATTCCCCTGTGGACACTCCAGAGGGACCGAAGTCCCATGTCAGCACGTTCGACGAAACGTCACTGTCAGCCTGCAGCTCTAGACGAGGACAGAGTAGCCGCCACCGACTGAAGAGGAATCCTGAGAGGTACCTCGCTATTCGCTTGGCGACTGGCCTTTCCTGAGGCCACTTGAGCGGGTCCCAGAAGTCCCCGTCATAGCTGGAGAAGTACCTGCCGCAACTTGAGAAACACAAGAAGGTTCTCCCTTCCAGTCGCGTTGAGGCCTTTTTCCACTGCCGCATGTCGAGGGAAATCACACATTCCCTCTTGGACCTCGAAATGGTCCTTCACTCCCCTCTGCGACTCAAGAAGTTCCCCGACACACGTGCCTCCACTCGAGAGGAACTCCATGGGTCCCGCCACAACTCAAAAGGAGCCCCGTTTCCCTTTCAGTTCGAGATGAGGGTTCCTTTCCCTGCTTCTTTGAGAAGGGATTCCTGGCATTCCCGTCACTTCGCAGGAGGAGGTGCTCTTCACAGGAGAGTCGAGAGGAACTCAAGGGAATGTGCCATCAGGCCCCAGGTACCCAGAAGTCTCAGTCCCCTCGAGATTAACCTGATTTGCCAGCACTGCCTCGACTGTCACCGCAAGGATCGACTTACCCCATGGTGATACGTGTGATAGCCCTGGTTGCACCATGCGCAAAGCCCCATATCCCTGTCAACCCAACAGGAATCCTAACAGTGCTGCTACAGCTCAGTAGGAGATTGGCGTGCATGTCTTCACTAGAGATGATGCCTGACTCCACTGTGGACACACCAGAGGGAGCCAAGTCCCATGACAACAGGTTCGAGGAAACCTCAGGGTCCGGCAGCAGCTCCAGACGAGGACAGAGGACACGCCACCGAATGGAAAGGAATCGTGAGAGGTCCCTCGCCATTCGCACGGAGACTGGCCTCTCCTGAGGCCACCCAAGCGGGTTCCTGAAATCTCTGTCGTAACTCAAGAAGGACCTGCAGCAACTAGGGAAACACCAAGAGGTTCTCCCTTCCAGGCGCGTTGAGGCCCTTTTCTGCTACTGCATGTCGAGCAAAATCACACCTTCCCTCTTGGACCTCGAAAGGGTCCTTCACTCCCTTGCTGCGAGTCAAGAAGTTCCCTGAACCACGCGCCTCCACTCGTCAGGAACCCCGAGAATCCCGCCACATCTAAAGAGGAGCCCCGTTGTCCCCTCCTCAGCGCGAGATGAGGGTTACATTTCGTGGTTCGTCTGGAAGGGATTTGCGGCGTTCCCATCGCATATCAGGAAGATGTGCTCTTCACAGGAGAGTAGAGAGGAACTCCAGGTATCGTGCCACCAGGCCCCAAGTACACAGAAGTCTCAATCCAATCCTGATGAACCTGATTTAACTACACTGTCTCGACTGTCACCCCGAGGATCGACTCACCCCATGGTGGAACGTGTACAGCCCTGGTGGCACCTCGAGCAAAGCCACAGATCTCCCTTTCAATGCAACAGGAAGCCTGACAGTGTTGCTACAGCTCAGGAGGATAGCTGGCATACATGTCTCCATTCAAGAGGAGACCTGAATCCACTGTGGACTCCCCAGAGGGACTCAAGTCTCATGTCAGCACGTTCGAAGAAACCTCAGGGTCAGGCCGTAGCACCAGATGAGGACAGAGGACCCGCCACCGACTGGAGAGGAATCCCGAGAGGTCCTCATTTTTTGCACGGAGACTGGCCTCTCCTGAGGCCACACGAGTGGGTCCCAGAGGTCCCCATCGTAAGTCAAGAAGGACCTGTTGCTATTCGAGAAACACCAGGAGGTTCTCCCTTCCATGCGTGTTGAGGCCCTTTTCTGATGCTGCATGACGAGGGAAATCACACCTTCCCTCTTGGACCTCGAAAGGGTCCTTCACTCCCTTGCTGTGACTCAAGAAGTTCCCTGACACACGCGCGTCCACTCGACACGAACCCCGAGGGTCCCGCCATAACTCAAGAGGAGCCCCTTTGTCCCCTCCTCAGCGCGAGATCAGAGTTAATTTCCGTGCTTTGTCGGGAAGAGATTCACGGTGTTCCCATTGCATACCAGAAGGAGGTTCTCTCCACAGGAGAGTCGAGATGATCTCCAGGGATCGTGCCATCAGGCCACAAGTACCCAGAAGTCTCAATACACTCCAGATGAACCTGGTTTCCCTGCACTCGCTTGACTGTCACCCCGAGGATCGACTAACCCCATGTTGGCACATGTGACAGCCCTGGTTGCATCTCGAGGGAAAGCCACAGATCCCTGTGTCAACAGGACAGGAAACCTGACAGTGCTGCTACAGCTCAAGAGGAGAGCGGGCGTGCATGTCTCCACTCGAGACGATGCCTGACCACCCTCTGGACACTCCAGAGAGACCCAAGCCCCATGTCAGCACTTTCGAGCAAAGCACAAGTTCCCACTGCAGCTCCAAACGTGGACCAAGACCCGCCACCAACTGAGAGGCATCCAGAAAGGTCCCTCACCACTCGCACGGAGACTGGCCTCTCCTGAGGCCACACGAGAAGGTCCCTGAGGTCCCCGTCATAACTCGAGAAGGACCTTCTGCAACTCGAGAAACACCATGAGGTTCTCCCTTCAATGCACGTTGAAGCCCTTTTCTGCTGCTGCATGTCGAGGGAAATCACACCTTCCCTCTTGGACCTCGAAAGGGTCCTTCACTCCCTTGCTGTGACTCAAAAAGATCCCTGACACACGTGCCTACACTCCACAGGAACACCGAGGGTCCCGCTATAACTCAAGAGGAGCCCCTTTGTCCCCTGCTCAGAGCAAGATGGGAGTTAGTTTCCGTGCATCATCAGGAAGGGATTCGCGGCGCTCCCATTGCATATCAGAAGGAGGTGCTCTCCACAGGAGAGTCGAGATGAACTCAAGGGATCGTGCTATCAGGCCACAAGTACCCAGAAGTCTCAATCCACTCCATATGAACCTGATTTCCCTGCACTCTCTCGACTGTCACCCCGATGATCGACTAACCCCATGTTGGCACGTGTGACAGCCCTGGTGGCATCTCGAGAGAAAGCCACAGATCCCTGTGTCAACGTGACAGGAAGCCTGACAGTGCTGCTACCGCTCAGGAGGAGAGCGGGCGTGCATGTCTCCACTAGAGACGAGGCCTGACCACACTGTGGACAGTCCAGAGGGACCCAAGTCCCATGTCAGCACATTCGAGCAAAGCTGAGGGTCCAACCGAAGTTCCAGACGTGTATCAAGGACCCGCCACCGACTGGAGAGGAATCCAGAAAGGTCCCTCGCCATTCGCACAGACTGGCCTCTACTGAGGCCACACGAGAAGGTCACTGAGGTCCTCGTCGTAACTCGAGAAGGACCTGCTGCAACTTGAGAAGCACCAGGAGGTTCTCCCTTCCATGCACGTTGAGGACCTTTTCTGCTGCTGAATGTCAGGGGAAATAACAATTTCCCTCTTGGACCTCGAAAGGGTCCTTCACTCCCTTGCTGCAATCAAGAAGTTCCCTGACACACGCGCCTCCATGCAACAGAAACCCCGAGGGTGCCGCCATAAATCAAGAGGAGCCCCTTTGTCCCGTCCTCTGCGTAAGTTGAGAGTTAGTTTCCGAGCCTCGTCGGGAAGGGATTCGCGGCATTCCCACTGCATACCAGAAGGAGGTGCTCTCCACAGGAGAGTCGAGATTATCTCCAGGGATCCTGCCATCAGGCCACAAGTACCC
The DNA here is from genome assembly GCA_006408695.1 of Aepyceros melampus. NCBI lineage: Eukaryota > Metazoa > Chordata > Mammalia > Artiodactyla > Bovidae > Aepyceros > Aepyceros melampus. Next base: position 541,163 of record SJXQ01012319.1, read on the forward strand.
AGAAGTCTCAGTCAACTCCAGATGAACCTGATTTCCCTGCACTCTCTCGACTGTCTCCCCGAGGATCGACTAACCCCATGTTGGCACGTGTGACAGCCCTGGTGGCATCTCGAGAGAAAGCCACAGATCCCTGTGTCAACGTGACAGGAAGCCTGACAGTGCTGCTACCGCTCAGGAGGAGAGCGGGCGTGCATGTCTCCACTCGAGACGAGGCCTGACCACACTGTGGACAGTCCAGAGGGACCCAAGTCCCATGTCAGCACATTCGAGCAAAGCTGAGGGTCCAACCGAAGTTCCAGACGTGTATCAAGGACCCGCCACCGACTGGAGAGGAATCCAGAAAGGTCCCTCGCCATTCGCACAGACTGGCCTCTACTGAGGCCACACGAGAAGGTCACTGAGGTCCTCGTCGTAACTCGAGAAGGACCTGCTGCAACTTGAGAAGCACCAGGAGGTTCTCCCTTCCATGCACGTTGAGGACCTTTTCTGCTGCTGAATGTCAGGGGAAATAACAATTTCCCTCTTGGACCTCGAAAGGGTCCTTCACTCCCTTGCTGCAACTCAAGAAGTTCCCTGACACACGCGCCTCCATGCAACAGAAACCCCGAGGGTGCCGCCATAAATCAAGAGGAGCCCCTTTGTCCCGTCCTCTGCGTAAGTTGAGAGTTAGTTTCCGAGCCTCGTCGGGAAGGGATTCGCGGCATTCCCACTGCATACCAGAAGGAGGTGCTCTCCACAGGAGAGTCGAGATTATCTCCAGGGATCCTGCCATCAGGCCACAAGTACCCAGAAGTCCAGTCAACTCCAGATGAACCTGATTTCCCTGCACTCTCTCGACTGTCTCCCCGAGGATCGACTAACCCCATGTTGGCACGTGTGACAGCCCTGGTGGCATCTCGAGGGAAAGCCACAGATCCCTGTGTAAACGCTACAAGAAACCTGACAGTGCTGTTACAGCTCAGGAGGAGAGCGGGCATGCATGTCTCCACTCGAGTCGAGGCTCGACCACCCTGTGGACACACAAGAGGGACCGAAGTTCCATGTCAGCACTTTCGAGCGAAGCTCAGGGTCCGACCGCAGCTTAAGACATGGATTTAGGACCCACCTCCGACTCGAGAGGAATCCCAAAAGGGCCCTCTCCATTCGCACGGAGACTGGCCTCTCCTGAGGGCACACAAGAAGGTCCCTGAGATCCTTGTTGTAACTCGAAATGGACCGCTGCAACTCGAGAAACACCAGGAGGTTCTCCATTCCAGCCTCATTGAGGCCCTTTTCCGCTGCCACATGTCTGCTGCCGCATGTCGTGGGAAATCACATCTTCCCTCTTGGACCTCGATGGGGTCCTTCACTCCCTTGCTGCGACTCAAGAAGTTCCCTGAAACACGCTCCTCCACTCGACAGGAACCCCGAGGGTCTCACCATAACTCAAGAGGAGCCCATTTGTCCCCTCCTCAGCCCGAGATGACAGTTAGTTTCCGTGCTTCGTCGGGAAGGGATTCGCGGCTTTCCCATTGCATACCAGAAGGAGGGGCTCTCCACAGTAGAGTCGAGATGATCTCCAGGGATCGTACCACCAGGCCACAAGTACCCAGAAGACTCAATGCACTCCAGATTACCCTGATTTCCCTGTACTCTGTCGACTGTCACCCAGAGGATCGACTCACCACATGTTGCCACGTGTGACAGTCCTGGTGGCATCTGGAGGGAAAGCCAGAGATCCCTGTGTCAATGCGACAGGAAGCCTGAAAGTGCTGCTACAGCTCAGGAGGAGAGTGGGGGTGCATGTCTCCACTTGAGATGAGGCCTGACCACACTGTGACAGTCCAGAAGGATTCAAGTCCCATATCAGCACTTTCAGCAAAGCTCAAGGTATGACCGCACTTTCAGACGTGGACCTAGGACCCGCCACCAACTGGATAGGAATGCCGAAAGGTCCCTCGCCATTCGCACGGAGACAGGCCTCCCCTGAGGCCACAGGAGAAGGTCCCTGATGTCCCCGTCGTAACTCGAGAAGGACCTGCTGCAACTCGAGAAACACCAGGAGGTTCACCCTTCCATGGGCATTGAGGCACTTTCCTCCTGCTGCATGTCGAGGGAATTCACACCTTCCCTCTTGGACCTCGAAAGGGTCCTTCACTCCCTTACTGCGACTCAAGAAGTTCCCTGTCACACGCGCGTCCACTCAACAAGAACCCCGAGGGTCCCGCTATAACTCAAGAGGAGCCACTTTGTCCCCTCCTCAGCGCGAGATGAGAGTTAGTTTCTTTGCTTCGTCGGGAAGGGATTCGCGACATTCCAATTGCATACCAGAAAGAGTTGCTCTCCCCAGGAGAATCGAGATGATCTCCAGGGATCATGTCATCAGGCCAAAAGTACCCAGAAGTCTCAATCCACTCCAGATGAACCTGATTTACCTACACTCTCTCGACTGTCACCCCGAGAATCTGCTAACGCCATGTTGGCATGTGTGAAAGCCCCGGTGGGTTCTCAGTGGAAAGCCACAGATCCCTGTGTCAACGCGACAGGAAGCCTGACAGTGCTGATACAGCTCAGGAGGAGAGCGGGCATGCATGTCACCACTCGAGACGAGGACTGACCACTCTGTGGACACTCCAGAGGGACCCAAGTCCCATGTCAGCACTTTCGAGCAAAGCTCAAGTTCCGACTGCAGCTCCAGACGTGCACCTAGGACCCGCCACCAACTGGAGAGGCATCCCGAAAGGTCTCTCGCCATTCGCACGGAGACTGGCCTCTACTGAGGCCACACGAGGAGGTCCCTGAGGTCCCCGTCGTAACTCGAGAAGGAACAGCTGCACCTCGTGATACACCAGGAGGTTCTCCTTCCATCCGTGTTGAGGCCCTTATCTGCTGCTGCATGTGGTGGAAAATCACAACTTCCCTTTTGGACCTCAAAAGGGTCCTTAACTCCCTTGCTGCGACTTAAGAAGTTCCCTGACACACGCACCGCCACTCGACAGGAACCCCGAGGGTCCCGCCATAACTCAAGAGGAACCCCTTTGTTCCCTCCTAAGTGCGAGATGAGAGTTAGTTTCCGTGCTTCGTCAGGAAGGGATTCGTGGTGTTCCCATTGCATAGCAGAAGGAGGTGGTCTCCACAGGAGAGTCGAGATGCTCTCCTGGGATCGTGCCATCAGGCCAAAATTACCCAGAAGTCTCAATTCACTCCAGATGATCCTGATTTCCCTGCACTCTCACGACTGTCACCCCGAGGATCGACTAACCCCATGTTGGCACGTGTAAGCCACAGATCCCTCTGTGAATGCGACACAAGCCTGACATTGCTGCTACAGTTCAGGAAGAGAGCGGGCGTGCATGTCTCCACGCGAGATGAGGCCTTATCACCCTGTGGACACTGCAGAGGGACCCAAGTCCCATGTCAGCACTTTCGAGCAAAGCTGAGGGTCTGACCGCAGCTCCAGACGTGGACCTAGGACGCGTAACCGACTGTAGAGAAATCCTGAAAGGTCGCTCGGCATTCGCACGGAGACTGGCCTCTCCTGAGGCCACACGAGAAGGTCCCTGAGGTCCCCATTGTAACTCGAGAAAGACCTGCTGCAACTCGAGAAACAACAGGACCTTCTACCTTCCATGCGTGTTGAGGCCCTTTTCTGCTGCTGCATATCGATGGAAATCACACCTTCCCTCTTGGACCTCAAAAGGGTCCTTCACTCCCTTGCTGTGACTCAAGAAGTTCCCTGACACATCAGCCTCCACTCGACAGGAACCCCGAGGGTCCCGCCATAACTCAATAGGAGCCTGTTTTTCCCCTCCTCAGCCCAAGATGAGAGTTAGTGTCCATGCTTCATCAGGAAGAGATTCACGGCTTTCCCATTGCATACCAAAGGAGGTTCTCTCCACAGGAAAGTCGAGATGATCTCCAGGGACAGTGCCATCAGGCCACAAGTACCCAGAAGTCTCAATCAACTCCAGATAAACCTGATTTCCCTGCAGTCTTTCGACTGTCACCCCGAGGATCAACTAACCCCATGATGGCACGTGTGACAGCCCTGGTGGCATTTCGAGGGAAAGCCACAGATCCCTGTGGCAACGCAACAGGAAACCTGAGAGTGCTGCTACAGCATAGGAAAAGAGCGGGCGTGCATGTCTGCACTCAGGAAGAGGCCTGACCACCCTGTGGACCCTCCAGAGGGACCCAAGTCCCATGTCAGCACTTTCTAGCATAGCTGAAAGTCCGACCACAGCTCCAGACGTGGACCTAGGACTCGCCACCGAATGGAGGAGAATCCGAAAGTTCCCTCGCCATTTGAACGGAGACTGGCCTCTCCTGAGGCCACATGAGAAGGTCCCTGAGGTCCCGTTCGTAACTCGAGAAGGACCTGCTGCAACTCGAGAAACACCAGGAGGTTCTCCCTTCCATGCGCTTGAGGCCATTTTCTGATGCTGCATGTTGAGGGAAATCACGCCTTCCCTCTTGGACCTCGAAAGGGTCCTTCACTACCTTGCTGTGACTCAAGAAGTTCCCTGACACATGTGCTTCCACTCGACAGGAACCCCGATGGTCCCGCCATAACTCAAGAGGAGCCCCTTTGTCCCCTCCTTAGCGCGAGATGAGAGTTAGGTTCCGTGCTTCCTCGGGAAGGGATTCGCAGTGTTCCCATTGCATACCATAAGCAGGTGCTCTCCTAAGGAGCGTCGAGATGATCTCCAGGGATCGTGCCATCAGGCCACAAGTACCCAGAAGTCTCAATCCACTCCCGATGAACCTGATTTCCCTGCACTCTCTCGACTGTCACCCCGAGGATCGACTAACCCCATGTGGGCAAGTGTGACCGCCCTGGTGGCATCTTGAGGGAAAGCCACAGATCCCTGTGTCAACAGGACAGGAAGACTGACAGTGCTGCTCAGCTCAGGAGGAGAGCGGGCGTGCATGTCTCCACTCGAGACGAGGCCTGACCACCCTGTGGACACTCCCAGTTAGTTCAGTCACGCAGTCGTGTCCGACTTTTTGCGACCGATGAATCGAAGTACGCCAGGCCTCCCTGTCCATCACCAACCCCCGGAGTTCACTGAGACTCACGTCCACTGAGTCTGTTATGCCATCCAGCCATCTCATCCTCGGTCGTCCCTTTCTTCTCCTGCCCCCAATCCCTCCCAGCATCAGGGTCTTTTCCAATTTGTCAACTCTTCGCATAAGGTGTCCAACGTATTGGAGCTTCAGTTTTAGCATCATTCCTTCCAAAGAAATCCCAGGGTCGATCTCCTTCAGAATGGACTGGTTGGATCTCCATGCAGTCCAAGGGACTCTCAAGAGTCTTCTACAACACCACAGTTCAAAAGCATCAATTCTTCGTGGACACTCTAGAGGGACACAAGTCCCAGGTCAGCACTTTCCAACGAAGCTCAAGGTCCTACCACAGCTCCACACGTGGACCTAGGACCCGCCACCGAATGGAAAGGAATCCCAAAAGGTCCCTCGCCATCTGCACGGAGACTGGCCTCTCCTGAGGCCACACGAGAAGGTCCCTGAGGTCCCTGTCGTAACTCGAGAAGGACCTGCTGCAACTCGAGTAACACCAGGAGGTTTTCCCTTCCATGCGCGTTGAGGCCCTTTACTGCTGCTGCATATCGCAGGAAATCACACCTTCCCTCTTGGACCTAGAAAGTGTCCTTCACTCCCTTGCTGTGACTCAAGAAGTTCCCTGACACACGCGCCTCCACTCGAAAGGAACCCCGAGGATCCCGCCATAACTCAAGAGGAACCGATGTGTCCCCTTCCTCAGTGCAAGATTAGATTTAGTTTCTGTGGTTCGTCGGGAAGGGATTCGCGGTGTTCCCATTGCATACTAGAAGGAGGTGCTCTCCACAGGAGAGTAGAGATGATCTCCAGGGATCATGCCATCAGGCCACAAGTACCCAGAAGTCTCATCCACTCCAGGTGAACCTGATTTCCCTTCACTCTCTCGACTGTCACCCCAAGGATCGACTAACCCCCTGTTGGCACGCATGACAGCCCTGGTGGCATCTCGAGGGAAAGCCACAGATCCCTGTGTCAACGCGACAGGAAGCCTGACAGTGCTGATACAGCTTAGGAGGAGAGCGGGTGTGCATGTCTTCACTCGAGACGAGGCCTGACCACCCTGTGGACACTCCAGAGGGACCCAAGTCCCAGGTCAGCACTTTCGAGCAAAGCTCAAGGTCCGACCACAGCTCGAGACGTGGACATATGACCCACCACTGACTGGAGAGGAATCCCGAAATCTCCCTCACCATTCGCACGGAGACTGGCCTCTCCTGAGGCCACAAGAGAAGGTCCCAGAGGTCCCCTTCATAACTCGAGAAGGAACAGCTTCAACTCGAGAAACACCAGGAGGTTCTCCCTTCCATGCGCGTTGAGGCCCTTTTCTGCTCCTGCATGTCGAGGGAAATCACACCTTCCCTCTTGCACCTCGAAAGGGTCCTTCACTCCCTTGCTGAGACTCAAGAAGTTCCCTGACACACGCGCCTCCACTCGACAGGAACCGCGAGGGTCCTGCCATACCTCAAGAGGAGCCCCTTTGTCCCCTCCTCAGCGCGAGATGATATTTAGTTTCCGTGCTTCGTCGGGAAGGGATTTGCTGCGTTTTCTTTGTATACCAGAAGGATGTGCTCTCTACGGGAGAGTCGAGATGATCACCAGGGATCGTGCCATCAGGATACAAGTACCCAGAAGACTCAATCCACTCCAGATGTACCTGATTTCCCTGCACTCTCTCGACTGTCAACCAGAGAATCGACTGAACCCATGTTGGCACGTGGGACAGCCCTGGTGGCATCTCGAGGGAAAGCCACAGATCCCTGTGTCAACATAACAGGAAGCCTGATGTTGCTGCTACAGCTCAGGAGGAGAGCGGGCGTACATGTCTCCCCTCGAGACGAGGCCTGACCATCCTGTGAACACTCCAGAGGGCCCAATTCTAATGTCAGTACTTTCGTGCAAAGCTCAAGTTCCGACCGCAGCTCTAGACGTGGACCTAGGACTCGCCATGGACTGGAGAGGAATCCCCAAAGATCCCTCGCCACTCGCATGGAGACTGGACTACCCTGAGGCCACACAAGAAGGTCCATGAGGTTCCTGTCGTAACTCGAGAAGGACAGGCTGCAACTCGAGAAACACCAGGAGGTTCTCCCTTCCATGCGCGTTGAGGCCATTTTCTCCTGCTGCATGTCGAGGGAAGTCACACCTTCCCTCTTGGACCAAGAAAGGGTCCTTCACTCCCTTGCTGCGACTCAAGAAGTTGCCTTACACACCAGCCTCCACTCGACAGGAACCCCGAGGGTTTCACCATAAATCAAGAGGAGCCCCATTGTCCCCTCCTCAGCGTGAGATGAGAGTTAGTTTCAGTGCTTCGTCGGGAAGGGATTCGCGGTGTTCCCATTGCATACCAGAAGGAGGTGCTCTCCACAGGAGAGTCGAGATGATCTCCAGGGATCGCGCCACTAGGCCACAAGTACCCAGAAGTCTCAATCGACTCCAGATGAACCTTATTTCCCTGCACTCTCTCGACTGTCACCCCGAGGATCGACTAACCCAATGTTGGCACGGGTGACAGCCCTGGTGGCATCTCGAGGGAAAGCCACAAATCCCTGTGTGAACGCGACAGGAGCCTGACAGTGATGCTACAGCTCAGGAGGAGAACGGGAGTCCATGTCTCCACTCGAGACGAGGCCTGACCACCCTGTGGACACTCCAGAGGTACCCAAGTCCCAGGTCACAACTTTCGAGCAAAGCTCAAGGTCCGACCGCTTCTCCAGACGTGGACCTAAGACCCGCCACCGACTGGAGAGGAATCCCAAAAGGTCCCTCGCCATTCGCACGGAGAGTGGCCACTTTTGAAGCCACACGAGAAGGTCCCTGAAGTCCCCGTCGTAACTAAAGAAGGACCTGCTGCAACTCGAGAAACACCAGGAGGTTCTCCCTTCCATGCGCGTGAGGCCCTTTTCTGCTGCTGCATGTTGAGGGAAATCACACCTTCCCTCTTGGACCTCCAAAGGGTCCTTCCCTTCCTTGCTGCGACTCAAGAAGTTCCCTGACACACGCGCCTCCACACCACAGGAACCTTGAGGGTCCCACCATAACTCACGAGGAGCCCATTTGTCCCCTCATCAGCGCGAGATGAGAGTTAGTTTCTGTGCTTCGTCGGTAAGGGACTCGCGGCATTCCCATTGGATACCAGAAGGAGGTGCTCTCCACAGGAGAGTCGAGATGACCTCCAGGGATCATGCCATCAGGCCACAAGTACCCAGAAGTCTCCATCCACTCCAGATGAACCTGATTTCCCTGTACTCTCTCGACTGTTGCCCCGAGGATCGACTAACCCCATGTTGGCACGTGTGACAGCCCTGGTGGCATCTCGAGGGAAAGCCACAGATCCCGGTGTCAACGCAAAGGGAAGACTGACCATGCTGCTATAGCTCAGGAGGAGACCGATCGTGCATGTCTCCACTATAGACAGGGCCTTACCACCCTGTGGACACTCCAGAGAGCCCAAGTCCCATGTCAGCACCTTCATGCAAAGCTCACGTTCAGACCGCAGCTCTGGACGTGGATCAAGGACCCGCCACCGACTGGAGAGGAATCCCGAAAGGTCCCTCGCCATTCGCACGGAGACTGACATCTCCTGAGGCCACACGAGTAGGGCCCTGAGGTCCCCGTTGTAACTCGAGAAGGACCTGTAGCAACTCGAGAAACACCATGTGATTCTCCCTTCTATGCTCTTTAAGGCACTTTTCTGCTGCTGCATGAAATGGGAAATCACACCTTCCCTCTTGGACCTCGAAAGGGTCCTTCACTCCCTTGCTGCGACTCAAGAAATTCCCAGACAGTCGCCTCCACTCGACAGACACCCTGAGGGTCCCGCCATAACTCAAGAGGAGCCCCTTTGTCCCCTCCTCAGCGCGAGACGAGAGTTAGTTTCCGTGCTTCGTCGGGAAGGGATTCGTGTCGTACCCATATTACCAGAAGGAGATGCTCTCTTCAGGAGAGTCGACATGATCTCCAGAGATCGTGCCATCAGGCCACAAGTACCCAGAAGTCTCAAACCACTCCAGATGAACCTGATTTCCCTGCACTCTCTCGACTGTCACCCGAGGATCGACTAACACCATGTGGGCACGTGTGACAGCCCTGGTGGCATCTTGAGGGAAAGCCACAAATCCCTGTGTCAACGAGACAGGAAGCCTGACAGTGCTGCTACAGCTCAGGAGGAGAGCAGGCGTGCATGTCTTCACTTGAGACGAGGCCTGACCACCCTGTGGACACTCCAGAGGGAACCTAATCATATGTCAGCACTTTCGAGCAAAGCTCAGCGTCCGACCGCAGCTCCTGATGAGGAACTGGGACCCACCCTCGACTGGCGAGTAATACCGAAAGGTCCCTCACCATTCGCACAGAGATTGTCCTCTCCTGAGGCCGCACGAGAAGGTCCCTGAGGTCCCCGTCATAACTCGAGAAGGACCTGCTGCAACTTGAGAAACACCACGAGTGTCTCCCTTCCATGCGCGTTGAGGCCCTTTTCGGCTGCTGCATGTGGAGGGAAATCACACCTTCCCTCTTGGACCTCAAAAGGGTCCTTCACTCCCTTGCTGCGACTCAAGAAATTCCCTGTCACACGCGCCTCCACTCCACAGGAACACCGAGGGTCCCGCCGTAACTCAAGAGGAGCCCCTTTGTCCCCTCCTCAGGTCGAGATGAGAGTTAGTTTCCGTGCTTCATCGGGAAGGGATTCGCGGCGTTCCCATTGCATACCAGAAGGAGGTGCTCTCCACAGGAGGGTCGAGATGATCTCCAGGGATAGTGTCATCAGGCCACAAGTACTCAGAAGTCTCAATTCATTCCAGGTGAACCTGATTTCCCTGCACTCTCTCGACTGTCACCCCGAGGATCGACTAACCCCATGTGCGCACATGTGACAGCCCTGGTGGCATCTGGAGGGAAAGCCGCAAATCCCTGTGTCAACGTGACAGGAAGCCTGACGTGCTGCTACAGCTGAGGAGGAGAGCGGGCGTGCATGTTACCACTTGAGACGAGGCCTGACCACTCTGTGGACACTCCAGAGGAACCCAAGTCTCATGTCAGCACTTTCGAGAAAAGCTCAGGGTCTGACTGCAGCTCCAGACGTGGACCTAGGACCCACCAACGACTGGAGTGGAATCCCGAAAGGTCCCTCGCCATTCGCACGGAGACTGGCCTCTCCTGCGGCCACATGAGAAGGTCCCTGAGGTCCCCGTTGTAACTCGAGAAGGACCTGCTGCAACTCGAGAAACACCAGGAGGGTCTCCCTTCCATGCGCGTTGAGGCCCTTTTCTGCTGCTGCATGTCGAGTGAAATCACACCTTCCCTCTTGGACCTCGAAACGATCCTTCACTCCCTTGCTGCCACTCAAAAAGTTCCCAGACACACGCGCCTCCCCTCGACAGGAATCCTGAGGGTCCCGCCATAACTCAAGAGGAGCCCCTTTGTCCCCTCCTCAGACCGAGATGAGAGTTAGGTTCCGTGCTTCGTCGGGAAGCGATTCGTGGCGTTCCCGATGCATACCAGAATAATGTGTTCTCCACAGGAGAGTCGAGATGATCTCCAGGGTTCATGCCATCAGGCCACAAGTACCCAGAAGTCTCAATCCACTCCCGATGAACCTGATTTCCCTGCACTCTCTCGACTGTCACCCCGAGGATCGACTAACCCCATGTGGGCACGTGTTACTGCTCTGGTGGCATCTTGAGGGAAAGCCACAGATCCCTGTGTCAACAGGACAGGAAGTCTGACAGCGCTGCTAAAGCTCAGTAGGAGAGCGGGCGTGCATGTCTGCACTCGAGACGAGGCCTGACCACCCTGTGGACACTCCAGAGGGACCCAAGTCACATTTAAGCACTTTCGAGCAAAGCTCAGGGTCCGATCGCTGCTCCAGACGTGGACCTACGACCTGCCACCGACTATAGGGGAATCCAGAAAGGTCCCTCGCCATTTGCATGGAAACAGGCCTCTCCTTAGGCCAGAGGGGAGGTCCCTGAGTTCCCCCTCGTAACTCGAGAAGGACCTGCTGAAACTCGAGAAACACCAGAAGGTTCTCCCTTCCATGCATGTTGAGGCCCTTTTCTGCTGCTGCATGTCGAGGGAACTCACACCTTCCCTCTTGGACCTCGAAAGGGTCTTTCACACCCCTGCTGCGATTTAAAAAGATCCCTGAAATACGCGCCTCCAATCGACAGGAACCCTGAGGGTCCCGCCATAACTCAAGAGGAGCCACTTTGTCCCCTCCTCAGCGCGAGAAGAGAGTTAGTTTCCTGCTTCCTCCGGAAGGGATTCGCGACATTCCCATTGCATACCAGAAAGAGTTGCTCTCCACAGGAGAGTCGAAATGATCTCCAGGGATCGTGTCATCAGGCCAAAAGTACCCAGAAGTCTCAATCCACTCCAGATGAACCTGATTTACCTACACTCTCTCGACTGTCACCCCGAGAATCCACTAACGCCATGTTGGCACGTGTGAAAGCCCCGGTGGGTTCTCAATGGAAAGCCACAGATCCATGTGTCAACGCGAGAGGAAGACTGGCAGTGCTGCTACAGCTCAGGAGGAGAGTGGACGTGCATGTCTCCACTCGAGACGAGGCCTGACCACCCTGTGGACACTCCAGAGGGACCCAAGTCCAATGTCAGCACATTCGAGTAAAGCTCAAGTCCTGACTGCAGCTCCAGACGTGCACCTAGGACCCGCCACCGACTGGAGAGGAATCCCGAAAGGTCTCTCGCCATTCGCACAAAACCTCGCCTCTCCTGAGGCCACACGAGGAGGTCCCTGAGGTCCCCCTCGTACCTCGAGAAGGATCTGCTGCAACTCGAAAAAAACAGGAGGTTCTCCCTTCCATGCGTGTTGAGGCCCTTTTCCACTGCTGCATGTCGAGGGAAATCTCACCTTCCCTCTTGGACCTCGAAAGGGTCCTTCACTCCCTTGCTGCGACTCAAGAAATTCCCTGACACACGCACCGCCACTCGACAGGAACCCCGAGGGTCCCGCCATAACCAAGAGGAGCCCCTTTGTCCCCTCCTCAGCGCGAGATGAGAGTTAGTTTCCGTGCTTCGTCGGGAAGGGATTCGTGGCGTACCCATTACCTACCAGAAGGAGATGCTCTCTTCAGGAGAGTCGAGATGATCTCCAGGGATCATGCCATCAGGCCACAAGTACCCAGAAGTCTCAATCCACTCCCAATGAATCTGATTTCCCTGCACTCTCTCGACTGTCACCCAAGGATCGACTAACCCCAGGTTGGCACGTGTGACAGTCCTGGTGGCATCTCGAGGGAAAGCCACAGATCCCTGTGTCAACGCGACAGGAAGCCTTACAGTGCTGCTACAGCTGAGGAGGAGAGCGGGCGTGCACGTCTCCACTTGAGACGAGGCCTGACCACTCTGTGGACACTCCAGAGGGACCCAAGTCTCCTGTCAGCACTTTCGAGCAAAGCTCAGGGTCGGACTGCAGCTCCAGACGTGGACCTAGGACCCGCCAACGACTGGAGTGGAATCCCGAAAGTTCCCTCGCCATTCACACGGAGAGTGGCCTCTCCTAAGGCCACATGAGAAGGTCCTTGAGGTCACCGTCGTAACTCGAGAAGGACCTGCTGCAACTCCAGAAACACCAGGAGGTTCTCCCGTCCATGCTCGATGAGGCCCTTTTCTGCTGCTGCATGTCGAGGGAAATCACATCTTTCCTCTTGGAACTCGAAAGGGTCCTTCACTACCTTGCTGCGACTCAAGAAGATACATGACAAACGCGCCTACACTCGACAGGAACCCCGAGGTTCCCGCCATAACTAATGAGGAGCCCCTTTGTCCCCTCCTCAGCGCGAGATTAGAGTTTCTGTGCTTCATGGGGAAGGGATCCGCGGTGTTCCCATTGCATACAAGAAGGAGGTGCTCTCCACAAGAGACTTGAGATGACCTCCGGGGATCGTGCCATCAGGCCACAAGCACCCAGAAGTCTCAATCCAATGCAGATGAACCTGATTTCCCTGCACTCTCTCGACTGTCACCCCGAGGATCGACTAACCCATGTTGGCACGTGTGACAGCCCTGGTGGCATCTCGATGGAAAGCCACAGATCCCTGTGTCAATGCGACAGGAAGACTGACAGTGCTGCTACCGCTCAGGAGGAGAGCGAGCGTGCATGTCTCCACTCGAGAAGAAACCTGACAACCCTGTGGACACTCCAGAGGGACCCAAGTCCCATATCAGCACCTTTGAGCAAAGCTCAAGGTCCGAACGCAGCTCCAGACGTGGACCTATGACCCGACACCCACTGGAGAGGAATCCCCAAAGGTCCCCCGCCATTCGCTCGGAGACTGGCCTCTCCTGAGGCCACACGAGAAGGTCGCTGAAGTCCCCGTCGTAACTCGAGAATGACCTGCTGCAACTCGAGAAACACCAGGAGGTTCTCTCTTCCATGCACGTTGAGGTTCATCTCTGCTTCTCCATGTAGAGGGAAATCACAGCTTCCCTCTTGGACCTCGAAAGGGTCCTTACCTCCTTTGCTGCGACTCAGGAAGTTCCCTGACACATGCGCCTCCACTCGACAGGAACTCCGAGGGTCCCGCTATAACTCAAGAGGAGCGGCTTTATCCCCGCCTCAGTGCGAGATGAGTTAGTCTCCGTGCTTTGTCTGGAAGGGATTCGTGACATTCCCATTGCATACCAGAAGGAGGAGCTCTCCACAGAAGAGTCGAGATTAATTTCAGGGATTGTGCCATCAAGCCACAAGTATCCAGAAGCCTCAATCCACTCCAGATGAACCTGATTTCCCTGCACTCTCTCTACTGTCACCCCGAGGATTGACTAACCCCATGTTGGCACGTGTGACAGATCTGGTGGCCTCTCGAGGGAAAGCCACAGATCCCTGTGTCAAAACGACAGGAAGCCTGACAGTGCTGCTACCGCTCAGGAGGAGAGCGGGCGTGCATGTCTCGACTCGAGACGAGGACGACCAGCCTGTGGACACTGCAGAGGGTCCCAAGTCCCATTTCATCACTTTCGAGCAAAGCTCAAGTTCCAACCGCAGCTCCAGACGTGGACCTGGACCCGCCACCGACTGGAGAGGAATCCCGAAAGGTCCCTCGCCATTCGCACGGAAAGTGGCCTCTCCTGAGGCCACACGAGAAGGTCCCTGAGGTCCCCGTCATAACTCGAGAAGAACCTGCTGCAACTCGAGAAACATCAGGAGCTTCTCCCTTCCATGCACGTTGAGCCCCTTTTCTGCTGTATGCTGAGGGAAATCACACCTTCTCTCTTGGACCTGGAAAGGGTCCTTCATTCCCTTGCTGCAACTCATGAAGTTTCCTGAGACACGCGCCTCCACTCGACAGGAAGCCCAAGGGTCCCGCCATAGCCCTTGAGGAGCCCTTTTGTCCCCTCCTCAGCGCGAGATGAGAGGTAGTTTCCCTGCTTCATTGGCAAGGGATTCGCGGCATTCCCATTGCATACCAGAAGGAGGTGCTTTCCACAGGAGCGTCGAGATGATCTCCAGGGATCGTGCCATCAGGCCACAAGTACCCAGAAGTCTCAATCTACTCCAGATGAACGTTATTTCCCGGCACTCTCGCGAATGTCACCCCGAAGATCGACTAACCCCTTTTGGCACGTGTGACAGCCCTGGTGGCATCTCGAGGGAAAGCCGCAGATCCCTGTGTCAACGCGACAGGAATCCTGACAGTGCTGCTACCGCTCAGGAGGAGAGCGGACGTGCATGTCTCCACGAGAGATGAGGCCTGACCACCCTGTGGACACTTCAGAAGGACCCACGTCCCATGTCAGCACTTTGGAGCAAAGCTCAGGGTCCGACCGCAGCTCCAGACGTGGACCAAGGACCCGCCACTGACGGGAGAGTAATTCCATAATGTGCCTCGCCTTTTGCTCGGAGACTGGCCTTTCCTGAGGCCTCACGAGAAGGTCCCTGAGGTCCCCGTCGTAACTCGAGAAGGACCAGCTGCAACTCAAGCAACACCAGGAGGTTCTCCCTTGCATGCGCGTTGAGGCCCTTTTCTGCTGCTGCTTGTCGAGGGAAATCACACCTTACCTCTTGGACCTCGAAAGGGTCCTTATCCCTCGCCATTTGCATGGAGACTGGCCTCTCTTGAGGCCACACGAGAAGGTCCCTGAGGTCCCCGTCGTAACTCGAGAAGGACCTGCTGCAACTCGAGAAACACCAGGAGGTTCTCCCTTCCATGCGCGTTGACGCCCTTTTCTGCTGCTGCATGTCGAGGGAAATCACACCTTCCCTCTTGGAACTCGAAAGTGTCCTTCACTCCCTTGCTGCAACTTAAGAAGTTCCAGGACACAAGCGCCAACTCTCGACAGGAACCCCGAAGATCCCGCCATAACTCAAGAGGAGCCCCTTTGTCCCCTCCTCAGCGCGAGATGAGAGTTACTTTCCGTGCTTCGTGGGGAAGGGATTCGCGGCGTTCCCATTGCATACCAGAAGGAGGTGCTCCCCACAGGACAGTCGGGATGATCTCCAGGGAACGTGCCATCAGGTCACAAGTACCCAGAAATCTCAGTCCTCTCCAGATGAACCTGATTTCCCTGCATTCCCTCGACTGCCACCCCGAGGATCGACTGAACCCCCGTTGGCACGTGTGACCGCCCTGGTGGCATCTCGAGGGAAAGACACAGATCCCTGTGTCAAAGCGACAGGAAGCCTGACAGTGCTGCTACCGCACAGGGGGAGAGTGGGCGTGCATGTCTCCACATGAGACAAGGCCTGACCACCCTGTGGACACTCCAGAGGGACCCAAGTCTCATGTCAGCACTTTCGAGCAAAGCTCAGGGTCCGACCGCAGCTCCAGACGTGGACCTAGGACTCGCCAACGACTGCAGACGAATCTCGAAATGTCCCTCACCATTCGCACGGACACTGGCTTCTCCTGAGGCCACCCGAGGAGGTCACTGAGGTCCGCGTCGTTACTCAAGAAGGACCTGCTGCAACTCGAGAAACACCAGGAGATTCTCCTTTTCATGCGCGTTGAGGCCCTTTTCTGCTGATGCATGTCGAGCGAAATCACACCTCCCATCTTGGACCTCGAAAGCGTCTTTCACTCCCTTGCTGCGATTCAAGAAGTTCCCTACACACGCGCCTCCACTCGACAGGAATCCCGAGGGTCCCGCCATAACTCAAGAGGAGGCCCTTTTTCACCTCCTCAGTGCGAGATAAGAGTTAGTTTCCGTGATTCGTTGGGAAGGGATTCGCGGCGTTTCCATTGCATACCTGAAGGAGCTGCTCTCCACAAGAGAGTCGAGATGAACTCCAGGGATCATGCCGTCAGGCCACAAGTACCCAGAAGTCTCAATCCATTCCAGATGAACCAGATTTCCCTGCACNCCACTCGAGACGAGGCCTGACCACCCTGTGGACACTCCAGAGGGACACAAGTCCCATGTCAGCACTTCCGAGCAAAGCTCAGGGTGCGACCGCAGCTCCAGACGTGGACCTAAGACCCGCCACAGACTGGAGAGGAATCCCGAAAGGTCCCTCGACATTCGCACAGAGACTGGCCTCTCCTGAGGCCACACGAGAAGGTCCCTGAGGTCCCCGTCGTAACTCGAGAAGGACCTGGTGCAACTCGGGAAATACCAGGCGGTTCTCCCTTCCATGTGCGTTGAGGCCCTTTTCTGCTGCTGCATGTCGAGGGAAATCACACCTTCACTCTTGGACCTCGAAAGGGTCCTTCACTCCCTTGCTGCGACTCAAGAAGTTCCCGGACACTCGCGCCTCCACTCGAAAGGAACCCCGATGGTCTTCCATCCCTCAAGAGGAGCCCCTTGGTCCCAACCTCAGCGAGCGGTGAGAGTTAGTTACCTTGCTCCGTCCGGAAGGGATTCGCGGCGCTCCCATTGCATAGCAGAAGGAGGTGTTCTCCACAGGAGAGTCGAGATGAACTCCAGAGATCGTGCCATCAGGCCAAAAGA
>SJXQ01012320.1:0-82322 GCA_006408695.1 Aepyceros melampus
GCAGGAACAGAAGGAACATAATAAAAGCCATATATGATAAACCCACTGCAAACATTATCCTCAATGGGGAAAAATTGAAAGCATTTCTCCTAAGGTCAGGAGCAAGACAAAGGTGCCCACTCTTAACACTACTATTCAACATAGTTTTGAAAGTTTTAGTCACAGCAACCAGAAAAAAAAAAAAAGAAAGAAAGAAAGAAAGAAAGAAAAGGAATCCAGATTGGAAAAGAAGTAAAACTCTCACTGTTTGCAGAGGAATGATTCTCTACAGAGAAGACCCTAAAGATACCACCAGAAAATTCCTAGACCTAATCAATAAATATAGTAAAGTTTCAGGATATAAAGTTAACACACAGAAATCCCTTGCATTCAATGTAGTAACAGTGAAAAAACAGAGACAGAAATTAAGGAAACCATTCCATTTACCACTGTTACAAAAAGAATAAAATATGTAGGAATAAACCTACCTAAAGAAACAAAAGACCTATATATAGAAAACTATAAAACACTGATGAAAGACATCAAAGATGACACAAATAAATGGAGAAATATATCTTGTTAATGGATCTGAAGAATCAATATGGTGAAAATGAGTGTACTGCCCAAAGCAATCTATAGATTCAATGCAATCCCTATCAAGCTACCAAAGGTATTTTTCAGAGAACTAAAACAAATAATTTCACACTTTGTATGGAAATACAAAAAAGAAAAAAGAAAAGAAAAAGAAACTCGAATAGCCAAAGCAATCTTGAGAAAGAAGGATGGAACTGGAGGAATCAACCTACCGGACTTCAGACTATACTACAAAGCTACAGTCATTAAGGCAGTATGGTAGTAGAACAAAGACAAAAATATAGATGAATGGAACAAAATAAAAAGCCCAGAGATAAATTCACACACCCATGGACACCTTATCTTTAACAAAAGAGGCAAGAATATACAATGGAGAAAAGACAATCTCTTTAACAAGTGATGCTGGCAAAACTGGTCAACCACTTGTAAAAGAATGAAATTAGAACACTGTCTAACACCATACACAGAAATAAACTCAAAATAGATTAAAGATCTAAATGTAAGACAAACTAAAAAACTCCTAGAGGAAAACAGGCAAAACACTCTCTAACATAAATCACAGAAGGATCCTCTACGACCCACCTCCCAGAATAATGGAAATAAAAGCAAAACTTAAAAAATGGGACCCAATTAAACTTCAAAGCTTTTCCACAACGAAGTAAACCATAAGCAAGGTGAGAAGACAACCATCAGAATGGGAGAAAATAATACCAAATGAAGCAACTGACAAAGAATTAATCTCAAAAGCATACAAGCAGCTCATGCAGTTCAATTCTAGAAAAATAAATGACTCAGTCAAAAAAAGGGCCAAAGAACTAACAGACATTTCTCCAAAGAAGACATACAGATGGCTAACAAACACATGAAAAGATGCTCAACATCTCTCATTATCAGAGAAATGCAAATCAAAACCACAATGAAGTACCATTTCACACTAGTCAGAATGGCTGCCATCAAAAAGTCTACAAACAGTAAATGCTGGGGAGGGTGTGGAGAAAAGGGAACCCTCTTACACTATTGGTGGGAATGCAAACTAGTACAGCCACTATGGAGAACAGTGTGGAGATTCCTTTAAAAAACTGCAAATAGAACTGCCATATGACCCAGCAATCCCACTGCTGGGCATACACACTGAGGAAACCAGAATTGAAAGAGACATGTGTACCCGAATGTTCATTGAAGCACTGTTTACAATAGCTAGGACATGGAGGCAACCTAGATGTCCATCAGCAGACGAATGGATAAGAAAGTGTGATAGATATACATGGTGGAATATTACTCAGCTATTAAAATGCATTTGAATCAGTTCTAATGATGTGGATGAAACTGGAGCCTATTATAGAGAGTGAAGTAAGTGAGAAAGAAAAACACTAATACAGTATATTAACTCATATATATGGAATTTAGAAAGATGGCAACAATGACCCTATATGCGAGACAGCAAAAGAGACATAGATGTAAAGAACAAGCTTTAGGACTCTATGGGAGAAGGCGAGGGTGGGATGATTTGAGAGTGTAGTACTGAAATATGTATACTGCCATATTTGAAATAGATAGCCAGTCCAGTTTCAATGCATGAGACAGGCACTCAGGGCCAGTGCACTGGGATGCCCCTGAGGGATGGGATGGGGAGGGAGGTGAGAGGGGGGTTCAGGATGGGGAACACATGTAAACCCATGGCTGATTCATGTGAATGCATGGCAAGAAACATTGCAAGATTATAAATTAATTAGCCTCCAATTAAATTAATTAAAATTTTGTATAAAAGAGACATAGATGTAAAGAACAAGCTTTAGGACTCTATGGGAGAAGGCGAGGGTGGGATGATTTGAGAGTGTGGTACTGAAATATGTATACTGCAATATTTGAAATAGATAGCCAGTCCAGTTTCAATGCATGAGACAGGCACTCAGGGCCAGTGCACTGGGATGACCCTGAGGGATGGGATGGGGAGGGAGGTGAGAGGGGGGTTCAGGATGGGGAACACATGTAAACCCATGGCTGATTCATGTGAATGCATGGCAAGAAACATTGCAAGATTGTAAATTAATTAGCCTCCAATTAATTAAAATTTTGTAAAAAAAATTTTTGTAAAATGGGAATTTTCCAGAAAGAAAAAAAAATCTTGCTGATGAGTGGAGTATAAAACTGGATGTAGAGCTCCAGAGCCAGCTTCAGAGTTGCCATCACAGCATCCTTGTATCAGAAAACTTGGCTTTTAATGACTGATTCATTGTCCCATCTCCAGACTGTCCTTGGGACAAATATGGTAGCTTCCCAGGGTTCTTAAAGCCACGTGGAGGGCAGAAGGGACAGCCAGGTGTCCTTGGATCCCTAGAGCCCAAAGCCCAAAGCTTCATCTCTGAAAGAAACAACGACCCTAGAAGACCGAAGTCAGGAAAACATTAAGGACAGAATGAAGAACTGGGATCTCCCATTCCAGAGGGTAGTTTTCCTGCCCTATACAGACAATGAAAAATGTGAGTAGGACCATCCATTTCTGCCACCAAAATGGCAAGCTTCTCCAAAACGGTCAGACATATATTTCAGTGATTTAACCCTAGTAAAGAAATGAGTGGAAATTCCTTTGCAAAAAGGTATGACACAGTCTGCCTTTGACTAATTCCAAATCTTTTCAGCTAGAGTTCTCTTCATGCACAGTAGAGACACTGAAATTCAGAACCCAGGAGCATAAGCCTTTGACTGTGTGGATCACAACAAACTATGGAAAATTCATCAACACATGGCAATACCAGACTACCTTACCTGCCTCCTAAGAAATCTGTATCCAGGTCAGGAGGCAACAGTTAGAACCAGACATGGAACAAACGGACTGGTTCCAAATGGGAAAGGAGTATGTCAAGGCTGTATATTGTCATCCTGTTTATATAACTTCTATGCAGAGTACGTCAAGCGAAATGCTGCTCTGGATGAAGGACGAGCTAAAATCAAGCTTGCCAGGAGAAATATCAATAACCTCAGATATGCAGATGATACCATCCTTCTGGCAGAAAGCAAAGAGGAACTGAAGAGCCTCTTGATGAAAGTGAAAGAGAAAATGAAAAAGCTGGCTTAAAATTCAATATTCAAAAAACGAAGATCATGGCATCTGGATCCATGACTTCATGGCAATAGAAGGGGAACAACGGAAACAGTGACAGACTTTTTTTTTCTTAGGCTCCAAAATCATTTTACATGGTGACTCACCCATGACATTAAAAAACACTTGCTCCTTGGAAGTAAAACTATAACATACCAGGACAGCATGTTAAAAAGCAGAGACATTACTTTGCCAACAAGCTCCATCTAGTCAAAGCTATGGTTTTTCTAGTAGTTATGTATGGATGTGAGAGTTGGACCATCAAGAAAGCTCAGCACCAAAGATTTGATGCTTTTGAACCGTGGTGTGGGAGAAGACCCTTGAGAGTCCCTGGGACTAGAAGGAGATCAATCCAGTCAATTCTAAAGGAAATCAGTCCTGAATGTTCACTGGAAGGACTGATGCTGAAGCTGAAGCTCCAGTACTTTGGCCACCAGACACTAAGAACTGACTCATGGGAAAAGACTCAGATGCTCAGAAAGATTGAAGGCAGGAGGAAAAGGGTACGGCAGAGGATGACATGGTTGGATGGCATCAAAGACTTGATGGACATGAGTTTTACTGAGGTTCATGAGTTGCTGATGCACAGGGAAGCCTGGTGTGCAGAAGCCCATGGGTTGCAAAGAGTTGACTGAGTGACTGAACTGAAAGCAATCATTGGCCTATTTCCAAGGGAGAAAATGGAGTTGAGGTGTGAATCATAAATGGTGGAGAAAGGACAACTCAAAGATTTGGCTCCAGGCCCAAAGGGAGCCATGGTGGATATTCAGTGACTAGAAGCCTTCCATATACCAAGAGCAAATGCCATGAGAGTGCTGCAAAGACAGATGAGTGCTCCAGTCAACATTGAAAAGCCACCTCCAAGACCCAAAGATATTCCTTCACTATCATTTCTGTTCCTCTAGCTCTAACAACAACCTAAGTCTTCACCCAGGATCTAAAACTTCATAGTCCAGTGTAGGATCAGAGATGCAGGAAAGATAAGAGGTAGAGCTGTTTTGAGTATAAGAAGGTCCTGTACAGGGACTTCCTGGTGGTTTGGTGGCTAAGACTCCAAGCCTCTATTGCAGGGGGTGTGCAAGTTTGATCCCTGATCGTGGAACTAGATGCCACATGCTCCAACTAATAGTGCCCATGCCACACCTAAGACCCAGCACAGCCAAGTAAATGAATAAATGAACACACACACACACACACACACACACACATATTTCTTATGTCATGCTCAAGTTTAATTCAGTGTTGTTGTTGTTGTTGTTGTTTTCCAGAACAAAGCCTGGTAGACTCACAATTGACTTTGTAAGTGGGATGAGTGTGGTTGTGGAGAAATCCCTAAAATCAAACAAACTGTTTACAAAGGCAACAGATTTCAGAGTTGTGTAGAAATCCTAATCACTTCAAAATAACCTTCATCATGAAAAATTATGAGCTTCTCTCAAACACATCAGTGGTCTCTTTGGAGATACTCACAGGAGAGTAATTAGCAACTCAAAAAAGTTTTTCAGAAAGATCATTAGCTCCTCAAGCTGGCCCTGTCATTGCCACTTCAAGTGAAATGATAATTGCAGATCTGAAGGAGGATGAGATCACAGCTCCTAAACCTATATCTCAGGGTCTGACTGCCTCCCTCCCACTCACGTCCTGCCTGCCATGACCTTCACCCTGAGACCAGCATCCTTCTCATAAGAAGGAACGAGGTTTTGAATACTTTGTATTTCAGTCTAAGAGGCAGAGTCTGTAAAGAAGCAGGTCTGAGTAAGTGTTCATGTGTGGAAAAGGGATCTTTCTTGGGCTGGGGCTAGAGTGGGAACAGATCCAGTGGCAAAGCAGGTCAGGAAAGCAGAACAATTCCTTAGGAGAGAATTTAGATAAAGCAAGATCAAGATCTTTGTTGTTCAGTCACTCAGTTGTGTCTCTTTGTAATCCCATGGACTGGAGCACACCAGGCTTTGCTATCTCCCAGAGTTTGCTCAGACTCATGTCCAACGAGTCAGTGATGCCATCCACCCATCTCATCCTCTGTCCTCCCCTTTTTCTCCTGCCTTCAATCTTTCCCAGCATCAGGTAACATTGAACTTGATAGCTCCTAAAGCTAATTTGTGAAACTCTTATTGTGGAGGACTCACAGGAACAATCCTAGTGATAATAATGTGGAATCATTTTTAAAAATATGTATCTTAGTTGCAGCATGTGAACTATTAGCTGCAGCATGTGGGATCTATTTTCCTAACCAGAAATCAAACCCAGGCTCCCTGCATTGGGAAGATAGAGTCTTAGCCACTGGACCACCAGGGAAGTGCCAAAAGATCATCTTCAAGGAGCTTAAGGGTTGTATTTTTAACATCAATCTGTTGTAATGTTACCTTTCAAAAATTCTAGATTAATTTTAAATTTGTATTAGAAGTGTTATGCTGCCTCTATGCTTTCCATAAAGATTAGGATAGAAAAGTAATGATTTTCTAATCCTCTACAGAAAGCATGAATATGAATTTGTTTGAAGAACAGAAATGATTATATATATATATCAATCGCTAGGCATATAACGTGCTTACTGGACATAGCAATTGTGTCTTTTCTGAAACATTTGGGGTCTGATGACAATGGCAAGATTGCTATCCCTCTTCAAGATAGAGAAGCAGCTTTTAAGGAAAAGGAAGCTTTATAATGGTGAGTTTTGGAATATACTTGTTAGGACCAAATGTATCTCTCATATGTTGTCTAATCTCATAATATTCTAACATCAATTCCAAGCACACATTCATTTCTTTACGGTTTCACTTTTGCAACACACAAGAGTCAATATTCTCCAGTTGTACTTTACATGGGTCTAGTATGTTAATATTCTTCACAAATCTTGTTATATTGTAGTAGTCTCACTTAACCTTGATTTTAAAAAGACCTAAGGATTTAGATCAAAAAAATTATTTCATTTCTATCCTACATTCATGTATCATATAGTAGTATTTCATGGTTCATAGTTTATTAAACAAAGTAATATTGTCCAAGACTTTTTTGGATAGATTATCATAGCTAATTTGTGCCTGGCATGTTAGGAATGCATCTTTCTGTTGCAAAACTTATATTGAGGAAATCTTGCATCCATTAAATCCATTATGGACAGGAGGTACTTTCCTATAGGATTGTGTGTGTGTGTGTGTGTGTGTGTGTGTGTGTGTGTACATGTTAGTGGCTCAGTTTGTGACCCCTGGGCTATAGCTCACCAGACTCCTCTGTTCATAGGATTTCCCAGGCAAGAATATTGGAAGGGGATTCCATTTCTGAATCCAGGGAATCTTTTTGATATGATATTGACCTACAGAATAAATACTTATGCAGATATGGAAACTTTCTACAACAAAAATTTTAATATATAAACACAATGGAATAAACTCCAATACTCTGGCCACCTGATGCAAACAACTGACTCATTGGAAAATACCCTGATGCTGGGAAAGATTGAAGGCAGGAGTAGAAGGGGACGACAGAGGATCAGATGATTGGATGGCATTACTGACTCAACGGACGTGAGTTTGAGGAAGATCCAGGAGCTGGTGATGGACAGGGAGGCCTGGTGTGCTGCCGTCCTGGGGGTTACCAAGAGTAGGACACAACTGAATGACTAAACTGAACTGATAGAATAAACTATATGATATAAAAACAAAACTAAATTTCACAATGGATTATTCAAAAACACAGCTGATGTGTTTGGTTGGTGCATCACAGTGATTAGGACACTGTCTTGGACTCAGCCTACCAGGTTCTTACCACCACTCAGCCTGTAATCAGTGTGTGAATTGAGACAGATCCCTTGACCTCTCTGTACCTAGGATCTCTTATCTTTGCAATAAATCAACGTCAGTACCTACCCCATGCAGTTATGAACATCAAACAACCGGCAGAATGGCCCCCAGGGAGTTGGCAACAAGAATGTTGTGCTCCTGTCAGACTTTAGTTGGAATCCTCGGTGCTTCCTCTCTTACCTTAATCTCTTCCTTTACTACAACAAATATGGGTTGAAGTTCACAGATTTGACCTTCAGGCATGGACTGTACTTGCTTTATGGTCATTAACTTTAAAGGCATATCTGTGACAATGGCAGCCTTTAACTGAAGCTTGTCTTCAGTGATTTAGCCATGCAAATATGTTCTCCATGCCCTCAAAGCTGGTAGGGTGTGTCCATTGGCCCTCCCGGCCCCTTAAGTGTCTCCAGCCATCAAGATCATCCTCAGGAAATCCAGGTGGGTGGAACTTAAAGCAATAGCTCCCAAGGAGGGGACTTCCCTGTGGTCCAGAGGTTAAGACTGTACTCTCAATGCAGGAGGTCCAGGTTCAATCCCTGGTCAGGGAACTAGAAGCCACATGCCATATCTGAGAGTTTATGTGCCATAACTAAGAGTTTGCATGGCGTTAACTAAGACCTGGTGCAGCCAAATAAATAAATAATAAGATGAAATATATAATATCATTTAACAACAACAACAAAAAAACACTCCCGAGCATATCAGCATCTCCACTTTGCACTACTGGAGAGTATATAACGTCTTTCTCAAGCTTTCTGTATGAAAACTGTGTCTACTGTTTATTATACTTCCTGGTCTTTAGGAGAAGATTGTATGGTCACAAGTCATATCTCTCTGTACACAATATTTTCCCCATGGATATGATGCCAAATGGAGCAAAAATCAACACAAAGCATGAAGACTTAGGATACTGCTCTGTTGAATCTTATGACAAAATCAGTGATTCACTGTATGCAGGAGTGTTACTATTCTCTGATGTTTCATTGTTGGAGTTAAGATATGGGCTTACAGCTCCCCTTCTTCACAGACACAGGCAGCAAAAGAGACACATTCAAGAAACAGCCTTTCACAAGCTCGCTCCACATTTTTTGATAATACGTGTTTTTTTTTTTTTAGATTAAAGACATGTTCCCAGATTATAAATGCATAATATCTCAGTGAAATTTCAGGAATGATTGCACATCTGGAGATCACAACTAGATTAAGAAACATAATGTTCTCAGTTTCCATGAAACTCTTGTGCCCTTTCTAACTCACTGTTTCCAAGACTATAGCTTTGTTGGGTATATTTGTAGGCCTGGATTAGGTACATGTTTACAACTATTGTGATATTTAATATTAGATCACTTTGCCTGTCTTGGCCTTCACATGAAAAATATCATACAGCATCTTTCATTTGGACTTTTGTCCTCCATTCCTTTACATCTTTCTGAATTTATCTTTATTGTTTTATATTATTGTTGATTTTTCATTATCATTGCTATATAGGACTTCATTGTGTGACTATCAAAGGATTAACTGATCATTCAGCTGTTAATGGGTAGGTAGGTATTAAGAGTTAGGGGCTATTACAACTAATGATCAGGGCTCTCATATAAATTCTATTAATATAACTAATCTTTGGGTGATATATATACTAAATATTGTTGAATATATTCATAGAATTGAATTTCTTGGAACAGGATTACATGTGATCTGCTAAGTAGATACCACAGTTTTCCAAAATGTGTGTACCAATTTGAACACCCACCATCAGTGTATGAGATTCTTGGTTGATCCACAGCTATGCCAAAACTTGGCATTTTTGTCATTTTTCTTTCAGATTTCTTAATGGTATTTGATGACATATAGGCAGTGGTTACATTTTAATTGACCTGATTTCCAAGGATGTGGCATATTTTTCCACATGTCTTATCCGTTGAATAAATTCTTTCTCGAGGATTCTCTTTGAAGACTCTGTCCACTGTTTATTCTATCTTCGAGTTTTTAGGACACGCTTGTGTAATTTTAAGTTGTATCTGTGTCTGTGTGTGTGTGTCTTGATGAGATCCAGTCTTAATTTTAATGTGTGCAAAATTATTTCACCATATGGTTTACATATACTGTGTTCTTTAGTATATATAATATTTATTTATTTAGTTGCATCTGGTCTTGATTGCATCATGTGGTAACTATGTTGTATCATGCAGGATCTTTTGTTGTGGTGCACAGACCCTCTAGTTGCAGATCCCAGGCTTAGAAACCCCATGGCATATAGGGTCTTAGTTGCCTAACCAGGTATCAAATCTGCATCTCCTACATTGCAAGGCAGTTTCTTAACTACCAGACAATGAGGGAAGTACCTTTAGCATATATTTTAAATTGTTAGACCCTAGAATAACTCATGTCTTTTTTTCTAAACTAATAAATTATCTTCTTTAAATACCAGCTGGGCCACACGAGAAGCCCAAGAATTCTGAAGTGGGTATTCTTCGAGTGGGTAAAACTATCTCTTCTCTAGCAGATTTTCCTGACCCATGAATCGAACTGGAGTCTCCTGCATTGCATGCAGATTCTTTACCAACTGAACCATCAGGGAAACCCCTACAATAATATATTATCTTCCTAAAATTTAGAAGAGAATGCATTTAGAGTTGACCTCTTTTATGATGAGGGCAGTGATGGAGTTTTTTTTTTTTTTCTCCAGTAAGCTTCTCCTTAAAATTTGGTTTTATACTATCTTTCAATTTACTCTCACTTGTCATTGCTTCCTCCAGGTTACAATCACTTCATCCTTCCTGCTGACTTCTTCATAAAATAGACTGATTTCGCTCATCATCATTTCCCCACATGAACCCTTGGCAATTTCACAAAAGCACACAAGGAAAGTTGTCTCTCGATGTCACAAATTTATATGAGCCACTCTGCTCTGAGGAATCATTGTTGCCATCATATAAAGGGGAGTATCTTGAATGACACAACAGCCTCCAGCCAACTGACCTTTGGAATAACCTTCTTGTTACAGACTGTTCTTGGAATCTGGGGCAATTTCTCCCTTCTGTACCGTTACCTTTTTATTTACCACACTCAGTGTAGGTTGAGGGTCACAGATTTGATTTCAAGCACCTGACTATAGCCAACATTTTGGTCATTCTCTCAAAAGGAATCCCTCAGACAATTACAACTTTGAGGTTGAAATATTTTGCCAGTGATTTTGCCTGCAAACTTATTTTGTATGTTGAGAGAGTGGGCAGGAGTATGTCCATTGGCACCACCTGCCTCCTGAGTGTGTTTCAGACCATCACGGTCAGCCCCAAGTACTGCTGTTGGAAGAATCTTAAAGTCAAAGCCCCGAAGTACATTGCCTTCTCCATTTCCTTCTGCTGGATCCAGTGTATGTTTGTAAATCTCATTTTTCCTCTGTATGCATTATATGTTTCTGAAAAACGGCACAGCACAAACATGACAAATACAAGAGATTCAGAGTACTGTGTTGCCACAGATCTTGAGAAAATCTCAGGCTCAATATATGCAGCTTTGGTCATGTTCCCTGAAGTTTCATTTTCTGTGCTCATCTTCTGGGCCAGTGGCTCCATGATTCTCACCCTGTACAGACACAGTCAGCAAGTCCAGTATATTCACAAGGCTAGTGTGTCTTCCAGACCCTCCGCTGAGTCCAGAGCCACGCAAAGCATCCTACTCTTGGTGAGCACCTTCCTGTGTTTCCACACCCTGTCCTGCATCTTTAACACTTTTCTTGCTCTTTTTCATAATCCCAGTTGGTGGTTGGTGTATACTACTGGCCTGATTAATGTGTGTTTTCCCTTTATCAGCCCCTTTCTGCTCATGAGCCGTGACTCCATTGTATCCAGTCTCTGTTTTCTGCACATGAAGAACTCAGTATCGCCTAATCTTATCAGAAAAATGTAAATTGTATGTTTTTAAAATTTTATCAAGGTGTAGTTGATTTATCATGCTGTATTAGTTCCAGGTGTATATCAAAGTGAATCAGTTGTAGATATACATGTATATCTCCTCTTTTTAGATTCTTTTCCCATATAGGCCATTTAGAGGATTGAGTAGAGTTCCCTGTGCTATACAGTAGGTCCCTTCTTTTTTGTTGTAAACCAGGCCTCAGGGCTGTGGGACTTGGTTCCTCAACCAGGGATTGAACCCCTACTCCCTGCCTAGAAAGGACTTAGTCATAACCACTGGACCATCTAAGAAGTCCCCACTAGGTCCTTACTAAAGTGAAGTTTCTCAGTCACGTCTGACTCTTTCCAACCCCATAGATTGTAGCCTACCAGGCTACTCCATCCATGGAATTTTCCAGGCAAGAGTACTGGAGTGGGTTGCCATTTCCTTTTCCAGGGGATCGTCCTCACCCAGAGATTGAATCCGGTCTTCCACATTGCAGGCAGACACTTATCTGAGCCACCTAGGAAGCCCATCGGTTCAGTTCAGTTCAGTTCAGTCGTTCAGTCGTGTCTCTTTGCGACCCCATGAATTGCAGCATGCCAGGCCTCCCTGTCCATCACCAACTCCTGGAGTTCACTCAGACTCACATCCATCAAGTCAGTGATGCCATCCAGCCATCTCATACCTGTCATCGTCCCCTTCTCCTACTGCCCCCAATCCCTCCCAGCATCAGAGTCTTTTTCAATGACTCAACTCTTCGCATGAGGTGGCCAAAGTATTGGAGTTTCAGCTTTAACATCATTCTTTCCCAAGAACACCCTTATTAATTACCTATTTTATATTTAGTAGTGTATGTTGGGGCTTCCTTGGTGACTTGGTTATGAATATGGCTGGCAATGCAGGAGACTCCAGTTCGATTCCTAGGTAAGGAAGATCCCACATGCCATGGGGCAACTGAGCCCATGCACCACAAGTACTGAGCCTGTGTGCCTACAGCCTGTGCTCTGCAAGGGAAGCCACTGCAGTGAGGAGCTCATGCTCACCACAACTAGAGAAAGCCTGCACGCAACAAAGGAGACCCAGCACAGCCTAAATACATAAATAAATAAAATTCCACTTCTGATCCTCTAGTGTATAAAGGGTAAAGGTTTGCTAGGCATATTTTATTATGGCTGGCAATGCAGGAGACTCCAGTTCGATTCCTAGGTAAGGAAGATCCCACATGCCATGGGGCAACTGAGCCCATGCACCACAAGTACTGAGCCTGTGTGCCTACAGCCTGTGCTCTGCAAGGGAAGCCACTGCAGTGAGGAGCCCATGCTCACCACAACTAGAGAAAGCCTGCACGCAACAAAGGAGACCCAGCACAGCCTAAATACATAAATAAATAAAATTCCACTTCTGATCCTCTAGTGTATAAAGGGTAAAGGTTTGCTAGGCATATTTTATATGCCTAAGATATTTGCACCATGGGCTCAAATGTAGAAACAACCCATGAGCAAGTTCTTAGTCCAGTTAAATGACGGCTTTTCTTTTTTAATTTTTATTTTTACTTTATTTTACTTTACAATACTGTATTGGTTTTGCCATACATTGACATGAATCCACCACGGGTGTACATGAGTTCCCAATCCCGAACCCCCCTCCCACCTCCCACCCCATATCATCTCTCTGGATCATCCCCGTGGAGGCTAATTATTTTACAATATGTGGTGGTTTTTGCCGTACATTCACATGAATCAGCCATGGGTGTACATGTGTTCCCCATCCTGACCCTTCCTTCCACCTCCCTCCCCATCTCATCTCTCAGGATCATCCCAGTACGCAGCCCTGAGCACCCTGTCTTACTCATCGAACCTGGACTGGCAATCTGTTTCACATATTTTAATATACCTGTTTCAATGCTATTCTCTCAAATCATCCCACCCTCACCTTCTCCCACAGAGTCCAATAGTCTGTTCTTTGTATCTGTGTCTCTTTTGCTGTCTTGCAGACAGGATCATTGTTACCATCTTTCTAAATTCTATATATGTGTGTTAATATACTGTATTGGTGTTTTTCTTTCTGGCTTACTTCACTCTGTATAACAGGCTCCAGTTTCATCCATCTCATTAGAATTGATTCAAACGCATTCTTTTTAATAGCTGAGTAATATTCCATTGTGTATATGTACCACAGCTTTCTTATCCATTTATCTGTGAATGGACATCTAGGTTGCTTCCATGCTCTGGCTATTGTAAACAGTGCTGTGATGAACATTGGGATACATGTGTCTCTTTCACTTCTGGTTTCTTCAGTGTGTATGACCAGCAGTGGGATTGCTGGGTAAATGAGGGCTTTTGTGTTTTGTTTTGTTTTATTTAAGATATTTTTAAAATTGAAAAAATTTTTTCAATTGTTATGTTAGTTTCAGGTGTAGAGAGCAAAGTGATTCAGTTATATATATATATATTTTTTTCTTTTTCAGATTCTTTTCCCTTATAGATTATTACAAAATACTGAGTGCAATTCCCTGTGCTATACACTAGGTCCTTGCTATTTATCTATTTTATATTTGGTAATATGTATAAGTTGATTCCAGCTTCCTAGTTTATACCTCCTCCCTCTTTTCCTTTTTGATGATCATAAGTTTTATTTTCTATGTCTGTGAGTCTCTTTCTATTTGTAAACAAGTTTATTTACATCTTTAAAAAAAATCCACATATAAGCGATATTATAAGCTATCTGTTTTCTCTGTCTGGCTTAGTATGTATGATAATCCCTGTGTCCATCCATGGTGCTGCAAATGGCATTATTTCATTCTTTTTAATGGCTGAGTGATGTTCCCTTGAGTTTATATACCCTATTTTCTTTATCCATTCATCACGTAATGCACATTTAGGTTGTTTCCATATCTTAGCTACTGTAAATAGTGCTGCTGTGAACACTGGGATGCGTGTATCTTTCCAAATTATAGTTTTCTCTGGATATGTCCCCAGGAGTGGCATTGTAGGATCATATGGTATTAATTGCTCTGTTTTTAATTTTCTTAAGGAAACTGCATTCTGTTCTGAATAGTGGCTGAACCAGTTTACATTCCTATCAACAATGAAGGAGGATTTCCTTTTCTTCACATCCTCTCCACCACTGATTATTTGTAGACTTTTTGATAATGGCCACTCTGACCAGGGTAAGGTGATAGCTCACTAGTCTTGATTTGCATTTCTCTGATAATTAGTGATGTTGAGCTATTTTTCCTGAGCCTGTTGGCCACCTGTATACTTTCTTTGAAGAAATGTCTATTTGGATCTTGTGCACAATTTTTGACTGGGTTGCTGGAATTTCTGGTATTGAGTTGTATGAGCTGTTTGTATATTTTGGAGATTAATCCTTTGTCAGTTGCATCATTTGCAAATACTTTCTCCCATTCTGTAGGTTGTCCTTCTTATAGAAGAAACATTTTTTTGTTTAATGGCATGGCCACAAGCCCCTCTCACAGTGTAAGTTTTTGGGGGCTTTAGGCTATGTAGTATCAGGCTGGCTTCTGGAGGAAATGGAGATGACAGGATTAGCCTGATTCTCAGAAGAACTGGAGACGAAAGTCAGCAACACAGAAAGATCCTAAAGGAGCTCAAGTAAAACACTCTGGGCACTCGGGCTTGGGTGAACCTCTTTGATGGCAGAACTCCTAGAGTCGTCAGGTATCAATGTCAAGAAAATGACATACCATCATTTTATGAGGAGAGGAAAACTGGAGCTCCAATTTGACTATTTTTCTGAACTCTGACCCATGCATCTTCCATTGACTGATGTTATTTTTTTAGTCGCTTTGTCATGTGCAACTCTGTGTGACCCCAAGGACTATACCCCACCAGGCTCCTCTGTCCTTGTTCTCTAGGCAAGAATACTGGAGTGGGTTGCCATTTCCTTCTCCAGGACATCTTCCAAAAACGGATCAAACCCAGGTCTTCTGCATTGCAGGCAAATCCTTTACCACCTGATCCATCAGGGAATGTATCTTTACCTTGTAATCAAGCATTACAGCGAGTGGACCAGATCTCAGTGAGTGCTGAATCCTTCTAGAGAATTATTGAAACTGACTGTGGTTTGGGGAACCCCACATTTGCAGTTAGTGTCAAAAACAGGAGTGGCCTGACTGATGATGTTTCACTCTTAAACTTCTCAGTTGGACTGAAAACTCTCACAGGGGAAATGGATAGTGGGCTTTGTTCAGATTGTGTGTTTGCCTGTTGGAAAATGAAAAGCAGTGATTTTGCCCCTTAAAGTTCATGTCTCATCATTCGTTGTATAACCAGTGAGTGTTCATTAATGAAATTCAGCAAAAGTATGTACAAAGACCTCTGGTAACCATTCATTACTGCTGAATGGAGAAAGCAGCCCTGGTTATAGTTAAAAGAATAGCAGAGGACTTCCCTGATGTCCAGTGGATTAGACTCCATCTGTCAATGCAAGGCTCGATCCCTGGTCCAGAAAGATTCCACATGCCATGGGACAAGTAAGCCTGTGTGCCACCCTACTCAAGACCATGAGTCTAGAGCCTATGCTCTGGGAGAATAGAAACCACCACAAGGAGAAGCGAACACACCAGAATTAGAGAGTAGCCTCCATTCACCACAACTAGAGAAAGGCCATGTGCATCAGTGAAGACCCAGTGCAACCAAAAATACATTAAAAAAAAAAAAAAAGAATAGTTGATACTGTCTCCTAAACTATATGATCCTGGTGATTTCATTTGTGATGGGCACTTTTATAAATATTACTCTGTCTTCTGTGGTAATTCTCTGTTTGCACTTCATATCAGTGTTGGGAATCTGTATTCATAAATACAATATCCTAGAAAATGTCTATTATCACCATTTCCAAATTAATATTCATTTACACAAATTTGTACAAATTAGTTCAATGATTTCTATTTTAAAACTTCATTTTATATTGGAGTAGAGCCAATTAATGGGGCTTCCCAGGTGGCACTAGTGGTAAAGAACCTGCTTGTCAATGCAGGAGACTTGGGTTTAATCCCTGAGTCAGGAAAATTCCATGGAGGAGGGCATGACAACCCACTTCAGTATTCTTGCCTGGAGAATCCCATGGACCAAGGAGCCTAACAGGGTAAAGTCCATAGAGTTGTAAAGAATCAGACACAACTGAAGCGACTTAGCACACACATAACCAATTAACAGTGTTCAATTCAGATGAACAGTGAAGGGACTCAGCCATACATATGCATGTGTCCAATGTAACAGAAGAGTGACTTCTAATGTAAACTATTGACATGTTCTTCCTTTTACATTTCAGTTCAGTTCAGTTCAGTGCTCAGTAATGTCTGACCCTTTGCAACCCCACTGACTGCAGCACGTCAGGCCTCCCTGTCCATCACCAATTCCCGGAGTTTACCCAACTCATGTCCATTGAGTTAGTGATGTCATCCAACCATCTCATCCTCTGTCATCCCCTTCTCCTCTCACCTTCAATCTTTCCTAGCATCAGGGTCTTTTCAAATGAGTCAGTTTTTCACATCTGGTGGCCAACGTATTGGAGTTTCAACTTTAGCATCAGGCCTTCCAATGAATATTCAGGACTGATTTCCTTTAGGATGGACTGGTTGAATCTTCTTGCAGTCCAAAGGACTTTCAAGACTCTTCTCCAACATCACAATTCAAAAGCATCAGTTCTTTGGTGCTCAACTTTCTTTACAGTCCAACTCTGCAGGCCAGTTTTTAGTAGTGACTTGGGGTCTAGTTCCCCAACCAGGGGATCGAACCTAGAACCCTTGCATTGGGAGTGCAGAGTTTTAACACTGGATCACCAGGGAAGTCCACAGACGGATGTTTCTTTGGTATACAGGAAAATTAGCAGCTCCAGCGAAGAGTATCTGGGGAGAGAAATTTCATAGATTCAAAAGAAAAGTTAAGCCTGAGAAGTTATCTTGTCTTCAACCAATATTAGGAGAAGTGTCCTGAGATATAGTGAAAAACAGTCCAAAATTTACATGAGGAAAAATCAATTGAGGGCTCCAGTAAGCATGCCAAGCTTTCCTCTATCCTGTATGTTGATGCCATTCCTTAAAACCTATCTTGCAATACAAGCTTACCTCAAGAAACCAGAGAAAAATCAAATAAATAACCTAATTTTACACCTAAGGCAAGAAGAAAAAGAAGAAATAAAGAACCCTAGCATTCATAGAAGGAAAGAAATAATAAAAATTAGGGCAGAAATACATGAAAAAGCAACAAAGGAGACTATAGCAAAATCAACAAAACTAAAAGCTGGTTTTTTGAGAAAGTGAAGTCACTCAGTCGTGTCCGACTCTTTGCGACCCCATGGACTTAGCCTACCAGGCTCCTCCGTCCATGGTATTTTCCAGGCAATAGTACTGGAGTGGATTGCCATCTCTTTCTCCAGGGGATCTTCCCGACCCAGGGATCGAACCTGGGTCTCCCACATTGTAGACAGATGCTTAACCGTCTGAGCCACCAGGGAAGTCCACTGGTTTTTTGAGAAGATAAATAAAATAGACAAACCATTAGCCAGACTCATCAAGAAAAAAAAGGAGAAGAATCAAATCAACAAAATTACACATGAAAGTGGAGAAATCACAACATACAACACAGAAATACAAAGAATCATAAAAGACTACCATAAGCAACTGCATGCCAATAAAATGGACAACTTGGAAGAAATGAGCGAATTCTTAGGAAAGTTTAACCTTCCAAAACTGAACCAGGAAGAAATAGAAAATCTTAATAGACCCATCACAAGCACGGAAATTGAAACTGTAATAAAAAAAATCTTCCAACAAACAATAGGCCAGGGCCAGAGGCTTCAGAGGTGAATTCTACCAAAAATTTAAGGCACTAACACTTATCCTACTCAAACTTTTCCAGAAAATTGCAGAGGAAAGTAAACTGCCAAACTCATTCTATGAGACCACCATCACCCTAACACCAAAACCAGACAAAGATGCCACAAAAAAGAAAACTGCAGGCCATTATCACTGATGAACATAGATGCAAAAATCCTTAACAAAAGTCTAGCAAACAGAATCCAACAACATGTTAAAAAGATTATACATCATGACCAAGTGGGCTTTATCCCAGGGATGCCAGGATTCTTCAATATTCACAAATCAATCAATGTGGTCTACCACATAGACAAATTGAAAGATAAAAACCATAGGATTATCTCAATAGATGCAGAGAAAGCCTTTGACAAAATTCAACATCCATTTATGATTAAAAAACCCTCCAGAAAGCAGGCACAGAAGGAACATACATCAACATAATAAAAGCCATATATGATAAACCCAAAGCAAACATTATCCTCAATGGGGAAAAATTGAAAGCATTTCCCCTAAAGTCAGGAACAAGACAAGGGTGCCCACTTTCACCGCTACTATTCAACATAGTTTTGAAAGTTTTAGCCACAGCAATCAGAAAAGAAAAAGAAATAAAATGAATCCAGATTGGAAAAGAAGTAAAACTCTCACTGTTTGCAGATGACATGATCTTCTACAGAGAAAACCCAAAAGACACCACCAGAAAATTCCTAGACCTAATCAATGAATGTAGTGTAGTTGAAGGATATAAAATTAGCACAGAGAAATCCCTTGCATTCCTATACACTAACAATGAGAATATAGAAAGAGAAATTAAGGAAACAATTCCTTTCACCATTGCAATGAAAAGAATAAAATACTTAGGAATATATCAACCTAAAGAAACAAAAGACCTATATATATATATATATATATATCAGTTCAGTTCAGTCACTCAGTCATGTCCAACTCTTTGCGACCCCATGAAGCACAGCATGCCAGGCCTCCCTCAGTTCAGTTCAGTTCAGTTCAGTCGCGCAGTCGTGTCCGACTCTTTGCGACCCCATGAATTGCAGCACGCCAGGCCTCCCTGTCCATCACCAACTCCCAGAGTTCACTCAGACTCACGTCCATTGAGTCTGTGATGCCATCCAGCCATCTCATCCTCGGCCATCCCCTTNCCTTAGTCGGCAAAGTAATGTCTCTGCTTTTGAATATACTATCTAGGTTGGTCATAACTTTTCTTCCAAGGAGTAAGCGTCTTTTAATTTCATGGCTGCAGTCACCATCTGCAGTGATTTTGGAGCCAGGCCTCCCTGTCCAGCACCAACTCCTGAAGTCCACCCAAACCCATGTCCATCGAGTCAATGATGTCATCCAACCATCTCATCCTATGCCATCCCCTTCTCCTCCTGCCCTCAATGTTTCCCAGCATCAGGGTCTCTTCCAATGAGTCAGTTCTTCACATCAGATGGCCAAAATATTGGAGTTTCAGCCTCAACATCAGTCCTTCCAATGAACACCCAGGACTGATCTCCTTTAGGATGGACTGGTTGGATTTCCTCGCAATCCAAGGGACTCTCAAGAGTCTTCTCATATAAAAAAACTATAAAACACTGATGAAAGAAATCAAAGATGACACAAATAGATGGAGAAATATACCATGTTCATGGATCAGGAGAATCAATACAGTGAAAATGAGTATACTACCCAAAGCTATCTATAGAGTCAATGAAATCCCTACCAAGCTACCAATGGTATTTTTCAGATAAAAAGAACAAATAATTTCACAGTTTGTATGGAGATACAAAAACCTCGAACAGCCAAATCTTGATAAAGAAGAATGGAACTGGAGGAATCAACCTACAAGACTTCAGACTATACTACAAGGCTACAGTCATTAAGACAGTATGGCCCTGGCACAAAGACAGAAATATAGATCAGTGAAACAAAATAGAAAGCCCAGAGATAAATCCACACACCTATGGACACCTTATCTTTGACAAAGGAGGCAAGAATATACAATGAAAAAAAGACAATCTCTTTAACAAGTGATGTTGAGAAAAACTGGTCAACCACTTGTAAAAGAATGAAAAACTAGAATACATTCTAACAGCATACAAAAATAAACAGAAAATGGATAAAAGATCTAAATGTAAGACCAGAAACTATAAAACTCCTAGAGGAAAACATAGGCAAAACACTCTCATAAATCACAACAGGATCCACTATGACCCATCCCCCAGAGTAATGGAAATAAAAACAAAAGTAAACAAATGAAATCTAATTAAATGTAAAAGCTTTTGCACAACAAAGGAAACTATAAGCAAAGTGAAAATAAAGCCTTCAGAATGGGAGAAAATAATAGCAAACAAAGCAATGGACAAAGAATTTATTTCAAAAATATACAAGTAGCTCATGCAGCTCAATTCCAGAAAAATAAACAACCAATCAAAAAATGGGCCAATGAACTAAACAAACATTTCTCCAAAGAAGACATACAGATGACTAACAAACACATGAAAAGATGCTCAACATCTCTCATTATCAGAGAAATGCAAATCAACACCACAATGAGGTACCATCTAATGCTGGTCAGAATGGCTGCTATCAAAAAGTCTACACACAATAAGTGCTAGAGAGGGTGTGGAGAAAAGGGAACCCTCTTACACTGTTCACGAGAATGCAAACTAATATAGCCACTATGGAGAACAGTGTGGAGATTCCTTAAAAAAACTGGAAATAGAACTGCCACATGACACAGCAATCCCACTGCTGGGCATATACACCGAGGAACCAAAATTGAAAGAGACACATGTACCCCAATGTTCATCCCAGCACTGTTTACAATATCTAGAACATGGAAGCAACCTAGATGTCCATCAGAAGACAAATGGATAAGAAAGCTGTGGTACATATATACAATGGAATATTAGTGCATTTGAATCAGTTCTAATGAGGTGGATGAAAGTGGAGCCTATTATACAGAAAGAAGTAAGTCAGAAAGAAAAACATCAATACAGTATATTAACACATATATGTGTAATGTAGAAAGATGGTAACGATGACCCTATATGCAAGATAGCATAAGAGATACAGAGGTAAAGAACAGAGGTTTGGACTGTGTGGGAGAAGGCAAAAGTGGGATGATTTGAGAGAACAGCATTGAAACATGTTTATTACCATGTGTAAAACAGATCACCAGTCCAGGTTTGATGCATGAGGCAGGGCACTCAGGGCCAGTGCACTGGGACAACTCTGAAGGATGAGACAGGGAGCAAGGTGGGAGGGGATTCATGATGGGTGACACAGGTACACCCATGGCTGATTCATGTCAATGTATTCCAAAAACCACTACAATATTGCAAACTAATTAGCTTTCAATTGAGGTGAGGTGTGAGGTGAAGTCGCTCAGTCGTGTCCGACTCTTTGCGATCCCATACACTGTAGCCTATCAGGCTCCTCTGTCCATGGGATTTTCCAGGCAAGAGTGCTGGAGTGGATTGCCATTTCCTTCTCCAGGGGATCTTCCCAACCCAGGAATCGAACCCGGGTCTCCCGCATTGCAGGCAGACGCTTTACCGTCTGAGCCACCAGGGAAGCCCTAGCTTCCAATTAAAGTAAATTAATTAATCTTTTTAAAATAGAATTTCCCATAAAAAAAAAAAACCCACCTTGCTGGTGAGTAGAGTATGAAACTGGAGGTAGCTCCAGAGCCAGCTTTGCTGTCACAGTTGCTGTCACAGCATCCTTGTTTCAGAAAACTTGGCTTTTAATGACTAACTCATGTCCCATCCACAGACTGTCCTTGGGAGATATGGTAGCTGCCCAGGGGTTCTTAAAGCCATGTGGAGGGCAGAAGGGACAGCCAGGTGTCCTTAGATGCCTAGAGCCCAAAGCCCAAAGCTTCGTCCCTGAAAGAAGCGATGACCCTACAAGATTGACACCAGGAAAACATTAAGGACAGAATGCAAAACTGGGATCTCTCATTCCAGAAGACAGCTTTCCTGACCTATTCAGACAATAAAAAATGTGAACACAATCCTCCATTTCTGCCACCAGAATGGCAAGCTCCTTCAACAGAGTTAGGCATATATTTCAGTGCTTTAACCCCAATAAAGAAATGAGTGGAAATTCCTTTGCAAAAAATATGACATAGTTTGTCTATGACTAATTTGAAATCCTTTAAAACCAGGGCTTTCTTCATGCACAGTAGAGATACTGAAACTCAGAAGTCAGGAGCATAAATATTTGACTGTGTGGATCACAACAAACTGCAGAAACCTCAAGACATGGGAATACCAGAACACCTTACCTGCCTCCTGAGAAATCTGTATGCAGATCAAGAAGCAACAGTTAGAACCAGACATGGAACAACAGACTGGTTTCAAATTGGGAAAGGAATATGTCAAGGCTGTATATTGTCACCCTACTAATTTAACTTCTATGCAGAGTATGTCATGCAAAATCCTGGGTTAGATGAAGCACAAACTGGAATTAAGATTGCTGAAAGAAATATCAATAACATCAGATATGCAGATGATACCACCCTTATGGCAAAAAGCAACAAGAAACTAAAGAGCCTCTAGAAGAAAAAGAGGAGAGTGAAAAATGTGGCTTAAAATTCACATTTAAAACAAGATCACGGCATCCGGTCCCATCACTTCATGACAAACAGATGGGAAAACAATGGAAACACTGACAGACTTTATTTTCTTGGGCTCCAAAATCACTGCAGATGGTGACTGCAGCTCTGAAATTAAAATACACTTGCTCCTTGAAAGTAAAGCTATAACCAACCAGGACAGCATATTAAAAAGGAGAGACATTACTTTCCTACAAAGGTCCATCTAGTCAAAGTTATGGTTTTTCCAGTAGTCATATATGCAAGTGAAAACTGGACCGTAAAGAAAGCTGAGCACCAAAGAATTGATGCTTTTTAACCATGGTGTTGGAGAAGACTCTTGAGAGTCCCTTGGACTGCAAGAAGATCAAACTAGTCAATTCCAAAGGAAATCATTCTGGAATATTCTTTGGAAGGACTGATGCTGAAGCTGAAGCTCCAATACTTTGGCCACCTGATGTTAAGAACTGACTCACTGGAAAAGACTCAGATGCTGAGAGGGATTGAAGGCAGGAGAAGGGGATAACAGGGGATGACATGGTTGGATGGCATCACTGACTTAATGGACATGAGTTTGAGCAAGCTTCAAGAGATGGTGATGGATAGGGAGGCCTGGTGTGCTGCAATCCAAGGGTCACAAAGAGGAGGACATGACAGAGCAACTGAACTGAAGGCAATCATTGGCCTATTTCCAGGCGAGAAAATGGAGTTGGCTATGAGCCGTAAATGCTGGAGAAAGTCAACTCAAGGATTTGGCTCCAGGCTCAAAGGGAGGCATGATGGATATGTGAGTGACTAGAAGCCTTTTGTGTACCATGAACAAAGGCCATAAAAGTGCTGCAAAGACAGATGAGTGCTACAGCCAACATTTAAAAGCCACCTCCAAGACTCAAAGATATTCCTTCACTATCATTTCAGTTACTTTAGTTCTAAGGTCAACCTAAGTCCTTACTCAGGATCTAAAACTGTGTAGTCCAGTGTAGGATCAGAAATGCAAGAAAGAGAAGAAGAGGTAGAGCTGTTTTGAGTACAAGAAAGAAGGTCCTATACAGGGACTTCCCTGGTGGTCTGCTGGCTAAGACTCCAAGCTCCCATTGCAGGGGGTATGCAAGTTTGATCCCTGATCAGGGAACTAGAACCTACATGCTGAAACTAATAGTTCCCATGCCACAACTAAGACCCAGCACAGCCAAGTATATAAATAAATGAA
The DNA here is from genome assembly GCA_006408695.1 of Aepyceros melampus. Classification (NCBI taxonomy): domain Eukaryota; kingdom Metazoa; phylum Chordata; class Mammalia; order Artiodactyla; family Bovidae; genus Aepyceros; species Aepyceros melampus. The sequence goes on from SJXQ01012320.1 coordinate 24,019, forward strand.
CAGACACACACAAAAAAAATTTTATGCATGCTCAAGTTTAATTCGGTGTTTTTTTGTTTCCAGAACAAAGCCTGGTAGACTCACAATTGACTTTGTTAAGTGGGTTGACACTTAATTCCCCTGTGGGGGAATCTCTAAGATCAAACAACCTGTTTACAAAGGCAACAGATTTCAGAGTTGTGTAGAAATCCTAATCATTTCAAAATAACCTTCATCATGAAAAATTATGAGCTTCTCTCAAACACATCAGTGGTCTCTTTGGAGATACTCACAGGAGACTCACCATTGCCTTTGGTAATTAGCAACTCAGAAAAAGTTTTTCAGAAAGATCATTAGCTCCTCAAGCTAGTCCTGTCATTGCCACTTCAAGTGAAATGATAATTGCAGTTCTGAAGGAGGATGAGATCACAGCTCCTAAACCTATATCTCAGGGTCAGACTGCCTCCCTCCCGCTCACTTCCTGGCTGCCATGACCTTCACCCTGAGCCCACCATCCTTCTCATGAGAAGGAATGAGGAGTCAAGTTCTTTGTATTTCAGTCTAAGAGGAGACAGAGTCTGTAAGGAAGGAGGTGTGAGTAAGTATTTGTGTTTGGAAAAGAGATCTTTCTGCAGGGTGGTGGGTAGAGTGGGAACAGATCCAATGGCAAAGCAGGTCAGGAAAGCAGAACAATTCCTTAGGAGAGAGCTTAGGTAAAGCAAGATCAAGATCTTTGTTGTTCAGTTGCTCATTTGTGTCCAACTCTTTGACTGCAGCATGCCAGAGTTCCCTGTACTTCACTATCTCCCAGAATTTTCTCAGACTCATGTCCATTGGAGTTGGTGATGACACCCACCCATCTCATCCTCTTCATCCCCTTTTCCTCCTGCCTTCAATCTTTCCCAGCATCAGGCAACTCTGAACTTGACAGCTCCTAAAGCTATTTTTTGAAATTCTTACAGGGAAGGAATCACAGGAATAATCCTACTGATAACAATGAAGTAAGTAAGTAAAGTCACTCAGTCGTGTCCGACTCTTTGTGACCCCATGGACTGCAGCCCACCAGGCTCCTCAGTCCATGAGATTCTCCAAGCAAGAATACTGGAGTGGGTTGCCAAAAGTACTTATCTTAGTTGCAGCATGTGAACACTTAGTTGCAGCATGTGGGATCTATTTTCCTGACAAGGAATCAAACCCAGGCTCCCTCCACTGGGAGGGCAGAGTCTTAGCCACTGGACCACCAGGGAAATGCCAAAACATCATCTTCAAGGAGCTTAAGGGTTATATTTTTAAGATCAATCTGCTGTAACGTAACCTTTCAGAAATTCTAGATTAATTTTAAATTTGTATTAGAAGTGTTATCAAAATGTCTTTATGCTTTCCATAAAGACTAGGATAGAAAAGTAATGATTTTCTAATCTTCTATTGAAAGCATGAATATGAATTTGTTTGAAGAACAGAAAGGATTTTACTCTAGGTATATAATATGCTTACTAAACATAGAAATGGTGTCTTTTCTGAAACATTTGAGGTCTGATGACGACGGCAAAATTGCTATCCCTCTTCAAGACAGAAGCAGCATTTAAGGAAAAGGCAGCTTTATAATGGTGAGGTTTGGAATATAGTTGTCAGGACCAAATGTATCTTCTCATATGTTGTCTAATCTTGTGATATTCTAACACCAAGTCCAAGCACACATTCATTTCTTTATGGTTTCACTTTTGCAACACACAAGAGTCAATATTCTCCAGATTATACTTTCACATGTCTCTAATATGTTAATCTCCAGTACTCTTGCCTGGAAAATCCCATGGATGGAGGAGCCTGGTAGGCTGCAGTCCATGGGGTCGCGAAGAGTTGGACATGACTGAGCAACTTCACTTTCACTTTTCACTTTCATGCATTGGAGAAGGAAATAGCAACCCACTCAAGTGTTCTTGCCTGGAGAATCCCAGGGACAGGGAAGCATCATGGGCTGCCATCTATGGGGTTGCACAGAGGCGGACACGACTGAAGTGACTTAGCAGCAGCAGCAGTAGTATATTAATATTCTTCACAAATTTTGTTATATTGTAGTCTCACTTAACCTCGGTTTTATAAATACCTAAGGATTTATCAAAATACTCATTTCTATCCTATACTCTTTTATCATATAGTAGCAATTCATGGTTCATAGTTTTTTAAATAAAGTAATATTGTCCAAGTCTTTTTTTTTTTGATAGATATCATATTGAATTTGTACCTGGCATGATAGAAATGCATCTTTCTGTTGCAAAACTTATATTGAGGAAATCTTGCATTCGTTAAATCCATATGGACAGAAGGTACTTTCCTATAGGATTGTGTGTGTGTGTGTGTGTGTGTGTGTGTGTATACATGTTAATGGCTCAGTTTGTGACCCCATGGACTGTAGCTTGCCAGGCTCCTCTGTTCATAGGGTTTCCCAGGCAAGAATACTGAAGTTCCTTGCCATTTCTGAATCTAGGGAGTCTTTTTGATATGTTATTGACCTACAGAATAACTACTAATGCAGATATGGAAACTTTTTACAACCAAAATTATAATATATAAACACAATGGAATAAACTCCAATACTTTGGCCACCTGATGTGAAGAACTGACTCACTGGAAAAGACTCTGATGCTGGGAAATATTGAAGGCAGGAGGAGAAGGGGATGACAGAGGATGAGATGTTTGGATGGCATCACCAGCTCAATGGACATGAGTTTGAGCAAGTTCCAGGAGCTGGTGATGGACAGGGAAGCCTGGTATGCTGCCATCCATGGGGTTGCAAAGAGTCAGATACAACTGAGTGACTGGACCGAACTGATAGAATAAACTATATGATATAAAAACAAAACTAAATTTCACAATGGATTATTCAAAAACACAGCTGATGTGTTTGGCTGGTGCATCACAGTGTTTAGGGCACTGTATTGGAATCAGCCTACCAGGTTCATAACACCACTCGGCTTGTAATCAGTGTGTGAATTGAGACAGATCCCTTGACCTCTCTGTACCTAGATCTCCTTATCTTTGCAATAAATCAGTGTCAGTACCTACCCCATGCAGTTATGAACATCAAACAACTGGCAGAATGGCCTCCAGGGAGTTGGCAATAAGGATGGTGTGCTCCTCTCAGACTGTAGTTGGAATCCTGGTCGTTTTCTCTCTTTACTTTAATCTCTTCCTTTACCACCATGAATGTGGGTTGAGGTTCATAGATTTGACCTTCAGACACAGGACTGTAGTCGCTTTTTGATCATTCCCTTTAAAGGCATCTCCGTGACAACAGCAGCCTTTAACTGAAGCTTTTCTTCAGTGATTTAGCCATGCAAATGTGTTCTCTATGCCCTCAAAGCTGGTAGAGTGTGTCCATTGGCCTTCCTGGCCCCTTAAGTGTCTCCAGCCAACAAGATCAGCCCCAGGAAATCCAGGTGGGTGGAACTTAAAGCAAAAGCTTCCCTGTGGTCCAGAGGTTAATACTGTGCTCCCAATGCAGGGGGTCTAGGTCCCTGGTCAGGGAACTAGAAGCCGCATGTGATTGCTGAGTGTCTACGTACCATAACTAAGAGTTTACATGCCATTAACTAAGACATGGTGCAGCCAAATAAACAAATAAGATGAAATAAAATCTTTTAAAAATAGCTCCTGAGTATATCGAGGTCTCCACTTTACACTACTGGACAGTATGTAACTACTTTCTTGAAGTTTCTATATGAAGACTATGTCTACTGTTCATTATATTTCCTGGTCTTTAGGAGAAGATTGTGTGGTCACAAGTCATATCCCTCTGTAAACATTATTTTCCCCATGATATGATGCCAAATGGAGCAACAAATCAACATAAAGCATGAAGACTTAGGATTCTGCTCTGCTGAATTTTATGACAAAATCAGCAATTCACCGTATGCAGCAGTGTTACTATTCTCTGATGTTTCATTGTTGGAGTTATGATCAGGGCTTACAGCTCCCTTCCTTCACAGACATAGGCAGCAGTTGAGACACATTCACAGAAACAGTCTTTCCCAAGTTCCTTCCACATTTTTGATAATACATGTGTTTTTAAAAATGAAAGACATGTTTGCAGGTTATAAGTGGGTAGCTCAGTCAAATTTCAGGAATGATTGCACCTCTGGAGACCACAACTAGATCAAGAAACAGAATGTTCTCAGTACCCATGAAACTCTTCTGTGCTCCTTCTAACTCACTGTTTCCAAGGCTATAGCTTTGTTGGGTATATTTGTAGCCCTGGATTATTGGGTATACATTTATAACTATTATGACATTTAATATCAGATGACATTGCATCTCTTGGCCTTCACATGAAAGGAATCATACATCATCTTTCTTTTGGACTTTTTTCCTCCATTCCATTACATCTTTGTGAGTTTATCTGTATTATTTTATATTATTTTTGTTTTTTTATTATCATTGCTATATAGGACTTCACTGTATGACTATCAAAGGATTAATTGATCATTCAACTGTTAATGGGTAGCTGGGTATTAAGAGTTAGGGGCTACTATGAGCAATGATTAGGACCCGCATATAAATTCTATTAATATAACTAATCTTTGGGTGATACATGTACAAAATCCTGTTGAGTATATTTATAGGAGTGGATTTCTTAGACCAGGATTACATCTGATCTGCTAAGCAGATACCACAGTTTTCCAAAATGTTTGTACCAATTTGAACACCCACCATCAGTGTATGAGATTCTTGGTTGATCCACAACTATGCCAAAACTTGGCATTTTTGTCATTTCTGTTTCAGATTTCTTGATGGTATTTGATGACATATAAGTAGTGGTTATATTTTAATTGTCCTGATTATCAGGCATGTGTAATATTTTTCCACATGTCTTATTTACTGAATAACTTCTTTCTTGAAGTTTCTGTTCGAAGACTCTGTACACTGTTTACTTTGTGGTTTTTAGGACATTCTTGTGTGATTCTAAGTTGTATCTTTGTGTGTGTGTGTGTGTGTGTGTGTGTGTGATGAGAACCAGTCTTAATATTCATGTGTGTAAAAGTTATTTCACTATATGGTTTATATAGTCTGGCTCTTTAGCAAATATGTATTTTTAAAATATTCACTTATTTAGCTGCACTGGGTCTTAGTTACATCATGTGGAAGCTTCGTTGTATCAAGGAGGATCTTCTGTTGTGGTGCAAAGACTCTCTAGTTTGAGATCCCTGGCTTAGTTACCCTGTGGCATATAGGATCTTAGTTCCCCAACCATGGATCAAACCTGCGTCCCCTGCATTGCGAGACAGATTCTTAACTACCAGACAACCTGGGAAGTACCTTTAGCATACATTTAAAATTGTAAGACACTAGAATAACTCCTGTTTTTTTTTTTTCTAAAATAATAAATTATCTTTTTTAAAATACCAGCTGAGCCACATGGGAGCCCAAGAATTCTGGAGTGGGTAGCTTATCCCTTCTCCAGAGGATCTTCCTGACCTAGGTATCGAATTGGGGTCTCCTGCATTGCAGGCAGATTTTTTTTTTTTACCAACTGAGCCATCAAGGAAGTCCCTATAACAATACATTATCTTCTTTAAAATTTAGAAGGAAATGAATTTAGAATTGACCTATTTTAAGATGAGGGCACTAATGAAGTTTTTTTTTTTTTTTCCTCCAGTAAGCTTCTTATTAAAATGTTGTTCTATGCTTTCTTTCAATTTACTCTCATTTGTCATTGCTTCCTCCAGGTTACCACCACTTCATCCTTCCTGCTGACCTTTTCATAAAATATACTGCTTCTCTCATCTTTTCTTGTCTCCTGAAGCCTTGGCAATTTTATAAAAGTAAACAAGGAAAGTTGGCTGTTGATGTCACAAATTTATATGAGCCATTCTGCTCTGAAGAATCACTGTTGTCATCATTTAAAGGGTATTATCTTGAATGACACAATAGCCTCCAGCCAACTGGCCATAGGAATAATCTTCTTGTTACAGACTGTGCTTGGAATCTGGGGCAATTTCTCCCTTCTGTACCATTACCTCTTTCTTTACCACACTCTGTGTAGGTTGAGGGTCACAGATTTGATTTGCAAGCACCTGACTATAGCCAACATTTGGTCATTCTCTCAAAAGGAATCCCTCAGACAATTACAACTTTGAGGTTGAAATATTTTGCCAGTGATTTTGCCTGCAAACTTATTTTGTATGTTGAGAGAGTGGGCAGGAGTATGTCCATTGGCACCACCTGCCTCCTGAGTGTGTTTCAGACCATCACGGTCAGCCCCAAGTACTGCTGTTGGAAGAATCTTAAAGTCAAAGCCCCGAAGTACATTGCCTTCTCCATTTCCTTCTGCTGGATCCAGTGTATGTTTGTACACCTATTTTTTCCTCTGTATGCATTATATGTTTCTGAAAAATGGCACAGCACAAACATGACAAATACAAGAGATTCAGAGTACTGTGTTGCCACAGATCTTGAGAAAATCTCAGGCTCAATATACACAGCTTTGGTTGTGTTCCCTGAAGTTTCATTTTCTGTGCTCATCTTCTGGGCCAGTGGCTCCATGATTCTCACCCTGTACAGACACAGTCAGCAAGTCCAGTATATTCACAAGGCTAGTGTGTCTTCCAGACCCTCCGCTGAGTCCAGAGCCACCCAAAGCATCCTACTCTTGGCGAGCACCTTCATGTGTTTCCACACCCTGTCCTGCATCTTTAATGTTTATTTTGCTCTTTTTCATAATCCCAGTTGGTGGTTGGTATATACTACTGGCCTGATTAATGTGTGTTTTCCCTTTATCAGCCCCTTTCTGCTCATGAGCCGTGACTCCATTGTATCCAGTCTCTGCTTTCTGTACATGAAGAACACAGAATCGCCTAATCTTATCAGAAAAACATAAATTGTATGTTTTTAAAATTTTATGAAGTTATACTTGATTTCTCATGTTGTGTTAGCTCTGGATGTATAGCGAGGTGAATCAGTTATACATAGATATGTATATCTCCTCTTTTTAGATTCTTTTCCCATATAGGCCATTTAGAGGATTGAGTAGAGTTCCCTGTGCTATATAGTAGGTCCCTTCTTTTTTGTTGTAAACCAGGCCTCAGGGCATGTGGGACTTGGTTCCTCAACCAGGATTGAACCCCTTCTCCTTGCCTAGAAAGGATTTCATCTTAACCACTGGACCATCTAAGAAGTCCCCACTAGGTCCTTACTAAAGTGAAATTTCTCAGTCACATCTGACTTTTTGCCTCCCCATGGATTGTAGCCTACCAGGCTACTCCGTCCATGGAATTTTCCAGGCAAGAGTACTGGAGTGGGTTGCCATTTCCTTCTCCAGGGGATCTTCTGGACCCAGGGATTGAACCTGGGTCTCCCACATTGCAAGCAGACACTTTACCATCTGAGCCAATTGGGAAGCCCTTATTAGTTACCTGTTTTATATTTAGTAGTGTAGGTTTGGGGCTTCCTTTGTGATTCGGTGATAAAAGAATCTGGCTGCCAATGCAGGACACTCCAGTTTGATTCCTGGGTCAGGAAGATCCCACATGCCACAGGGCAACTGAGCCCATGCACCACAAGTACTGAACCTGTGTGCCTACAGCCTGTGCTCTGCAAGGGAAGCCACTACAGTGAGGAGCCCATGCTCACCACAACTAGAGAAAGTCTGCACGCAACAAAGAAGACCCAGCACAGCCTAAATAAATAAATAAATAAAATTCCACTTCTGATTCTTTAGTGTATAAAGGGTAAAGGTTTTCCAGGCATATTTTCTATTCCTAAGATTATGGCAGAAAGTGAAGAGGAACTAAAAAGCCTCTTGATGAAAGTGAAAGTGGAGAGTGAAAAAGTTGGCTTAAAGTTCAACATTCCGAAAACAAAGATCATGGCATCTGGTCCCATCATTTCATGGCAAATAGGTGGGGAAACAGTGGAAACAGTGTCACTGCAGATGGTGACTGCAGCCATGAAATTAAAGGATGTTTACTCCTTGGAAGAAAAGTTATGACCAACCTAGGCAGCATATTGAAAAGCAGAGACATTACTTGGCCAACAAAGGTCCGTCTAGTCAAGGCTATGGTTTTTCCTGTGGTCGTGTATGGATGTGAGTGTTGGTCTGTGAAGAAAGCTGAGCGCCAAAGAATTGATGCTTTTGAAGNCTTGGAAGAAAAGTTATGACCAACCTAGGCAGCATATTGAAAAGCAGAGACATTACTTGGCCAACAAAGGTCCGTCTAGTCAAGGCTATGGTTTTTCCTGTGGTCGTGTATGGATGTGAGTGTTGGTCTGTGAAGAAAGCTGAGCGCCAAAGAATTGATGCTTTTGAAGTGTGGTGTTGGAGAAGACTCTTGAGAGTCCCTTGGACTGCAAGGAGATCCAACCAGTCCATTCTGAAGGAGATCAGCCCTGGGATTTCTTTGGAAGGAATGATGCTAAAGCTGAAGCTCCAGTACTTTGGCCAGCTCATGCGAAGAGTTGACTCATTGGAAAAGACTCTGATGCTGGGAGGGATTGGGGCAGGAGGAGAAGGGGACGACAGAGGATGAGATGGCTGGATGGCATCACTGACTCGATGGACATGAGTCTGAGTGAATTCCGGGAGTTGGTGATGGACAGGGAGGCCTGGCGTGCTGCGATTCATGGGGTCACAAAGAGTTGGATACGACTGAGTGACTGAACTGAAATGAACTGAAGATATTTGCACCATGGGCTCAAATGTAGAAACAATCCATGAGCAAGTTCTTAGTCCAGTTTAAATGAGGGCTTTTTCGTTGCTTTTTAAAAATTTTTTAATTAAGATATTAAAAAAATAAAAGTATATGTTATGTTAGTTTCAAGTGTAGACACCAAAGTGATTCAGTTATATGTATTTTTTTTCTTTTTCAGATTCTTTTCCCTTATATGTTTTTTCAAAATATTGAGTGCAGTTCCCTGTGCTGTATACTAGGTCCTTGTTGATTATGTTTTATATATGGTAGTGTGTACGTTAATTCCAACTTTCTAACTTATCCTTCACCCCCTTTTCCCTTTTGACAATCAGAATTTTGTTTTCTATGTCTGTGAAACTCTTTCTGTTTTGTAAATAAGTTTATCTGTATCTTTTCTTAATAAAAGATTCCACATACAAGCGATATTATATGCTATTTTTTTTCCCCTCTGTCTGGCTTACTTCATTTAGTATGATAATCCCTAGGTCCATCCATGGTACTGCAAATGGCATTATTTCACTCTTTTTAATGGCTGAGTGATACTCCATTGTGTTCATATACCATCTCTTCTTTATCCACTCCTCAGGTGATGCACATTTGAGTGGTTTCCATATCTTAGCTACTGTAAATAGTGCTGCTGTTAAGATTGGGATGTGTGTATCTTTCCTAATTATAATTTTCTCTGGATATACTCCCAGAAGTGGGGTGGTGGGGTCATATGGTATTAATTGCTCTGTTTTTAGTTTTCTTAAGGAAACTGCATCCTGTTCTTGATTGTGGCTAAACCAATTTACATTCCCACCAACAATGAAGGAGGATTCCCTTTTCTCCACGGCCTCTCCACCATTGATTATTTGTAGACTTTTGGATGATGGCCATTCTGACCATTGTAACGTGATACCTTACTAGTCTTCATTTCCATTTCTCTGATAATTACCAGTGTTGGGAATTTTTTTCCTGAGCCTGTTGGCCACCTGTATATTTTCTTTGAAGAAATGTTTATTTGGATCTTCTGCCCACTTTTTGATTCAGTTGCTTGAATTTCTGATATTGAGTTGTATGAGCTGTTTGTATATTTTGGAGATTAATCCTTTGTCAGTTGCATCAACTTGAAAATATTTTCTCCCATTCTGTAGGTTGTCTTTCTGATAGCAGGAGTATTTTTTGGTTTGATGGTGTGGCTACCAGCCTCTCTCACAGGGTAAGTTTGTTTGGGCTTTATGCTATGTAGTATTAGGTTGGCTTCTGGAGGAACAGGAGCTGACAGGATTAGCCTGATACTCAGAAGAACTGAAGACTAAAGCTCAGCTACACAGACAGATCCTAAAGGAGCTCAAGTAAAACACTCTGAGCACCTGGGCTTGGGTGAACCTCCCTGGTGGCAGTACTCCCTGTATCATAAGGTATCCATGCCAGGAAAATAACATCATCACTTTATGGGGAGAGGAAAACTGGAGCCCCAATTTGACTGTTTTTTTCTGAACTCTGACCCATGCATCTCTTCCATTGACAGATGTTATTTTTTTAGTCACTTGGTCATGTCCAACTCTTTGTGACCCCAAGGACTATACCCCACCAGGCTCTTCTGTGCATGGAATTCTCCAGGCAAGAATACTGGAATGGATTCCCTTCTCCAGGAGATCTTCCCAAACCAGGGATCAAACCCGGGTCTCCTGCATTGCAGGTGAATTCCTTAACATCTGATCCACCAGGGAAAGTATCTTGATTAATCAAGCATTACAGTGAGTGGACCAGCTCTCAGTGAGTGGTGAATCCTTCTAGAGAATTAATGAAACTGGATGTGGTTTGGAGAACCCCACACTTGCAGTTAGTGTCAAAAACAGGCGTGGACTGATTGATGATGTTTCACTCTTAAACTTCTCAGTTGCACTGAAAACTCTCACAGGGGAAATGGATAGTGGGCTTTGTTCAGATTGTGTGTTTGCCTGTTGGAAAATGAAAAGCAGTGATTTTGCCCCTTAAAGTTCATGTCTCATCATTCATTGTATAACCAATGAGTGCTCATTAATGAAATTGAAATTCAGCAAAAGTATGTACAAAGACCTCTGGTAACCATTCATTACTGCTGAATGGAGAAAGCAGCCCTGGCTATAGTTAAAAGAATAGCAGAGGACTTCCCTGGTGTCCAGTGGTTTAGAATCCACCTGTCAATGCAGGGGACAAGGGCTCGATTGCTGGTCCAGGAAGATACCACAGGCCATGGGACAACTAAGCCTGTGCACCACAACTACTCAAGACCATGGGTGTAGAGCCCATGCTCTGGGAGAGTAGAGGCCACCACAATGAGAAGCCCACGCACCACAATTAGGGAGAAGCCCCTGCTCACTGCAACTAGAGAAAGGACATGTGCATCAGTGAAGACCCAGGACAACCAAAAATACATTTTTTATAAAAAGAACAGTTGATACTGTCTGCTAAACCATCTGATCCTGGTGTTTTCATTTGTGACAGGCACTTTTATAAATACGTCTCTATCTTCTGTGGATATTTCTCTGTTTGTACTTCATGTCAGTGTTGGGATATGTATTGCTAAAATACGATATTCTAGAAATGTCTATTATCACCATTTCCAAATTAATTTTCATTTATACAAATTTGTACAAATTAGGTCAATGATTTCTCTTTTTTTAAACTTTCTATTTTATATTGGAGTAGAACCAATTAATGGGGCTTCCAAGGTGGCACTAGCAGTAAAGAACCTGCAGGAGACTAGGGTTCAATCCCTGAATCGGGAAGATCCCCTGGAGGAGGCATGGCTACCCACTTCAGTATTCTTGCCTGGAGAATCCCATGCACAGAGGAGCCTGACAGGCTATAGTCCATAGGGTTGCAAATAGTTAGACACAACTGAAGCAGCTTAGCACACACATAACCAATTAACAGTATTGTGATAGTCTCAGATGAACAGGGGAGGGACTCATCCATACATATATCTATCTCCATTCTCCCAGGACAGTGATTTTTAATGTAAACTATCAACATATTCTTCCTTTTACACATCTCATTGAAAAGTCATCTTGGACTCTCTCTGATTCCATGTATCTGCTGAGTACTTAAGTTAACCATGCAGCTAAATACTCTGAAGCTTAAAAGATACAATGGATACTTAGTGGAACAACTTCTCAGGGAATCCTGGGAGACACATACATTGTGCTGCCTGTCACTCCCAAGTCAAGATTTCTACTGCTCCCTCCATCCAAGATCCTGTCTCCATTGTGAATCATGAAAATGTTAAGGGTCTCTCCAAGCACGTCATCAGTCTCTTTGGAGATACTTACAAGAAAATTGGAATTGTTTTTTGTAATTAGCAACTGGGAAAATTTTTTATCATAAACATTCTCAGCTCCCCAAGACTGCCCTGTCATTGCCATTACAAGAGAAATGGTAATTGCAGTTCTCAAGGGGATGAGGTCACAGATCACAAACCCATTATCTCAGGGTCTGGCCACCTCATTCTCACACACCTCCTGGCTTCCATGACTTTCACACTGAGCCCACCCCCGTGGCAATAGGAAGGAGTCAGGTATGGTAGTTTCTGCTTCAGTCTGAGAGGAGAGTCAGGAAGGGAGGTAATCTGAGCAAGTGTTCATGTCTGGAAAAGAAATTCTGGTGGCTAGAAAAGGATCAGATCCAGTGGCAAAGCAAGACAGTGAGGCAGAATAATTTCTTAGTTGTGAGCTGAGCTTTTAAAAGGAAACTAAGGTATTAGTTTAGGGTATTAGATGGCTCCTAATATAACCTAATTAAATCCTACTGTGGATGATCAATGATAAATAATCCCAATGGTAAAGAAGGACCATTTGTTAGGTATTTAAGGACTATAGGGCTTTTAAATTTTTATTTATTTTATATGTACTTATTTGGCTGTGCTGGGCCTTCATTGATATGCAGGCTTTTCTCTAGTTGCAGTGCATGGGTTTCTCATGCTGTGTCTTCTCTTGTTGCAGAGGGCAGGCTCAGTAATTGTAGCTCCCAGGCTCTAGAACACATTACTTTGCCAACAAAGGTCTGCCTAGTCAAGGCTAAGGTTTTTCCAGTAGTCATGTATGGATGTGAGAGTTAGACTAAAAAGAAAGCTGAGCACCAAAGAACTGATGCTTTTGGACCATGGTGTTGGAAGACTCTTGAGAGTCCCTTGGACTGCAAGGAGATCCAACCAGTCCATCCTAAAGGAAATCAGTCCTGAATATTCATTGGAAGGACTGATACTGAAGTGGAAACTCCAATACTTTGGCCACCTGATGCAAAGAACTGACTCATTGGAAGAGACCCTGATGCTAGGAAAGATCAAAGGTGAGAGGAGAAGGGGACAACAGAGGATGAGAATGGATGTGAGAGTTAGACTAAAAAGAAAGCTGAGCACCAAAGAACTGATGCTTTTGGACCATGGTGTTGGAAGACTCTTGAGAGTCCCTTGGACTGCAAGGAGATCCAACCAGTCCATCCTAAAGGAAATCAGTCCTGAATATTCATTGGAAGGACTGATACTGAAGTGGAAACTCCAATACTTTGGCCACCTGATGCAAAGAACTGACTCATTGGAAGAGACCCTGATGCTAGGAAAGATCAAGGTGAGAGGAGAAGGGGACAACAGAGGATGAGATGGTTGGATGGCATCACTGTCTCAATGGACATGAGTTTGAGTAAACTCCAGAAGTTGGTGATGGACAGGGAGGCCTGGTGTGCTGCAGTTCATGGGATTGCAAAGAGTCGGACACAACTGTGCATCTGAACTGAACTGAACTAGAGCACAGACTCAGTAGTTGTGGTGCACGGCTTAGTTACTCCATGGCATGTGGGATCTTCCCGGACCAGGGATGGAACCCCTGTCTCCTGCAATAGGAGGTGGATTCTTTACCACTGAACCGCTAGGAAAACCCTTTATAATTATGGGTTTCAGAAAACAGTTGTCATGACCTAACATATCTTGTCTTATTTTATCTAAAGTTTAACAGTATTCTCATTTGAATCAGTTCTAATGAGGTGGATGAAACTGGAGCCTATTATACAGAGCAAAGTAAGTCAGAAAGAAAAACACCAATACAGTATACTAACACATATATATGGAATTTAGAAAGATGGTAACGATGACCCTATATGCGAGACAGCAAAAGAGACACAAATGTAAAGAACAGACTTTTGGACTCTGTGGGAAAAGGCGAGGGTGAGATGATTTGAGAGAATAGCACTGAAACATGTATATTATCATATGTGAAACAGATCACCAGTCCAGGTTCAATGCATGAGACAAGGTACTCAGGGCTGGTGTACTGGGATGACCCTGAGGGATGGGATGGGGAGGGATGTGGAAGGGGGGTTCAGGATGGGGAACACATGTACACCCATGGCTGATTAATGTCAGTGTATGGCAAAACCACTACAATACTGTAAAGTAATTAGTTTCCAATTAAAATAAATTAAAAAATTTTAATGTTCAACTAAAAAAAATACATAAAGTTTAACGGTATTCTAACATCTATCTAAGCTCACAACTCGTTTTATTATTTCAGTTTATATGATGCACAAGATTCCATATTCTCCAGACTCCTTTGTATGTCTCTTGTACTTTAATATCTTTCACAAATCTTGCCTATGGTTAATAATTTCATTTAATATAAGTATTAATAAATACTGAGAACTGAGACTAAAATTATCAATAACTTCATTTCCAGCCTCCCTTGTTTTATCACCTATTAGTATTTCATGTATCACAGTTTAGGAAACAAGGTAGTATTATCTGATAATGTGGAAGATGTCATTGTGTTTTGGTCTCTGGGATGATAGCAAATGAGTCCTTCTGCTGCCAAATTAATATTGAAAATTTTATATTCATTCAATGCAACTTGTACATGGGGAAGTTTCTGTAGAATTAGCCTCTAATTACAGCATCTATATTATTATCTATAAAATGTCATTCATATTTGATAATGACCTATAGAATAAACCCCTAAATAAAAAAGGAAATTTTTTACAATCAAAATTATAAAATAAAATGAAAATGATATGAAATAAAAGTATAACTACAAAACTAAAATATAGGTCTAGATTACTAGATAACCAGCTAATGTGATCAGCTAGTGTATCACACTTGGTTGGGGCATAGTCTTAGCAACCAGCCTAGCCATATTTAAACCATTAGACCCAAACCAGTGTTGGGGTGAGTTTAGACAAACTGTTTAACCTCTATGTAACTTAGGTTTCCTTATCTTTTTAATGAAAATAATGCCAGTGCCTATCTCATGCAATTATGAAAATCAAAGAAGGTACCCTATATATGGGGCTTCCCTGGTGGTAAAGAACACGCCTGCCAACACAGGAGACAGGGGTTCGATCCTTGGGTCTAGAAGATCCCCTAGAGAAGGAAATGGCAACTTACTCCAGTATTCTTGCCTGGAGAGTCCCAAGGACAGAAAATCTTGATGGGCTACAGTCCATGAGGGTAGCAAAGAGCCAGACATGACTTAGCAACTAAAAAACCACAACCAAATATATGGCAGAATAGCAATAATTTCATGTAAGTGCTAACTAAGTAAGCTGTATAAATATATTCACACTGGGAAGCCTCTTTACAAAACCAAACTTGAAGTAAATATTTCTCAGAGAGTATATTGGCTTCAGTTGGTATGATAAATATAGCCCATACCACACATTCCCATAGAGGATACGTTGCTCTGAGACAAATGTCAGCCACTGGGAACTAGCAGAATGGCCTTCAGATTTTTGGCAATTAAGAAAGGTCTTTTTATCTCAGACTATTGTTGGAATCCTGGGCATTTTCTCTCTTCTTTACCTTTACCTCTTCCTTTACTACAGCGAATGCAGGTTGAGACCCACAGATTTGATTCTGAAACACCTGACTACAGTCACTTCTTGGCCATTCCCTTTGAAGGTGTCCCAGAGACAAGGGCAGCCTCTAGTTGAAGCATGCCTTCTGTGATTTATCCATCCAGATTTTGTTTTCTCTCCTCACAGAGCTGACAGAGCATGTCCATGGGCACCATCTGCCCCTTAAGTGTCTCCAGTCATCATGGCTCAGCCCTAGGAAACCCAGGTGGGTGGAACTTGAAGTAAAGCTCTCACTTTGCTCTGCTGGACACTGTATATGCTGGTAAATGTAATTTTATTGCTGTGTATATGATTGCCAAATAGAGTAACAAAACCATCACAAAGAACAAAAAATTGAGATACTGCTCTGCTGAATTTCATTAACAGTCAGTGACCCACTACATGGAGCAGGGTTATTACTGTCTGATGTTTCAACATCTGGGTTGCAGATCTGTAAGCTTCATCCTGCACAGGCACAATCAGCAGATCAAACACATTCACAGGACAAGTTTTTCCCAGTAACTTCCAAGTTTTTTGTATGCATGATAAGAATTTTTTAAAAACTCAAGACATATACATGAAATTATAATTGCACAGTTCAGTGGAATTCTTCAACACCTAAACTTCCATAGGCAACACCTAGATTAAGAAACAAAATGTTAAGCTCTCCAAAACCCTTCCTGTGCCTCCTTGAGTAACTGTCTCTGAGAACATAATTCATTGGTAGAAGTGGAATTGTTGGGATATAGATTTGATTTATTCTAATGGTTAAGAGATCAGATCACTTTTGCTCATTTGGTAGTTTACTTAATGGAATTATACTACAGGAACTCTTTCATATTGACTTTGTTTCCATTTTGGCTAATTTTGTGAATTTATCTGTATCATTGCATTCTACTGCTAGCATTCATTCACATTGCTGTTTAGGATACCATTGTGAATATGAGAAAATTAATTGATTCATTCTACTGTTAATGGGCAAGTGGGTAGTTTTAAGTCTAGGACTCTTATGAGGAATGAGTAATTCATAATTCTGGCATATAAGTCCTATTACCAATCTGTGATACATGTACAAGTTTCTGAGTATATTCATGGGAGTGGAATTATTGGCATATAGGATTATATCTGGTCTGCTGAAATAGGTACTACCATTTTCTAATATTTTGGTACCAGCTTTAACAACTGCCACCAGTGCGTGAGATTCTTGGTAGACCATATCTTAGCCAAAACTTGTTATCTCTGTCATTTTTATTTTTGATTTCTCCTTGGTGTTTGACGATAGATAGGTGGTGGTTATATTTTAATTTTTGATGACTAAAGACATTAAATTATTTTACGCAGGTATTGTGCAATGACTAATCTGGTTTTCTAAACTTCTGTAGGAAAGATTTGCCCATTGTGTATTTCGTTCTGTTGTCTGCAAGACTTCTTTGTTCTGGTTACAAGTCGTATCTCAGTGTATGTGTTTTGATAAAAGTCAGTTTTTATTCACATTAGCTATAGTCATTTCACCTCTGTTGGTTTAAATATTTCTGGAGCTGTTTAGGATATATCTTAATTGCAAGATTATGGAAATATTCTGTTTGTTTTTCTAAAAACAAACACTGTGATGAGCAATCCATGCAGAATTCATCTGTTATGTGATGTGGGTAGTGATAGAGGCTGTTTTTTTTTTTTTGGATGTAGACCATTTTTTAAAGTCTTTATGGAATTTGATACAACATAGCTTCTGTTTTATGTTTTGGTTTTTTGGCCTAGAGGCATGTGGGATTAGTTCCCCATCAAGGGACTGAATATGCACCCCCTGCACTAGAAGGCAAAGTCTTAAGCAGTGACCACAGGGAAGTCCCTGAGGATTTTCTTTACTCCAATATGTCTAGCAAATGCCAGCCTATTCAGTTTTTTATGTTGTATTACACTTTGGTTCCATTTGTTGTCACTTGTCACTGTTTCCCCCAGGTTAACTTCACTTCATCCTTACTGCTAACTTTCCCACTGAAATATACTGGCTACCTCTCCATCTCTTTCCATTTTGTGAAGTCTTGGCAACTGACCAGGAGTGAACAAGTACCATTACTCGTGGTGGCAGAAGTCTTCAATGAGTCTTTTTGCTCAGAGAAATGTTTGTTGCCATAACTTCAAACAAAACAAGTCAAAAGACAGAATCTCCCCCCAGGGATGTGGCAATAGGAATCATCTTCCCGACACATACTGTGATTGGAATTCTGAGCAATTTCTCCCTTCTTTATCAGTACTTACTCATTTACCACACTGAATGCAGGATGAGGGCCACAGATTTGATTGGCAAACACCCGACAATAGTCAACTTCTTGGTCATTTTCTCTAAAGGAGTTCCTCAGACAATAGCAGCTTTTGGGTTGAAACATGTTTTCAGTGATTTTTCAAGAGGGCTTCTTCTGTATGTTCATAGAGTGGCAGGGGTATGTCTATAGGCACTGTCTGTTTCTTGAGTGTCTTCCAAGCCATTAACATCAGCCCAGTGAACTCCTGTTGGAAGGATCTTAAAGTCAAAGGCCCCCAAAATGTTGGCTTTTGCGTTTTCCTCTTCTGGACCAAATACACATTTGTAACTTTAATTTTTCCCAAGTATACATTGTATATGTTAAGCGAATGGAGCATGACAAACATCACAGAGACATCAGTTCATTTCAGTTCAGTCACTCAGTCGTGTCCGACTCTTTGTGGCCCCATGAATTGCAGCAGGCCAGGCCTCCCTGTCCATCACCAACTCCCGGAGTTCACTCAGACTCACACTCATCGAGTCAGTGACGCCATCCAGCCATCTCATCCTCTGTCGTCCCCTTCTCCTCCTGCCCCCAATCTCTCCCAGCATCTAGGTTGGTCATAACTTTCCTTCCAAGGAGTAAGCATCTTTTAATTTCATGGCTGCAGTTACCATCTGCAGTGATTTTGGTCTCAGGCAATTATGGGCAGTGTTTTATTAATATTACAGTTATCTCCTGAGGTGTTTACATTTTAGATAAAATTTGCAACTTCAAGGGACAGAAAATGAATGCACATTTTCCCCTAGGAGTTTGGGGGTATATTTTTCTATTTTTAAAGTCTAGGGTAATTACTGTTAATAATATTCCATGGTATTAAAGTTTGGATGCCATGGGTCTATTCTGCCCATTTCGTTGTCAATTACTACAACATCCTCCTCTTTACTCTCCTCACTTTCCCAGAGATTCTACTTCATAGTGTCCTAATCAGGCTTTATGACAAGTGCATGGACCTTCATCCATGGCAGTTTGTGATCTCCTAGCTTTCCAAAGTAGCATTCTAAGGTCTCCAACTTACTATTCTGCTCTTCCAAAATTGTCTGCCACCCTTGAAACTAGCAGAGTAGTAGACAGTTATTCTAATTTCAGCTCTTCATCCAACTTTCTAACTCAAGTTAAATCTCTAGTTGGGTATTGGTGGTCAACTGAACTGCCCACCATAGAGGCCAGCCTGTTATGGCAACCATTTGTTTCTCTTAAGTTCTTTATGTGTACTTTCTCAAACAAGCTCATTAAAGCCATGTTTGGGGGGTGTTCGCATACTCATGGGGTGGTCCACATGCATCTGACATATGGGCCACCTCTTCTCACATGGAGGTCATGGCCAACTCAGGCTTTCTCTCCCAGATGATTCTTTCTCAAGGCCCATTTATTCCATCTCCTGGCTGGCTCACCAGTTGTTGGTTTGCAAACTGGTTCTCTGAACACAGAGAGCAGAGAGAAAACAAAGAAAGAGGTAGACTACTCCAGATTGGGAGCTGGTAGGTTTAATAAGCAAGGGAACTTGGTTATAAGTCTTGTCTGGGGTGACTGCAAGTTGAGTAGGTCTCTGAACCAACTGACCAAATCTTAAAATTTATAATAGAGGACTTAACTGAGGAGAAGGAAATGGCAATCCACTCCAGCACTCTTGCTGGAAAATCCCATGGGCAGAGGAGCCTGATAGGCTACAGTCCATGGGGTGGCAAAGAGTCAGACACGACTGAGCAACTTCACTTCACTAACTGAGTTTAGTTACATATATAGTCCAGATGAGCTCAACAACACCTAACTCTCCTAAGGCTACATCCTTGAAAATGATTCCCACTCTGGGACTGGGAAGCAGAGTGTCCATTCCAAGGACATAGGAGGAGTGAGGAACTTCATTTGCCTGGGTCTAGCTCATGGGTCAACTGGCGGTCATGTCCTCTTGATGACCTTCTCCAACAAGTTGCCTTACATAAATAGATTAATTTGGGATAAATTGCATCTTTACAGTGTTCAGTGTTCCCATTCAAGTACATAGACTGGCTCTCATTTATTCAATTGTTCACTTATGTCCTTCAATAAAATTTTAAACTTTCCTCATGTAGGAAAAACAGACATGAGAATTGAAAGAGCATCATGGCTTGAAGTTATTATTATAAAGGTCTTAAGTCCTATACAACTCTATATAGATTTTAAAGGCATCATTGTACTACAGCATAATACAATAATTAACATTTACTATTGTTTAAAATGAATGAAAAAGTTTTTCCGTTGAGTCCTCCTGAATTGGTAGATATAGATAATTGGAAGGGGAAGAGGAGCAGAAAATGAGGTTAGAGCTTGAGGAATTGTCTAGGACACGGTCATGATAATTGGCCTTTCCTGTCTTCCTCCTACTCCTGTGAATGCACCCAGACTAAAGTCTAAGAAAAAGTCTTCAATGAAATTGAGTAATTAGCCTGAGAAGGTATAGATCTTTCAAACTGGAGAATTTATGCTTACTCAGGTCTTAGAAATTATGCTAGTACATTAAAAAAATTAGTAAGGAGCCTGAGGGATTTAGTGATATGGTAAAGAAGACATGATTCTTCTGTGTACAGGGGATAAAAAGTACACTTAGAAACTGGGGAAACAAAATCTATATAAGAAATCATGGATGAAATGTGAAACAAACTAAATATGGTATGATTATAATCAATTGTTGAAGACTAAATAAAACATTTAATTGATTTTGATGCTTGGAAATTTGATGCGAGTAAATTTTCAAATAGCATGTGTAGTGACACAAAATTTCATCATCTCCACTTCTCTGCTTTCTTTAAAAAAACTGTATAGGTGCAGGTGATATAAACCCAACTTAGGCTGTCTTGAATTAAAAGAGAATTTCTTGACTTACGAACTGATTAGCTCTCTCTTCTCTATCTTGTTTCTGTGTTCACCTGTGTTGCCTTCATTTGGGGCAGGTTTTTCCATATGGTAAGAAAGAAAGTTATCAGCTGCTCCACCCTTACAAGGTCTCTGGAGTTCACCAGCTGAGAGAGACAATTTCCTTCTGTTATTCTACACATACCAGTTAAGGAATGACTGGCCTCAGAGATGGAGTGCTGTGATGGGCCAGGCAATTCCTGGCCTTGTCACATGTCCATTCCTGAGATCAGAGCCCTGTGGAAGCGAGATACATAATGTTACTGATTCCTGTTATAAAAGAGGAGTTCTGTTGTCTGAGGACGGAGTCTTGGATATCCTGAGAAGCAAATCTTTCTTGGGAGCTTCTGCCCTGCTGGATACCAGGGGCAGTCAGGGGAACAACTTTAAACTTCTGATAAATATCTTAGTTACTGCCAGTTTAAAAGTTTCTCTTAGATAATTCAGTCTGTTTCAGACATATGCTAAATCTTTTAGAATTCCTCTGTCTTTCTCTCTAAAATGACATTTTAATATATGGGTAATGGAATAAATATGACTTCATTTTGGGGTGGATGGGGCTTCGGATACATGTGGTTTTCTTTGGATCCTTTCTAGTCTCTGCTTTGGAATGGATGGTTTTACAGTATGGATTGGCCCCCATATGACTTTTTGGAATGTTGTGCAGCCACCTGTTGCTAGAATCTGGGCTTCTAGACGTTTACTTTCATAAGTGAAAGATCATACATTTGCCCTCTGTCTATACAACTATAAGTAGTCTCTTCACTAAAGTCTTATCACATGAATCATCTGGGGTGATTTTCTTCTAACTGTATTCTGATTGGTACAGAGTTGCTGACTGACTTTGAATTAGTTCATTGAAACCACTGATTTAATATCCTTAAACTATTATCCAATCACATATGTGTATCTCTATGATAGTAGTCATAGCTATCATTATCTGTTTCCACTGTCAAGTGGTGAGGTTTCTGAGAGCCAGGATTTTCTTCATCTTTATAAAGCCGGTGTTTAGCATACTGTGCAATTAAGTAGTACACAAAGTGCCAGATAGTTCAGAGACAATGCCATAGACTTCAGAGAAAAGGAATATCTATAATCGTCAGGGCAAGCTTTCTTGGCACTTGAACTCTGAAGAATGGATAGATCTTGATTGGATCATAGAGAAGAAACTTTCCAGTTGGGAGAAACATTGACTACAAACACATGGAGACTTAAACAGACATAGTGTCTTTACGTGGGCTTCCCTCATAGCTCAGCTGGTAAAGAATCTGCCTGCAATGCAAGAGACCTGGGTTCAATCCCTGGGTTGGGAAGATCCCCTGGAGAAGGCAAAGGCTGCCCACTCCAGTATTCTGGCCTGGAGAACTCCAAGGCCTGTATAGTCCATGGGGTCGCAGACAGTCGGACACAACTGAGCGACTTTCACTTCACTTTACTTCTTCATGAGTCAGTAAGAGAACTACTTAAAATGGCAATTTTGTTGAGAAATAAAGTTGAGGTCAAATTATAGAAAGTTTTCAAATAGTGCAAAGGCATTCCAATTTGCAGTGGAGGCATATATAGTCATTCTTCTCTTTTAAATTACATGAGAATCATGATGAAATAGATGTAAGAAAATCAGTATTGTTATAGGATGGAATAGGAAGAGTATGCAGTAAATCAAAGTGGAAAAGTGGTCCCCAGTCTGTTACAGTAATCCAGATGTGAAATGATGTAACCATTTTTTGAGCATTGAACATTCATTCATTTTTCATTAAGTATCTGTTGAGTTTCCACCAGGTATCATGCACTGTGCCAAGTGCTGGGGATAAAATAGTGGGCAAAAAAGAAATACAATTAAAGAATTATGTGACATAAAGGACAAAATATTAAACAGTAAATTAGAATTTAAAATCCCACTTAATAAGATTTTAGACGTAAGTAGACATATTTGAGGGAAATAGACTTGCACCAAAAATAAAATCAAAGGTACACGAACAGTAAAACAATGAAGGAGTCAGATTAATATTGATTTATTTTTGGCTGCACTGGGTCTTTGTTGTGGCACAAAGGCTTTCTTTAGTTGCAGGAAGTGGGGGCTACTCTCTAGTTGGGTGCACAGGCTCCTCATTGTAGTGACTTTTGTCGTGAAACACAGGCTCTAGGGAATGCAGGTTTCAGTAGTTGCGGCACCTGGTATGTAGTTGTGGCATATGGACTTAGTTGCCCTGCAGAATGTGCGATTTAGTTTCCAGATCAGGAATTGTACCCGTGACCCCCTGCATTGGAAGGCAGATTCTTAACCACTGGACCACCAGGGAAGTCCCTAGTCAGATTAACATTAAATGGCATCTACAAGAACAAAACAGGCTGATTTTTTTTTCATTTGCCTAATATGGTTTGCACATATCTGGAAACCCACTAGCATTAGAATAACTATCAATAAAGGTCAGCAGAGTTGTCAAACAAATACCTATATTTTATTGACTTGATAAATCAAGGAGTTGATGAAAGTATAGATCTAACTTGGTCAGGAAAGTCAACTAATTTCAACACAGGGAATCAACCGAGAAAACAAAGGAGATATTTTTATATATCAGAGACATTTTTATGTTACAAAGGAGATGTTTTAATATTAAAATATAAATTTAATCATACATATTTAAATATCCTGGCACACTTTAATCCTGTTGTTTTCTCCACTGACCTGACTGCCATTCATGTAAATGAATTTGTGTTAGCAGATTCACATTGTTTCACTCCCGTTTTTATGACTATTTTCCCTATAAGAATGTTCTTAGAATGAAGTGGCTTTATTTCCTTGGAATTGCTTGTGAATTGAATTGGGATTATAGCTGTTACAACAAAACACTGCTGTAACCTATTCACTGTGGCTGCCAAGGTGTTTGTGTTGAGGGGAGGGGAAAAGGGGGGCCTATTTTTATGGAGTCTATAGTATGGTGGGTGAGATAGATATTTATACAATAATTGTACAAATAATTTAGAATTATAAGCATGTTAAAGGCTATTAAGAATAAATATATGAACTTTGACAGTTGATAATTGGTGTTGTTTAGGCTTTGATGCTTTAGCTGAAATTTGAAAAATGAGTAGGTTAGGAGCCAGCTAGTGCATTGTCCTTGTGATGGAAAGGAACATGTTAAGAACTGAAAAAAGGGTGTGAAGTCTGGATTTTAGGAGGAAGATAAAGTTGGAATTATATGAAGAAGCAGAGATAGATAGGGACAGGATCATAAAGGGCCTTGTAAGCCATGAGAATAATCTTGCTGTTTATTATTAGAAGACTAGAAAGCCATTGATGTGTTTTAAGGTATGTGTATGAGAGACAGAGACAGAGTCAGAGAGAGAATAAAATTTGCAATCAAGCATTACTCTGTTGAAGGATGTATGATTAATGGACAAGAAAGCTAAAGTAGATATGCAGCAAAACCAGTTTGGAAGCTATTACAATAATCTAAATGAGAGAATGATGGTGACTTAGCCTAAGATGGTAGCAGTTGAGATGGAGAGAAATGGATGGATTTGAAAGATATTTAAAAGGATTTGAGGTGGATTATCACTGCACATGGTGATTGCAGCCATGAAATTAAAAGATGCTTACTCCTTGGAAGGAAAGTTATGACCAACCTAGATAGCATATTCAAAAGCAGAGACATTACTTTGCTGAATAAGGTCCATCTAGTCAAGGCTATGGTTTTTCCTGTGGATGTGAGAGTTGGACTGTGAAGAAAGCTGAGCCCCAAAGAATTGATGCTTTTGAACTGTGGTGCTGGAGAAGACTCTTGAGAGTCCCTGGACTGCAAGGAGATCCAACCAGTCCATTCTGAAGGAGATCAGCCCTGGGATTTCTTTGGAAGGAATGATGCTAAAGCTGAAACTCCAGTACTTTGGCTACCTCATGCGAAGAGTTGACTCATTGGAAAAGCCCCTGATGCTGGGAGGGATTGGGGGCAGGAGGAGAAGGGGACGACAGGGGATAAGATGGCTGGATGGCATCACTGACTCAATGGACTCGACTCTGAGTGAACTCCGGGAGTTGGTGATGGACAGGGAGGCCTGGCGTGCTGTGATTCATGGGGTCGCAAAGAGTCGGACATGACTGAGCGACTGAACTGAACTGAACTGATATGGGAAATGATAGGAGAGGAAGACTGTCTAGGATAATGTCTAGGTTTCTGGTATGTACTGCTGGCTACTGGCCCTGTTCATGAAAAGAGAGGTAATTTTAAAGGTTCAGGGTTAGTTGGGGGAAACATGAGTTGTGTCTTGGCTTGTGTAGGAAGTTAGATTGATGGATCTGGAATTCAGAAGTTAGGTATTATGGAAAGTTTCTATTATTTTTGATTTCCCAGCATTTAAATCCATTTCTTATGCTTGGAGAAGTTCTTACCTTAACAGTCTGAAAGGACAAAAAGTGAAGCATGAACCTAGGTTTCTCTCATCAGATGTACTCATCCAAAATTCTGGATTGGGAAAAAGTGACACAAAGAATTATGCCCTAGGAAGAATCTCCTCCTGGAAATGGTGGCACTTGAAATAAGATCAAATTTATAGGATGGCTGTGGTACTAACCATCTTGTGCTGGTAGTAATGATGTCAGTTGCAGCCCTTGATGTTTGATTGTGGTTGTGGTTTCTGGACCACTCATTCTGAAGTGTGAATTTGGGCACTGTTCCTTGCTAGAGGTTGGTTCTTTAGCTATTATGGGGATTTTGTGTTACACAATATCCTCTTTAACAAATTTGATTTTTACTTAAATCAGCCAGAATTAACTTCTGGTTTTGGGGGGTTTTTTTGCCACTAAATACTTGAATTATACTAGAAGTCTATGCCAGAGATACATGTTTGTGAGTCATATATATAGTGGTAAGCTATAGATGGCTTCCCTGGTGGCTCTGATGGTAAAGAATCTGCTTGCAATTCAGGAGGTGTAGGTTCGATTCCTGGGTCAGGAAGATCCTCTGGAGAAGGAAATGGCAACCCACTCCAATATTCTTGCCTGGGAAGTCCCATGGACAGAGGGGCCTAGCGGGCTATGTAGTACATGGGATCGCAGAAAAGTTGGACACGACTTAGTGACTAAACAACAAACTATAGACAGAGATGAGAAGGGTAAGACTGAGAACATACCATTATATTTGGACTAAAATTTTTTTATTATCTGAAAAAGCAGTTAAATGTGTTAGGGTATGGTGGTTGGGTTGAAAATCAATGAGGAAAGGAGTGGAAAGGAATTGTAGGCAAGAGACATGTTTTTAATTGATAAATTTCACAGTCAAAGTAAGAGTAGTACAGTGTAATTTTAATAGGCAGCAGTTTTAAATTAAGAATTTCTTTACATTCTGATTTGCATATGTGGAGCAAGAGGGGAAGGTGCTAATAATAGGTAGGGAGAATTTTAATGATTTGTCAGGGAAAATGTTTACGTGAGTCAACTTTCTATAATTTTCCAAACAGAACATTATATTTCATTGAGATTTAGAGGGGAGAATAAAATTTATTATTTAAAACTCTCCAGCAGATGGAACATCTTCATCTTTAATGCTTTTCTAGAAGGAATTTCTGGAATGGAATAAGGGGTAGTGGAGTTGGTAGAACTCATGTATTTTTATGAGAGTATATTTTATAAGGATATACATAGATGTGAGTGTAAGTAAATTGATTTCCAGATCTCAATAAGGTGGTTTTTCTAGATCTCTACAATTTTACATAAGAAAACCTACTATTAAGTTGAAGTGGATCAGCTTTTTTGATCTGTCAAGTTTTCTTAGCAGTCATAGCAATGCAGTGCCAGCAAGACTGATGTTAGCCTTCATGTCTATTGTCTCATACCTTCCAAAGAGGGATAACTATTAAATATAAACAAGTAGAAGAACAAAGCCTCTAAATCTCTTATGTCATCAAATTTACATTAAATTAGCCTTGATGACTCACTATCATTGATACTAATAAGCAGCATTATATCACATTATAATAAAACTGGTTATTGCATATATCAGCTGAAGTACTTAAGAAAACTCTCTGAAAGTATCTTTTTCATTTTAATAATGTGTGAAACAATTTAGGTGTAGGGAATTGAGGCAATTATTGACATCATATTCACCGGGAATAATCCCATGGGCAAAGGAGCCTGGCAGGCTACAGTCTATGGGATCGCAAAGGAGAACTTAGTGGCTAAACAACAATACAAATAATGAAGGCAGTTTGGGAGGACTATTTGTCTAAATCATTGTGAACAAGTTATAAACCATAAATTGTAAGTTATAAAGTGAATTCTTTATTTCACTTTAGATATGCAAGGTCTAAGAGTATAAATTACAAAGAGCATTTTGGAAAGAAAATATTATTGTACATTTTATTCAAAACTAAATAAATACCACTCTCAAAATGTTTGTTAAATGAAAATGTGTTTGAATTCTTAGACTTGCTTTTCAGCGAGTTTTGAATGCTGAATACGAAATTGAATTTTGACGATTGATTCGAGTGGTTTTTGTTGTCATGTTAAGGTTAATGTCAATTTTATTGCTGTTCTCCGAAATGCATTTTAAACTGTTATTTCACGAGAGGAACGGCTAGTCTTAGGGAAAGAAAACAATAGCTCCCGACGGGTTCCCTAGCCTGCGTCTAGGGCTTCTGATCCCAGCAGGTCTTCTCGGGCGCGGGATGCTTGCTTCTCGCTTCGCGGGGGAGGGGGGCGTGAGCGCCGCCGCGCAGGTCTCGCGGGGAGTCAGACCTCGCTTTTCCGCGCGATTTGGAGCTCCTGCGGTGGGCTTCGCGGGGCTGGGAGGGGCCGAGCGAGGTAGAGGCGGGGCTCGGACGGGTCTGTGTGGCGATCTGCTGTCGCGTCCTCGGCTCTCGTACCCCGAGTAGAGTGTGGGATCCGGGAAGGAAGGGTGGGCGTTCGGGTCCCAGAGGGGGTCACTGTGAGGTGGATGGGGAAGAGCTGTGCATGGCGGTTATTCCGAGGGCAGGCGGCCATGAAGGGTTTGCGGGGCTGGAGGGCCCTGTCCCCGGAGTATGACTGGAGGTTGCGTTCTGGGGGCTTTCCCGGCCCGTGGCCTCGCTTTCGGCCGCCCTGCAGCCCGAGGCTTCGGGGGTCGCCGCGAGGCTGGAGTGTCGGGGACGGTCTCGGGTGAAAAGAAGCGAGTAGTCTGAAGGGAGTCGGCTAGCAAACTCCCCGCTTCAGAACGCGCGGGAAGAGTAGCTCTGTGGTGAAGAGTGGTCCAAACCCCGCCTCAAGCGTTTTTTTTTTTTTTTAACGCGACTTGGTAGTCCAGTAAATACCTCCACTTTTAGATTCTTGGTGGTAAATTACCAAGTGTCAAATTGTACGGTTCCTGTAGGTTTTACCTAGCTGTTGGTGAAGGAATTTCACAATTTTGCTACACGTAGTACTCACGCCGAGAAAGGACATTCAGAGATACTGTTTATTGTAAAGAGCATGCCCTTTTGAGAAATCTGGGTGTCTGTGGACTCCAGATTATTCAGTGACTTATGGCACTACCATGTATAAACAATTGTAAAGTTTTAGTAATGCAACGACATTCAATTTACTGTGTATAATTGTATGTATTTATTTTAATATATATAAAACGACATTCATTTTTTAAATACCTTCCCAGTACCAGGATAAAGGGGTCTCTCCTTCCATCCACATTTTTATGTAATAATACTGTTTTCCAAAGGTTTTTAGAAAATCTTTCCTTATTATTATTATTATTTTTTTTAGCAAAGTGTCCAAGATGAATGACAGCCTATTTGTCAGTCTGGACAGACTTTTGCTAGAATTTGGTAGGTATAAAATGAAAATAAAGAAGTAGGTAACTATTTGTATTATCATTTGACATTTTAACAATGAAATGAAGTTACAAAAGAGTTATTATTTTATAGTTTTCCAGTATGAACAAGATATAAGTACTAAAGAAGATATAGTTCAGCGAATTAATAGTAAGTAGTTTTGCATGACAAAGATGTTTTAATTTTTTATAGAATATAAGATGTCATGTAGTTGCTTTGTTTCAGTTCAGTTCGTTACTTTGTTTAGGGTAATTTATAGTTGGCATTAGAGCTCCCCCTTCTATCTAGTGACTAATAATAAGCTATTTGCCCTAGCTAGTTTTTCAATAGTACATGTCGGTATTCTGTATTCAGCATTTAATTATTTTGTGTTTAGAAATTTTAAGTAGAAATCACTTATAATTACATAAAATTGAAAATATTTTTTCCTCAACACAGGTTATTTCAAACATTTGAGTAACAAATTTTAAATATTTTTAGAAATCATCAAAAGTCAGTGGCCAGAATTAATGGATGTCACATTTTCAGGAATGCTAATTATAAAAATTATGAGTAGAATGACAAAGCAAATTATATAAATGTAGTGTTTTAGGATCCTACATAAAAACTATCAAAAGAAGCTACAATCATTATTTCTAATAGTTCTGAAAGGTTTAATAAATTTGTTTATCTTTTCTGCAACAAAAGAGAATAGGGTATTAAGAATTTGTTTTAATTTTTTAAAGAAATTACATTTTATTTTTATCTTGTGTTTACTCACTAGTAACAAAGAAATAAGTGAATTGAATATATATTAAATAATGACTTGGAATTGATAATAGAAATGTCACATTTGTCAAAAACAAACCTCTCACATTAGTATCATGTGAATAAATGTTTACATGAACTCATAACATTATAAGATACATTGATCTTAGACATTTCTTAATCTAGCCCTCTTACATTAGAGATGGAACAGGGGACATTTCTCTTCAATCTCAAACATGACTTCTTAGCTTCTGGGTCTAGGACCAAGCCTGACTGTTCTGTGCTCTTTAGGGCCCTTCCCATCACAAGCTTCACTTCCTGTCCATTCTTTGGTTCTCCTTTTTTAGGTCAGTTGCCATCTTTTTTTCCTACTGTATTTTTTTATTTTGAATTTATGATTTCTCCTTAAGAAAATAAATATTTCTGTTTTCTAGAATGCTTTGAAGATATTAAAGAATACAGAGCTACTGTTTGTAAGATACATGAAACTATAAATACGACAGATGAGGAAATTGCTCATTACTGTAAACACAGTAAAGAGATCAAAGACAACTGTAGCAAGTGAGTATTTTAAAGAAACTTTCAATAATTGTCATTAGATTCTCTTATTCAGGGATATTGAGTTTATAGTTGAAGACACTTGCTTGAAAGTAGTATTTTATATTAGGAAAATCATGAATCAGGTCTTCAATTTCCTTGTTACAAGACACTGTAAAAGGGATAACAGAAGTTTCAAAAGAAAGAAGTAAGTGTTGTAAGTGAGGTGAAAGTCACTCAAACATGTCTGACTGTTTGTGACTTCATGGACTATATAGGCCATGGAATTCTCCAGACCAAAATACTGGAGTGGGTAGCCATTCCCTTCTCCAGGGGATCTTCCCAGCCCAGAGACTGAACTCAGGTCTCCTGCATTGCAGGCGGATTCTTTACCAGCTGAGCCACAAAGGAAGCCCAAGAATACTGGAGTGGGTTGCCTATCTCTTTTCCAGGGGATCTTTCTCACCCAGGAATTGAACCGGGGTCTCCTGCAATGCAGGTGGATTCTTTACCAACTGAGCTATCAGGGAAGCCCTAAGATCTCTCTAGTTCAAATCCAGTTAGTATAAATGTAATATTTTGAATAATCTAGACTCAGAAAATTCCTATTAGATAAATAGATCTAAAATAATTTTCATCTTTGAATTTTCAAGATCTTTTTGTCTAAGGGAACTAGCCTAAAATTAGTAGCTTTTCAAAATATAACTATTTAGTATCTTAATTCTTTCAGTATAGTCTCACATCCTATTCTAATAGTTATATCTATTAATATTATTTAAGATAAACATTTTGAAGCAAAGACTTTTTTTTTTTTTTTAACAAAGACTTGTTAATGGAACCTAATGTATGATCAGGTACTTACAAAAAGAAAGTGTGTTAGCTTTCTGTATTTAATTTTATGTGGGCCACTGTCTTTGTATTAAGTACTATACTTAAGAATCATACCTGCTTTAAAATGTTTTGTTATTTAAAAATTTCATAAGCTTTTTGGTTTCCCTTATTACTTTTTTTATAGTTGTTTTAAATAAAAGTGACACATGCCTAGTATAAAAATTCAAACAGTATACAAATATATGGAGTAAAAAGTCTCTCCCTGTCTGCAGTCCCCACCCACACCCTGTCCTCTTTCTTATAGGTAATCACTCTTAACAGTGAGTACCCTTTCAGACCTTTTAAAATATACATTCAACACCAATACTACATATGCTTATTTATATGTCTATCTGTATTTCTGACTTTCCTTGTCTCAAAAATGCAATCATACCATACTGATTTTTCAACTTGTTTTTAAAATTTAACAATATGTAATGTAAATGGTGCTATACATGTGGTGATTGTGTATAGATTTCATTCATTTTTTAACAGCTTCATAGTATTTTGTAGTATTGATGCATCCTAAGTTACTTAATCATTCTCGTATTAATACACATTTTGGTTATTTACAGTTATCTCCTATTATAAGCAATATATACAGGTCTCCTTCCATATTTCTAGAACTGCTGCTATAGAATGAACTCCTGGAAATGACATTGCTAGATCAGAGAGTATGCATGTTTAAATATTTGATAAGTAATTCTAAACTTCTCTCCAAAAAAATTATACTAACTTATACTTTCACCAACAATATATGAGAGTTTCTATTCCTCACAACCTTGCTAACACTGAAATTATCAATGTTAAAATGGTTTTTTTTTTTTGCAGTATCATTAACAAAACACTATGTACTGTTCAAGTTTTTCTTTGAGGTATATTGCAGTAGGTTTTACCAGTGGTTTCCCTCAATTAGCTACAATGGGTTCTGGAAAATTACTGGTAGTTTCTCCTTAGAACCTACTGTGTTCAAGATGTACTTTATACAAGATTATTTCTGCTGAGTCCTGAGGACAGTTAGGATCTGTTTATTTTAATGCCCAAATACCCCTAGTTCATGACTTCAGCTTGTGGCTAAGCGATTTAAATGTGAAATATGAATTCATGAAAGTATGAGAAGAAAATATAGGTGACTATAATCTTTGAGAGAAGACGATCTATGTCATCAAAGGTAGAAATCACATTGGAAACAATGGTAAATATACACAGAAATTAAAAAGAAAAACACTTCAAATTGATACAAAAAGCAAAAAGTAGAAGAACATCAAAGAAGGGTAAACTTAAAAAATATAAAGTGCTTGTAGAAATGAGTAATAAAGAGCCGAAGCCCCATTAGAAAAAATGGGCAAAGACGGTAAATAAGTAAATACCAAAATGAAGAAATGTGTGTCTAATAAACCTGTATGCAAGACAGCAAAAGAGACACAGATATATAGAACGGCCTTTTGGACTCTGTAGGAGAGGGAGAGGGTGGGATGGGTTGGCAGAGTGGCAGTGTAACGTGTGATATCATAAGTGAAACGAATCGCCAGTCCAGGTTTGATGCAGGATGCAGGATGCTTGGGACTGATGCATGGGGATAATCCAGAGAGAGGGTGTGGGGCGGGAGCGGGGAGGTGGGGGTCGGGATTGGGAGTTCATGTACACTCGTGGCTGATCCATGTCGATGTGTAGCAAAACGAATACAGTATTGTAAAGCAAAACAAACTAAAAAAATAAAACTTAATTAAAAAAACAAAACGTGAACAAATGCTCAATCTTACTAATAATGAAAGACATACAAATTAAAGCAATAATATTATATATTATTGTACATTATTTTGTCTTTAAGTTTTACAGAAATTTAAAGAAGGTTAATACCCAGTATTGGCCAGGAAATAAGAAAATCACCTTGTTCACACAATGTAGGAATATGTTGTTGTTGTTGTTGTTGTTGTTGTTGTTGTTCAGTCACTCAATCGTGTCTGACTCTTTGCAACTCCATGGACTGCAGCACTCCAGGCTTCCAAGTCCTTCACATCTCCTGGAGCTTGCTCAAACTTATGTCCATTGAATTAGTGATGCCGTCAACCATCTTGTCCTTTGTTATCCCCTTCTCCTTCTGCCTTCAGTCTTTCCCAGCATCCCAAGAGTCAACTCTTCACATCAGGTGGCCAAAGTATTGGAGCTTCAGCCTCAGTTCTTCCAGTGAATATTCTGGATTGATTTGTTTTAGGATTGACTGGTTGATCTCCTTTATGTCCAAGGGACTTTCAAGAGTCTTCTCCAACACCACAGTTGAGGCATCAATTCTTCAACGCTCAGCCTTCTTTATGGTCCAACTCTCACATCCATACATGACTACTGGAAAAACCATAGCCTTGACTAGACAGACCTTTGTTGGCAAAGTAATGTCTCTGCTTTTTAATATGCTGTCTAGGTTGGTCATAGTTTTTCTTCCAAGGAGCAAGTGTCTTAATTTCAGGGCTGCAGTCACCATCTGCAGTGATTTTGGAACCCAAGAAAATAAAGTCTGTCATTGTTTTCATTGTTTCCCTATCTATTTGCCATGAAGTAATAGGGTCAGATGCCTTGATCTTCATTTTTTGGATGTTGAGTTTTAAGCCAGCTTTTTCACTCTCCTCTTTCACTTTCATCAGGATGCTCTTTAGTTCTTCGCTTTCTGTCATAAGGGTGGTATCATCTACATATCTGAGGTTATTGATATTTCTCCTTGCCAATTTTGGTTCCAACTTGTGTTTCATCCAGCTCAGCATTCCCAGTGAGGTAATCTGCATATAAGTTAAATAAACATGGTGATAATATACAGCCTTGATGTACTGCATTCCCAATTTTAAACCAGTCCATTGTTCCATATCTGGTTCTAACTGTTGCTTCTTGACTTGCATACAGGTTTTGTAGGAGGCAGGTAAGGTAATCTGGTATTCCCATCTCTTTAAGAATTTTCCACAATTGTGATCTACACAACAAAGAATTTTAGTATAGTCAATAAAACAGAAGTAGATGTTTTTCTGGAACTCTCTTGGTTTTTAGATAATCCACAGATATTGGCAGTTTGATCTCTGGTTGGTTCCTCTGCCTTTTCTAAATCCAGTTTGGACATCAGGAAGTTCCTGATTCACATACTATTGAAGCCTCGCTTGGAGAATTTTGAGCATTACTTTGCTAGTATGTGAGATGAGTGCAATTATGCAGTAGTTTGAACATTTTTGTCATTGCCTTTCTTTGGGATTCGAATGAAAACTGACCTTTTCCAGTCTTGTGGCCACTGCTGAGTTTTCCAAATTTGCTGGCATATTGAGTGCAACATTCACAGCATCATCTTTAAGGATCATCTTTGAGGAATTCAACTGGAATTTCCAACTCCTCCACTAGCTTTGTTTGTAGTGATGCTTCCTAAGTCCCACTTGTCTTCACATTCCAGGATGTCTGGCTCTAGGTGAGTGATCACACCATCGTGGTTATCTGGGTCATTAAGGTCTTTTTTGAATAGTTCTTCTGTGTATTCTTGCCAGGTCTTCTTAGTATCTTCTGCTTCTGTTAGGTCCATACCATCCTTTATTGTGCCCATCTTTGCATGAAGTATTCCCTTGGTATCTGTAATTTCCTTGAAGAGATCTCTAGTCTTTCCCATTCTATTGCTTTCTTCTATTTCTTTGCATTGATCACTTAGGAAAGCTTTCTTATCTCTCCTTGCTTTTCCTCAGAACTCTGCATTCAGATGGATATATCTTTTCCTTTCTCCTTTGCCTTTCACTTATCTTCTTTTCTCAGCTATTTGTAGGGCCTCCTCAGACAACCATTTTGCCTTTTTGCATTTCTTTTTCTTGGGAATGGTCTTGATCATCACCTCCTGTACAATGTTATGAACCTCCATCCATAGTTCTTCAGCCATTCTGTCTATCAAATCTAATCCCTTGAATCTATTTTTCACTTCCACTGTATAATTGTAAGGGATTTGATTTGGCCATACCTGAATTGTGCCTAGTGGCTTTTCCCACTTTCTTCAATTTAAGTCTGAATTCGGCAATAAGGAGTTCATGATCTGAGCCATAGTCAACTCCGGTCTTGTTTTTGCTGACTGTATAGAGCTTCTCCATCTTTGACTGCAAAGAATATAACCAATCTGATTTCAGTATCGATCGTCTGGTAATGTCCCTGTGTAGTCGTCTCTTACGTTGTTGGAAGAGTGTGTTTGCTATGACCAGTGCATTCTCTTGGCAAAACTCTTTTAGCGTTTGCTCTGCTTCATTTTGTACTCCAAGGCCAAACTTGCCTCTTACTTCTTGACTTCCTACTTTTGTATTCCAGTCCCCTATGATGAAAAGGACATCCTTGTTTGGTGTTAGTTCTAGAAGTTCTTGTAGGCCATCATAGAACTGTT
The DNA here is from genome assembly GCA_006408695.1 of Aepyceros melampus. Classification (NCBI taxonomy): domain Eukaryota; kingdom Metazoa; phylum Chordata; class Mammalia; order Artiodactyla; family Bovidae; genus Aepyceros; species Aepyceros melampus. The sequence goes on from SJXQ01012320.1 coordinate 59,058, forward strand.
CAGCTTCTTCAGCGTTATCAGTCGGGGCATAGACTTGGATTACCATGATATTGAATGGTTTGCCTTGGAAATGAACAGAGATCATTCTGTCGTTTTTGATATTGCACCCAAGTACTGCATTTTGGACTCTCTTGTTAACTGTGAGGCCTACTCCATTTCTCCTAAGGGATTCTTGCCCATAGTAGTAGATGTAATAGTCATCTGAATTAAATTCACCCATTCCAGTTCATTTTAGTTCACTGATTCCTAAATGTTGATGTTCATTCTTGCCATCTCTTGCTTGACCACTTCCAATTTAACTTGATTCATGGTCCCAACATTTCAGGTTCCTATGCAGTATTATTCTTTATAGCTTCAGACTTTATTTTCACCACCAGACACATCCACAACTGGGCATTGTTTCCACTTTGGCTGAGTCTCTTCATTCCTTTTGGAGCTATTTCTTCACTCTTCTCCAGTAGCATATTGGGCACCTATTGACCTGGGAAGTTCATCTTTCAGTGTCATATCTTTTTGCCTTTTCATACTGTTCATAGGGTTCTCAAGGTAAGAATCCTGAAGTGGTTTGCCATTTCCTTCTCCAGTGGACTGAACTCTCCACCATGACCAGTCTGTCTTGGGTGGCCCTACATGGCATGGCTCATAGTTTCATTGAGTTAGACAAGGATGTGACTCATGTGATCAGTTTGATTAGTTTTCTTGATTGTGGTTTTTATTCTATCTACCCTCTGGTGGTAGACTTCCCTGGTAGCTCAGATGGTAAAGCATCTGTCTACAATGCAGGAGACCTGGGTTCAATTCCTGGGTGGGGAAGATCCCCTGGAGAAGGAAATGGCAACCCACTCCAGTACTCTTACCTGGAAAATCCCATGGGCTGAGGAGCCTGGTAGGCTGTAGTCCATGGGGTCGTGAAGAGTCGGACATGACTGAGCGACTTCACTTCACTTCACTTTACTCTGGTGGATAAGGATAAAAGGCTTGTAGAAGCTCCCTGAGTTACTGCCTCTGGGGCAAACAGGTCTTGCTCTGATGGGCAAGGCCATGCTCAGTAGATTTTTTAATCCAATTTTCTGCTGATGGATGGGGCTGTGTTCCCTCCCTGTAGTTTGGCTTCAGGCCAAACTATGGTAGGGTAATGTAGGAATATACACTGGTATATACCTTTTGGATGACATAGCTGCATACTTTAAAGACTTTAAAAATAAGCATGACTTTTGATTAAATGGTACCATTTCTGATAATTTTTTATAAGGAAATAGGTATTTTCTCAAAGATATAATGTATAACAATGTATTTATATCAACCTTTTATGATAGGAAAACATTGGAAGCAGCTCAGTGTTCAATATTAGATGATAGTTTAAATGAATTTTGGTCCATTCATATGAATGAACAGTAAACAGTCTATTTATGCTATATGTCAATATTTATTGACATTAAATGTGTTAACAGTATATTACAAATTGAACAAAACGTTGAAACAGCATTCATAGAATACACTCAATGTAGTAATTGTGTATTTATATATGTATAATTAGAACAAGTCTAGACATATGTACAGAGAAGGCAATGGCACCCCACTCCAGTACTCTTACCTGGAAAATCCCATGTATGGAGGAGCCTGGTGGGCTTCAGTCCATGGGGTCGCTAAGAGTTAGACACGACTGAGTGACTTTACTTTCACTTTTCATTTTCATGCATTGGAGAAGGAAATGGCAAGCCATCCAGTGTTCTTGCCTGGAGAATCCCAGGGAAGGGAGAGCCTGGTGGGCTGCCGTCTATGGGGTCGCACAGAGTCAGACATGACTGACGTGACTTAGCAGACACATGTACATCAAAATGCTTATAATGAGTATCTTTTCAGTGAACATATAGTTCTTACAGAATTTTAAAAATATTCAGAATGTATGTATATATAACCTTTGATCTTATAATTCCATTTTGGAAAATATTGTTGAAGGAAATGATTGAAAACTCAGGCAAACATTTAAGTACAAGTTCTTAAGAGAAACTTAGAGTAACTAAAATGGCTAACAATATTGGAATGAGTAATATGTTGTATTTATTAAAACCTTTACAGTGAATTCTTAGTAACAAAATGTATATAGTTTAAAACTAAGTGATAAAGGTGAATACTTTGGTCACCTGATGCAAAGAGCTGACTCATTGGAAAAGACCCTGATGCTGGGAGGGATTAGGGGCAGGAAGAGAAGGGGACTACAGAGGATGAGATGGTTGGATGGCATCATCGACTCAATGGACATGGGTTTGGGTGGACTCTGGGAGTTGGTGATGGACAAGGAGGCCTAGTGTGCTGCAGTTCATGGGGTCGCAAAGAGTCAGACATGATTGAGCAACTGAAATGAACTGAACTGAAAGGTGAATATGTTATATATGTGAATGTGATCTCAAATATGTTAAACTATATGTGTCTGCTTGTGAATGCTAAATCTCTTCACTCATGTCTGACTCTAGGTGACCCTATGCACTGTAGTTCACCAGGCTCCTCCATCCATGGGGATTCTCTAGGCAAGAATACTAGAAGGGGATGCTATGCCCTCCTCCATGGTATCTTTCCAACCCAGGGATCAAACCCACATCTCTTAAGTCTCCTGCATAGGCAGGTTGGTTCTTTACCACTAGCGCCACCTGGGAAACTCTGTTTATAGTAAAATCTGGAAGTAAATTATTGAAATATTCAGTTCAGTTCAGTCACTCATTCGTGTCCAACTCTATGCAACCCCAGAATTGCAGCTGAGCACCGAAGAATTGATGCTTTTGAACTGTGGTGTTGGAGAAGACTATTGAGAGTCCCATGAACTGCAAGGAGATCCAACCAGTCCATTCTAAAGTCCTGGGTGTTCTTTGGAAGGAATGATGCTAAAGCTGAAACTCCAGTACTTTGACCATCTCATGCAAAGAGTTGACTTATTGGAATAAGACTCTGATGCTTGAAGGGATTGGGGGCAGGAGGAGAAGGGGACAACAGAGGATGAGATGGCTGGATGGCATCACCGACTCAATGGACGTGAGTTTGAGTGAACTCTGGAAGTAAGAGGAGAGTGAAAAAGTTGGCTTAAAGCTCAACATTCAGAAAACTAAGATCATGGCATCTGGTCCCATCACTTCATGGGAAATAGATGGGGAAACAGTGGAAACAGGGTCAGACTTTATTTTGGGGGGCTCCAAAATCACTGCAGATGGTGATTGCAGCCATGAAATGGAAATATTAGTAGTTATTATTCAGTGTTGAGAATATGGATGATAATTATTTTCTTATGTATACATTTGTGCTTCAAAGGTGGGTATGACTCCTTTTTGAATCTGAAAAATAAAAAAAATATTAGAAAATATCTGGAGGAAATATTTGAACAATACTTAGAATGTAAGCTACAGTAGCATATGCTTAATTTTAGATTTTTTGCATTGGCAACATCTTTCCAGTCATGTAATAAAAACAAATGTGTAAGCAGAATATTCATTTTATACTTACTGTCTGATTTTATAATTCATTTTGGTCTAGTTTCTTTCAAATTCAGGAGGGTATAAATTTCGAAATTTGAAAGGAGAAAAAAGCCTCCCTTTATCCCTTATGCTAGCCCTGCTTATTTAACTTGTTCAGAGTACATCATGCATGCAAAATGCTAGGTTAGATGAATCATATGCTGGAATCAAGATTTCCAGGAGAAATATAAACAACCTCAGATATGCAGATGATACCACTCTAATGGCAGAAAGTGAAGAGTCACGCTCCTCTGTCCATGGGGTTTAGCAGGAACTCTCAGGGACGGGAAAACCTGGTGGGCTGCCATCTTTGGGGTCGCACAGAGTCAGACACGACTGAAGCGACTTAGCAGCAGCAGCAGCAAAGAGTCTCTTTAAGATCATGGCATCTGGTCCCATCACTTCATGGGAAATAGATGGGGAAATAGTGGAAACAGTGTCAGAGTTTATTTTTTTGAGCTCCAAAATCACTGCAGATGGTAACTGCAGCCATGAAATTAAAAGATGCTTACTCCTTGGAAGGAAAGTTATGACCAACCTAGATAGCATATTGAAAAGCAGAGATATTACTTTGCCAACAAAGGTCCGTCTAGTCAAGGCTGTGGTTTTTTCAGTGGTCATGTATGGATGTGAGAGTTGGACTGTGAAGAAAGCTGAGCCCCGAAGAATGGTGTTGGAGAAGACTCTTGGGAGTCCCTTGGACTGCAAGGAGATCCAACCAGTCCATTCTAAAGATCAGACCTGGGTGTTCATTGGGAGGATTGATGCTAAAGCTGAAACTCCAGTACTTTGGCCACCTCATACGAAGAGTTAACTCATTTGAAAACACCCTGATGCTGGGAGGGATTGGGGGCAGGAGGAGAAGGGGACGACAGAGGATGAGATGGCTGGATGGCATCATCGACTCTATGGACATGAGTTTGAGTGAACTCTGGGAGTTGGTGATGGACAGGGAGGCCTGGCGTGGTGCAGTTCATGGAGTCTCAGAGTCAGACACGACTGAGCGACTGAACTGAACTAAAAGAGTCTCTTGATGAGGGTGAAAGAGGAGAGTGAAAAAGCTGGCTTAAAACTCAACATTCAAAAATCTAAGATCAGGGCACCTGGTCCCATCTCTTCATAGCAAATACAAGGGGAAAAAGTGGAAGTAGTGACAAATTTTCTTTTCTTGGGCTCCAGAGTCACTGCAGACAGTGACAGGTGCTGCCATGAGATTAAAAGACACTTGCTCATTGAAAGGAAAGCTATGACAAACAGAAACAGTATATTAAAAAACAGAGACATCCTTTGTCTACAAAGATCTATAGAGTCCGTTTTTCAGTAGTCATGTACGGATGTGAGAGTTGGTTCGTAAAGAAGACTGAGCACCAAAGAATTGATGGTTTCGAATTGTGCTGGCGAAGACTCTTGAAAGTTGCATGGATTGCATGGTGATCAAACCCATCAATCCCAAAGGAAATCAACCCTGAATATTTATTGGAGGGACTGATGCTGGAGCTGAAGATCCAATACTTTGACCACCTGGTTCGAAGAGCCAACTCATCGGAAAAGACCCTGATGCTGGGAAAGATTGAAGGCAAAAGGAGAAGGGAGTGGCACAGGATGAGATGGTTAGTTAGCATCACTGACTCAGTGGGCATGAATTTGAGCAAACTCTGGGAGATAGTAAAATAAGGGGAGCCTGGAATGCTGCAGTTCATGGGATCGCAAAGAGTTGGTTATGATTTAGTGACTGAACAGCAACAACTCTATAAATATTTACTCCAATAGAATTTCTTAACTAAGATCTTATGAGTGAGATGAGTGAGTGAAGTCGCTCAGTCGTGTCCGACTCTTTGCGACCCCGTGGACTGTAGCCCACCAGGCTCCTCTGTCCATGGGATTCTCCAGGCAAGAATACTGAAGTGGGTTGCCATTTCCTTCTTCAGAGGATCTTCCCAACCCAGGGATCGAACCCAGGTCTCCCGCATTGCAGGCAGACACTTTAACCTCTGAGCCACCAGGGAAGCCCTTATAAGTATGATGAGATCTTATATATCTTACATATCTTATAAGTATGGAAGATCTGATAAGTGTGATGAGAAAGATAGCCTGATGCCAACACTCAGCACAACATCGAGTGTTGTAGAGTATATTCCAGAGATGTCATAGCAATATGCAATCCAGGCATGTCAAATTTGTTCCTTCCATAGTCAGGGTTCCCAAACAAACTTTATGTGAAAATTAGTGGATGTTGATATTGGAACATGTATACAATTGCATGAATGGTCATAGTGGTGATGATGGGAGATGGGAATGTTTTTCTTACATAAGCTTATTTTCTCTAAGAAGGGAAAGATTGTTTAAGTGGTTAAATTCATTTTTATTATTTCTTCAATTTATTATTCTGAGATGCTAATTACAGTATTTTTTATCCATAGCTGGAAGCCAACATGTGATGTATTTCATAAACATGAAGACTACATGCAGGAGCAATTTATTATTTATCAAGAAACTATTGAAAAAGACAAGTATAGTATAAATATTAATTTAAGCTTATCAATTCTATAAGTTAGTTTTATAAGACATTATTTGTAAAAATATTAATTGAAAAATGTACACAAAATTTTTTAAAAGTAAATCTAGTGTTTTGGACTCTTCGGTTGTCATTGTTGGCCTACCTATTTGTTATAAAGCTCTTTCCAACCTTGGATATATTTAAACATGTCCTTAACATAGTAACTATCAGTAGCAATATAAAGCAGAGTGCTTCAATTAATGTTTTTTATGACCGAGTTGCTATGGTCAAACACCTTAGGGAGTAGCCAGTTATAAAGTTAGCATATGAGAAAATTGAAATATTGGCTTTAAAAGGATATTTTTATATAAAATTTGTGTTTTTCAGTTGTGTGGGATATTATATTCTGATGGAGAAATATTAATATTTGTGTGGGTTTATTATGTGTTAAATCACTTGGTTTGGGGGATTAAATGTAGCTAGTGAATATAATGAAACAAAGTGAGGAACTTGGAACACATTATATAATTTCACTTAGTTAAAAAAATTGAAATTTTTTATTTTTAACATAATTGCATGAGAACAGTATCAAGTTTATTTTTAATTTTTATTTTTTTCTTACTATTTTCTCCCCAGCTTTATTGAGGTATAATTGATGTATGACCTAGTGGTTTTCCTTATTTTCTTCAATTTAAGTCTGAATTTTTCAGTAAGGAGCTCATGATCTGAGCCACAGTCAACTCCAGGTCTTGTTTTTGCTGACTGTATAGAGCTTCTCCATCTTTGGCTGCAAAGAATATAATCAATTTTGGCATTGATCATTTGGTGATATCATGTGTAGAATTTTCTGTTGTGTTGTTGAAAGAGAGTGTTTGCTATGACTAGTGTATTCTCTGGACAAAACTCTGTTAGCCTTTGCCCTACTTCAGTTTGTATTCCAGGGCCAAACTTGCCTGTTACTACAGATATCTCTTGACTTCTTACTTTTGCATTCCAATCCTCTATGATGAAAAGGACATCTATTTTTGGTGTTCGTTCTAGAAGGTGTTGTATGTTTTTACAGAACTGGTCAACTTCAGCTTCTTCAGCCTTAGTGGCTGGGGCATAGACTTGTATTACTGTGATGTTGAATGGTTTGCCATGGAAATGAATGGAAATCATTCTATTGTTTTTGAGATTGCACCTAAGTACTGCATTTCTTTACCCACGTACTGGCCCAAGTACTGCCCCAACCACTAATGCTGAAGAAGCTGAAGTTGACTGGTTCTGTGAAGACATACAACACCTTCCAGTTTTGCCAAGAGAATGCACTGGTCATAGCAAACACCCTCTCCCAACAACACAAGAGGAGATTCTACACATGGACATCACCAGACAGTCAATACTGAAATCAGATTGATTATATTCTTTGAAGCCAAAGATGGAGAAGCTCTATACAGTCAGCAAAAACAAGACCGGGAGCTGACTGTGGCTCAGATCATGAACTCCTTATTGCCAAATTCAGATTTAAATTGAAGAATTTAGAGAAAATCACTAGCCCATTTAGGTATGACCTAAATCAAATCCCTTACAATTATACAGTAGAAGTGAGAAATAGATTCAAGGGATTAGATGTGACAGAGTGCCTGAAGAACTATAGATGAAGGTTCATAACATTATACAGGAGACAGGGATCAAGACCATTTCCAAGAAAAAGAAATGCAAAAAGCAAAATGGCTGTCTGAGGAGGCCTTACAAATAGCTGTGAAAAGAAGAGAAGTGAAAAGCAAAAGAGAAAAGGAAAGATATGCCCATTTGAATGCAGAGTTCCAAAGAATAGCAAGGAAAGATAAGAAAGCCTTCCTCAGTGATCAGTGCAAAGATACAGAGGAAAACAACAGAATGGGAAAGACTAGAGATCTCTTTGAGAAAATTAGAGATACCAAGGGAACATTTCATGCAAAGATGGGCACAATAAAGGACAGAAATGGTATGGACCTAACAGAAGCAGAAGATGTTAAGAAGACTTGGCAAGAATACACAGAAGAACTATTCAAAAAAGATGTTCATGACCCAGATAATCATGATGGTATGATTACTCACCTAGAGCCAGACACCCTGGAATGCGAAGTCAAATGGGCCTTAGGAAGCATCACTACAAACAAAGCTAGTGGAGGTGATGGAATTCCAGTGGAGCTATTTCAAATCCTGAAAGATGATGCTGTGAAAGTACTGCACTCAGTATGCCAGCAAATTTGGAAAACTCAGCAGTGGCCACAGGACTGGAAAAGGTCAGTTTTCATCCCAATCCCAAAGAAAGGCAATGCCAAAGAATGCTCAAACTACCACACAATTGCACTCATGTCACACGCTAGTAAAGTAATGCTCAAAATTCTCCAAGCCAGGCTACAACAGTAGTTGAACTGTGAACTTCCAGATGCTCAAGCTGGATTTAGAAAAGGCAGAGGAACCAGAGGTCAAATTGCCAACATCCGTTGGATTATTGAAAAAGCAAGAGAGTTCCAGAAAAACATCTACTTCTGCTTTATTGACTATGCCAAAGCCTTTGACTGTGTGGATCACCACACACTGTGGAAAATTCTGAAAGAGATGGGAATACTGGACCACCTGACCTGCCTCTTGAGACATCTATGCAGGTCAGGAAGCAACAGTTAGAGCTGGACATGGAACAACAGACTGGTTCCAAATAGGGAAAGGAGTACATCAAGGCTGTATATTGTCACCCTGCTTATTTAACTTCTATGCAGAGTACATCACGAGAAGCGCTGGGCTGGATGAAGCACAAGCTGGAATCAAGATTGCCGGGAGAAATATCAATAACCTCAGATATGCAGAAGACACCATATGACAGAAAGTGAAGAAGAGCCAAAGAGCCTCATGATGAAAGTGAAAAAGGAGAGTGAAAAAGTTGGCTTAAAACTCAACATTCAGAAAACTAAGATCATGCCATCTGGTCCCATCACTTCATGGCAAATAGATGGGGAAACAGTGAAAACAGTGACAGACTTTTTGGTGGGGGGAGGGCTCCAAAATCACTGCAGATGGTGACTACAGCCATGAAATTAAAGGATGCTTGCTCCTTGGAAGAAAATTTATGACCAATCTAGCCAACATGTTAAAAAGCAGAGACATTACTTTGCCAACAAAGGTCCATCTAGTCAAAGCTATGGTTTTTCCAGTAGTCATGTATGGATGTGAGAGTTGGACTGAAGAAAGCTGAGCGCCGAAGAATTGATGCTTTTGAACTGTGGTGTTGGAGAAGACTCTTGAGAGTCCCTTGGACTGCAAGGAGATTCAACCAGTCCATCCTAAAAGAGATCATTTCAGCTGAACTAAATTCACCCATTCCAGTCCATTTTAGTTTGCTGACTCCTAAAATGTTGATGTTCACTCCTGCCATCTCCTGTTTGACCACAGCCCATTTCCCTTAATTTGTGGAGCTAACATTCCAGGTTCCTGTGCAATACTGTTCTTTACAGTGTCGAGATTTACTTTTACCACCAGTCACATCCACAACTAAGTGCTAATTCTCCTTTGGCCCAACCACTTCATTATTTCTGGAGCTATTAGTAATTGTTCATTGCTCTTCCCCAGTTGCATATTGGACATTTCCCAACCTGGGGGACTCAGCTTCCGATGTCATATCTTTTTGTCTCTTCATACTGTTCATGGGGTTCTCGCAGGAGGAATACTAGAGTGGTTTGCCATTTCCTGTGGACCACATTTTGTCAGAACTCCTCACTGTGATGCGACTATCTTGGGTGGCCCTGAACAGCATGGCTGATAGCTCCATTGAGTTATGCCAGCCCTTTGCCACAACAGGCTATGATCTATGAAGGGATGAGGCATGTAAGTGTGCTTGAAGAAAGCTGAGTGCTGAAGAATTGATGCTTTTGAACTGTGGTGTTGGAGAAGACTCTTGAGAGTCCCTTGGACTGCAAGGAGATCCAACCAGTCCATTCTGAAGGAGATCAGTCCTGAATATTCATTGGAAGGACTGATGCTGAAGCTGAAACTCCAATACTTTGGCCACTTGATGAGAAGAACTGACTCATTGGAAAAGACCCTGATGCTGGGAAAGATTGAAGGCAGGAGTAGAAGGGGACGACAGAGGATGAAATGGTTGAATGGCATCACCACCGACTTAATGGACATGAGTTTGAGTAAACTCCGGGAGTTGATTATGGACATTGAGGCCTGGTGTGCTGCAGTCCATGCGGTTGCAAGGAGTCAAGACATGACTAGAACGGAATTGAACATAAATTGATTAGATTAAGAATTAAGATTCACTTGATTAATGAAGAATAAGGAAGACAAAATTTTAAGTTTACCTGAAATGTATGTATACTATCAGGCATAGTAATTATACTTTTCAAAAACATCAAATTCCTTGAGACTCTTAAACCTTTCTGTTTTCCAGTGTTTGACTTAATGTTTTGTATGCAGTGGTTTCATTTAATGTTTGTACTTATCAGTGTTGATAATAATAGTGATGATGAGGTGGATGACAATGTTCTTGAGAGTCCTGAGTAGCCATGGCAAGCAAAACGTTTTATTGTTTTGTATAGTCAATTCTAATGCTTAATTTCTTTTGTTCAGGTATTGAATGACTCTGCTGTGAAAAACCATCCAAAATGTACACATGTTACGGCTTTCAAAAATTCACAAAATGTTATGCAGTTCAGGTAACCTTTAAAAATAAGAAATTGACTTGTTTTCTGAAATGCTCAACTCAGTAAATAATATAAAAATGTTGTTTATTGTATTTTAGATTGGTAACTCCACAGAAACAATCTAATTGCAATCAATGGTTGGAAAAGAGAGATACAGGTATTTGCCATTTATATTATTCCTAAGAAATGGGAGTAACAAGTTATATCAGATTTTTGTACTAGTCAAATAAATTATTTGGATGGTTTGCATCTCTGGCTAACTCACCCTGCATGCCTGGTTTTAAAATATGTTTGTCTCAAATATAAAAGAAATACACTTACTGTAGAAAATTTGGAAAATGGAGAAAAATATAAAAGAAGCAAAAATACCAATCACTCAGATATAACTGATACTATATATACTATTGCATATGTTTTTTCTCTATGCATATGTAGTTTTTTTTTTTGTTTGTTCCTTCAAATTTGAAACATACTATGTATGTTACTTTGGGTCTTTTTCTTTCCATTTGATATGCCCTTGAGGATATTTTTCCATGCCATTAAATAGATTTTATTTGTGATTACTTGTGACTCCATGGACTGTAGCCTACCAGGCTACATCCTTGGGATTTTCCAGGCAAGAATACTGCAGTGGGTTACCATTTCCTTCTCTAGGAGATCTTCCCAACCCAGGGATTGAACCCGGGTCTCCCATATTGTAGGCAGACGCTTTACCGTCTGAGCCACCAGGGAAGTCCATAATATATCTTTGCATGGATATGCTTTAATTTATTTAGCAGTCTCTCACACTGAATATTTTGTTATTTCCAGATTTTTTTTTCTGTTATAAATGATGCTACTATATTCTTTTATATAAATATTTTGCTTCTTAGATTATTTTCTCTGAATAAATCATAGAAAGGTCACAGGATATATATGTATAAATTTATTATCCTAGAATCAAGTAGCTCTTAGAACTTTGATGCACCTTTGACACAGACTCATTCTCTATGTGTGTGTATCTATCTATCTATATATTTATATATATACTGTATGCATACATATATATGTATATATAAAATATATATCATAGAGACACACACATACAAATATATATATAGTTGCCCCTGAGATGAAGAACTGACTCATTGGAAAAGACCCTGATGCTGGGAAAGATTGAAGGCAGGAGAAGAAGGAGACAACAGAGGATAAGATCATTGGATGGCATCACCAACTTGATGGACATGAGTCTGAGCATGCTCCGGGAGTTGGTGATGGACAGGGAAGCCTGGCATGCTGTAGTCCATGGAGTCGTAAAGAGTCAGACACAATTTAGCGACTGAACTGACTGACTGATAGTTGCCCAGTAATAAGTAGCAATTAGGCTGTATAAAAGTCTTTCTCTCTTCTTGACCTATTTTGAAATTTTTAAAAATGACTCATTCTGGTGGTAAATATATGCATATTCTGAATGGTCATATAATATACTATAAGCCTGTTCCTCTCACTCTCAATATAGGATTCAACCAAGATAATATGCTTAGATGGACATTCCTCCTACTTTCTTCTGGAAAAAAGGATTATGATTTATCTATCCAGGTGATATATTTCACCTGTTTATAATCCTCTGTATATGCTAAGCTGACAGAGTGTTAGACAGGGAGGAATGGATAATCTCTAGGAACAATATACCCCCTAATACAGATATATGGGGAAATGTATGTATCTGGCATAGTCCTAGCTGCCATTGAGCCTATATGGTGAGGCTCTGCACTCAAGAAGGTATATAATTATCTTAGAAGAAGAAAGATTCTCTTCAACAATCTCCAAGCCTATCTTTTGAAGAAGATAATATATGATGGAAGTAGTAGTGTGATTAATGCAAGAGGCAAACCTATAAAGCTTTCAGTGACCAAATAGGGAAACTTCTGTTCAAGATAGGAAAGAATTTCTTTAAAAAAATAAAAAAACCCAATCATAAAAGAAGTATTGATAAATTTGGTTATATTAAAATTAGGAATTTCTATTCATCAAAAAACACTATAAAAAGAATGGGAGGCAAGAGAATATATTTTTAATAAATCTGTCAAAGGACTAGTTTCCAAAAATGTGTAAAAACCTTCTACAAACCAAGAAGAAAACTACAGACAACCCAATTAGAAATGTGCAAAATAATTACGAATAGGTACTTCAAATAGAAAAACCTTTGTGGCAGATAAACATATTTAAAAAAATGTTCAGCAAATCAGGAAACTGAAAAATAAACCCACAATGAGATATCATTATACCCCCATCAGATTAGCAAAATTTGGAAAGTCTGACAAAGTTCAGTGTTGATGAGTGTGTAGGACAATTAAAACTCACATAATTATTGGTAGAAACTTTTAATATGTCATTTATAAATAACTTACTGACATATAACTAAGTTATAATTGGAGCTCATAATTTTGTCCTGTGAAATTGAATAATTCCCTAGGGTAGCTCAGGATGGCCAGTTGCCTCAACAAAAATTGGTGAATAGTTTCAAAACTAAAATTAGAGAATAGTTTAACATCTGGTAAAATGGAAGATACACATAGCCTATATTTTGTAATTCCACACCTAGGTATGTACCTAGAGAAATACAAGTACATACATACAAGTATATATGTAGAAGAGTGTTAAAATCATTGTTTGTAATAGCCTCAAAACAGAAACACCCCAAATATCCATCTGTAGTTGAATGGATAGTATTGTGTTACATTGTGTTGTGTTTATATAATGGAATACTTTACACCTATAAAAGTAAGCAAACTATGTCTATATGCAACAATATAGATGAATCTTATGAGTGTACTAAACCGAAAAAGCATGGCAAAGAGCACATACATTATTATTTCATCATACAACATTTAAAACAGGAAAAAGTATATCGCTTAAATGATAAACTGAAAAGCAAATCAGGGTAATGATTATCACAGAAGTCAGGATAGTGTTTACCACTGAGAAGGAGGCTATGGGGAATATGGGGCCTTTTGGAGAACTCATAATGTTCTATTTCTTTATCAAGGCAGCAGTTACATGGAGTGTTCTCTTTATGATTATGTTTGTTAAACTGTTCATGTAGGTTTTTTATTCTATTATTTTTACATATTAGATTGAAGTATCTAAAATTTCCATTTTTATTGACTAAGAACAGTTAAATATTGGCAGTTTCATATGGTTTAATTTGTTTTATTTACAATTAAATTTCAAAAAGAAAAAGTAGTTTGTTCTCATATAACAAACAGATGCTGAGTGTGGAGATAAAGGGACAATAAGACAATTGGCAGAATCAAATTGTGCTTCACAAGTAAGTCAAATGTTTTGTTTTTAATTTTAAGCAGAATATTCTAATTTAAATATTGTTTTCATTTTAATTTCAGATTTGGGATAATGAAGCTTATTTATGTGAGGTCTGGATGTTATTAGCTTAGTAAGCAAGTTGCTGTGATGTTACAGATTCTATTCTCGGAGGAGTTATAGATTTAAAAGTGAAACCACAAAACGTTTACATGAAATATTTTTAAAAATTGTCATTAATAATTGACTATATATATTCATACCACAACAACTAAATTATAATTGATGAAAGAAATTTTTTTGGTAAGATTGAATTATTAGCCAAGGCTGCCACAAAAATATCTTCAAAGTATTTTTTAATAGTAGATAGCTTTAGTGATTATAGGTGTAGGCAATGTACTGTAGCTACTAAGGGATAAAACAAGAGAACCAACAGTAGTATTCTACTATAAAGAAATACAGGTAAAAAGCACACTTAAATTTTTTTTGCTGGAGGGACCCAAATAAATTGTTTCCAAATGGGATTTGGTAACAGACATTTGAGAAATCATATTCCTAGCTTACCAAATGATATAAAGGGGAGTTAGTATTCAAGTCCTCAATTTTATAGGGAAACTAGTATAATGAATTTAAAGGGCAAAAAATGTAAAGAACATAATCACTAAGAAAAAAGATTGCCCTTTTCTTTCAAAGGGATATATAAATCTTGACCCAGAGCACAATGTAGAAATTTTGAAAAGAAAATTATTTCTAACCATTTTTCTTCATCAATCTGAGTATTTCCTGGTTGTGAGTTAATTTTTCAGGTAGGGATAGGTGAGATAGAGCTGGGAAGAAAAAAATGAGAAAATTGAAAATAATTATTTTCCTGTTTGCTGACAGATATATTTTGGTATCACTTTCACTAATTATTCTTATTTCACTTATTTTGTTTATGAATTGAAAACATCATATGTTAATATTGATGTTTTTAACCTCACATATTTTTACATATGTGAGTTTATTAATGCAATAATATTCCTTTTTATAGTTTTCTGTTACTTTGAATTTGCAGATTACATATGCAGAACATTTTGGGAAGCAAATAGAAAGTAACAGTGATGAAGCAGAAGAAAGGGGTGGGATTTTTCCACGAACTTCTGAAATTCCTTTATTTTTACGAACTCCTGAAGATGTGAAAACACCTGACTCTGTGGAGAAATTACCTAAAACCCCCTCATTTGAAATGTAAGATTTTAATTAATTATTATAACGAAAGAATCTATATATTTTGAATTATGTAAATAATTGATAGGAATAGTAAAATGCTTAATACTTCTAACTTTAAAAAGTTTTCTATTATGGAATATTTCAAATATACAAAGGAGAGAGATTAGTATAATGAACTCTCATATACGTACCACTCTGCCATCTCATTTCACAGACCCTTTTCCCCATTTTTCCTTGAAATGTTTAGCTGAAGGTAACATGGATCCTGAGTACCTATCAAGTTTAATATTACAAGATTTAAGATTTTCAGAAGAATAAAAGATGTATGGAAAATATTAAATTGTCAAGCTAAAAAGTTACTATCACATTTGGTAGATTGTGGACATCATTGAATAATATTCTAGCAGTCATTTTGCCTTAATGTTGTAGTGTCTTAAACAAAAACGCCATTATTTAAGTAACTTTGGTTGACATAAATATCTCTAACATCGTTGTTTAACTTTGGAAACCACAGGTTTGTAGTTTACAGCCAAAAAACTAATGCTATATTTAAGCTTTTTGTTTAGTTCAGTCTTTTCTTTAATGCTGAATCCTGGGATTCTTCTAAAATATGTCAAATAGATTTCACTTCATCAGGAATCTCTATCCTGTGTTCTACTCTGTATTTTAAATTGCTAATAAGATTTTTATGTATAAATGTCATGCTGTTGACTCAAACACAGTACGTTCAAAATGGAATTTATCTTCAAATCTGGGAACTGTTAAAGGGTGTTGCGATCGTATACTAAAACCTCTCTTTATGGATGAGAAAACCAATCTGTAAAGTGACTCATTAACAGTCATGGAGATAGTTATGGAGGTATCTTCAGACTTCTATTATTTAACACTTAATATCACTATTAAGATGAATTCAGTATTAAGTGAATTTGAGTGTAAGCATTTTATAAGTATTGCTCCTTTCATATTCACAACAGCTTTGTGAGATGTAAGTACATTATTATCCTTATTTTATAGATGAAGAAACAGAATCACAGATGGTGCAACTCATCAGTGATAGAGTTGAGATTTAAACCCAGGCAGTTCTGCCTCCAGAATTCATGGTTTTAACCACTGTGTTACTTACTGAGTTGTCTAACTATTTTTCCCAAATCATTTTATAACTTAACTCCCTTATGAAACAATCTGACATGGCTGGCTTTTCATTAAGACTAAAATTTTGTGACTGCTTTCAAGATCTTGGGGACAGTTTAACATCAAGTTTAAGAACTTGGACTTTGAGTCTGTGTTGCTACATTCAGATCCCAACTTTGGCACTTATATTCTTTCAAGCAAATCATTTAATTGTTCTATGCCACAAAATCCTCTTCTATGAAATGGAGGTGATAGTAATGGTAGCTATCTCAGAGGGTTGTTTAAGGAATAAGTAAATTAATGATAATGGAAATACATAGAATAGAGAGTGACAGTTATGCTTAGAAAGAATTCTTTATTATCATTTCATAATTGATTATTATACTTTATTTAATATTATTCTCCACCCAAACCATAGGTTTTCTTCTCCATAGGTTTGACACTTCAATAACTACTTCCTCCTTTTTCCTGCTATGCTAATTCTTACCTTTATGACATAGTGCTTATGGTGCTTACCAGTCTGCAATATTTGATAATATGTATTTTACAATTTGATGATTTTCTTATTTCTCTGTATCAGAAATAGAAATACGGCTACTGAGAGTCAAACACAAAAGGACTCCCCTGGATTTTCTTTTCTAATGAGTTATACTTCTCGATCCCCTGCATTGAATTTATTTGATTCTTCTATATTTGATTCAGAAATCTCATCACATCAGGTAATATGAGAAGCTCATTTTATTTCTAAAAAATTGTTCACTAGGACCTCAAAAAGTTTAATTCTTTAATGTCAAACTTTCTTGAAGCAGAGTACAAAACAGAGATAGTTTATTTTTAAAAAATTTTATTGAAGTATAACTGATTTACAATGTTATATTAATTTCTGCTGTTAATTTTTGCTATACAAAGTGATTCAGTTATACATATGTATTCTTTTTCATATAATTTTCCATTATGTTTTGTCCCAGGATATTAAATATAGTTCCCTATACTATACAGTCAGACCTTGTTTATCCATACTATATATAAAAGTTTGCCTCTGCTAATCCCAAACTCCCAATCCTTCCCTCCCCTTCCAGTCTACCCTTGGCAACTGCAAGTCTGTTCTCTATATTTGCGTCTGTTTTTATTTTGTAGATACATTGATTTATACTGTATTTTTAGATACCACATAACTGATATCATATGGTATTTATATTTCTCTTTCTTACTTACTTCGCTTAGTATGATAATCTCTAGGTCCATCCATGTTGCTGCAAATGGCATAGTTTCATTCTTTTTAATGGTTGAGTAATATTCTATTGTATATATAATATATAACACACCTTTATCCATTCATCTGTGAATGCAAATTTAAGTATTTTCATGTCTTGACTATTGTAAGTTGTGCTACCATGAACAACTTACAGGGGTATATATATCTTTTTGAATTACAGTTTTGTCTGAGTATATGCCCAGGAGTGAGACTGCTAGATTGTATGGCAACTTTATATTTAGTTTTTGTGAAACCTTTGTAGTGTTTTCCATTGTGGCTACATCAGTCCCACCAGCAGTGTAAGAGGTTCCCTTTTCTCCACAGCCTCTCTAGCATTTGTTATTTGTAGACTTTTAAATGATGACCCTTCTGACTGGTGTGAGATAATTTCTCATTATAGTTTTGATTTGCATTTCCCTAATAATTAATTGTATTAAGCATCTTTTTGCATGTGCCTGTTGGCCAACTGTGTGTCTTCTTAGGAGAAATGTCTGTTTAGGTCTTCTGCCCATTTTTTTGTTGGTTTTTTTTTTGTTGTTGTTGAGCTATATGAGCTGTATGTTTTAGAAATTAAGCCTTGTTGGTTGTACCATTTGCACATATTTTCTCCCAGTATGTAGGTTATCTTTTCATTTTGTTTATGGTTTTATTTGCTGTCCAAAAGCTTGTAAGTTTGATTAGCTCTCATTTGTTTATTTTTGTTTTTATTTCCTTTGCTTTGGGACACAAGAAAACATAGGTGCAATTTATGTCAGAGACTGTTTTGCCTGTGTTCTCTACTGGGAGTTTTATGATGTTTTGTTTTATATTTAAGTCTTTAAGTCATTTTGAGTTTATTTTTGTGTATGGTGTGAAGATGTGTTCCAAGTTTGTTGATTTATGCAGCTGTCTAACTTTTCCACCACCACTTGAGGGGTGGTTTTTAAAAGATTCTGAGTATTGATAGTTTAAAAAAGTTCCCCCATTGTCTTTCTGCTTTTAACCTCAAGTGTCTCACATTGATTCTGTTTGTAAAAACAGAAGCTCAGGATTTGAAGTGCAGTTAAATGCAATTTAAAAATTAGTTTGGCTTTATAGTTCTAAATAAGCTTCACATATTCTCAATGTGAAAAATTTTTCAGGTAATAGTTGGTCTTTTCCTCTCCATGTGTGTAGAAACAGAAACTGACAGAATTAAAGAAATAGATGAAAACAAGTTTAGTTAGAGATTTTTAACACCCCTTTCTCAGCAATTGATAGAATTAGACAACACAATCAAGAAATATCTTACATAAAATCCAAACAACCCCATCAGCCCCCTTGACCTAATTGACATTTGTAGAACTCCACATCCAACAACTGCAACATATTTATTCTTTTCAAGTGGTGATGGTACATTCACCGTGATAGATAGATCATATTCTGGGCTCTTAAATGGGTCTTAATAAATTGAAAAGGATAGAAATCATGTAGAATATTTTCTCTGATCTCAGTGAAATTAAATTAAAAATCAATAACATATTAGGAAATTCCTGAATATTTATGCCATGGATCAAAGAATAAATTAGAAAAGATTTTAAAATGAATTATGAACATTCAGCATATAAAAATCTATGGGTTCTTGCCAAAACCAGAACAAAATAACTGTAAATAATTAATAGAAAAGAAGAAAGGTCTGTCATCAATGACCTAAAGTTCTACCTTGAAAAGCTTAAAAAAGAAGGTAAACCCAAAGTAAGTACAATTAAGAAAGATAAGAAGTCACTGAAATAGAAAACAAACAATAGAGAATATTAGCAAAGCTAAAGTTTGTTCTTTGAAAAAAACTAACACAATTTATAAACTTACTAGATTGATAAAGGAAAAGTTTAGATAATTTACCTATATTAGGAATGAAAGAGAGGATATTATTATAGCTCCTACTTATTTTAATGATAAGACAGTATTCTGAAATAGAAGACTGGTAAGAGGAAACTTCAGTTTCTACATATTGAAATATCCTATAAACCTTTGAGCAATCAAAATAGTGTGATAATGGTACAAGGATTGATTGATCCATGGCATGGACAGTGTCTTGAAACAAAAGAATTTAGACTGTGGTATGAATAGGGCCTGGAGAAGGAAATGGCAAGCCACTCCAGTGTTCTTGCTTGGAGAATCCCAGGGACGGAGAGCCTGGTGGGCTGGTGTCTGTGGGCTCGCACAGAGTCGGAGACGACTGAAGCGACTTAGCAGCAGCAGCAGCATGAATAGGGCCACAAATTAGGAGGGATAAATTAGGCATTTGTTGTACACGTGCACAAGTAGATTGTATGTGCTTAGTCACTCAGTCATGTCCGACTCTTGGCGACCCCATGGACTGTAGCCTCCAAGGCTCCTCTGTCCATGGGATTCTCCAGGCAAGAATACTGGAGTAGGTTGCCATTTCCATCCCCAAGATGCTATAGATGCATTAAATTTTAAAATGTTAACTATAAAATATTTCAGAAGAAATATAGGTGAATATTTACCAGAGCTTAGGAAGAAGAAGGATTCTCTAAGCATGAAACAGTGAAAGAAGAGGCAAAAGAAAATAAAAATGGTTTTGGTTTGGTTACATACAAAATTTTTATATGTTAAAAAGTTTTAAAGGCAAAGCAATATGTGATATAAAATATTTGCAATAATATGACAAAGAATTAAGATCTTTATTATGTAAAGAGCTTATATGTACCAGCAAGAAAATTACTGCCTCAATAGAAGATATGGACAAAGTCCATTTGGTGACTAGGTAATTGACTGACAAAGAAATTCAAGTGACTTAAAAAAATCTCTGTGAAAAACAGCTTTCCTTATTAATTGTCAAAGTATATAAATCTGTGCATAATAATATTTATTCAAGTGTGATTTATATTAGAAAAAGAAATAGGAACAATCTAAATGTTTAAACAGAAGAATGATTGAAGCTCTATGTTATGTCCATATAGAGGAATATTAAAATGATATAAAAGGATTAAAGTTTTAGAAGAATAGTTACATGGAAAAATGCTCATAATGTAATGCTAAGAGGGGAAAAAAGAGAACAGAAAATATATTTAATAATCATAGTTTTTGAAAAGTCCGTTTTATAAAGGAAACAGATTCTTTTGGCAGCAAAAGTTTATTTGAACTGGCATGATGCTATCAAATTGTATTATTTTATTATGTACCAAACCTGATTTGTAAAAGGCCTTTAGAATAAAACAAAGTTAATTAGAATTTTAGGTTATATTAACATTCCAAAGTAGGAACTATCCTTAGTACAATATGTATTGCCTATTAGTATTTTATATATTGCCAGAGTCAAATCAATAAGCCTTATTTTAATACATCAATGATAGTTTTAAAGATAGACTTCTTTTTAATTGCAATCATATTCTATAAAATGTTGCCATTTTGTCTGCTCTAATTATGCTTATTAGAACTAAGCTTTGGAGTCTAATATAAATGCTATGCCTACTGTTCTATTGATTTCATGAGTAATATTTAATGGAAATTATTTTTCAGTTTAGTGAACATTATTCTTCAGGAAATTTAAATCCTGTCTCATCACAACAAGAAATTGGTAAGTGATTTGAAGTTTGCTATATATAAAACTTTCACCATTTGTGTTTAGCTTGTCTGATTTTCTTAGGCACTTAGTTAATATTCTTTAAAAATTACTGGTACTTCTGCACCACTCACTAATTATTATTTTTAGCAATTTATCTTCTTCTCTCACTCTACCAAAACTTGCTTTTTCCAGTGTTATTGATGACTTCAGTTCAGTCAGCTCAGTCGCTCAGGTGTGTCCAACTCTTTGTGACCCCATGGACTGCAACACGCCAGGCTTCCCTGTCCATCACCAGCTCCCAGAGCTTGCTCAAACTCATGTCCATCGAGTTGGTGATGCCATCCAACCATCTCATCCTCTGTCATCCCCTTCTTCTCCTGCTTTCAATCTTTCCCAGCATCAGGGTCTTTTCCAATGAGTCAGTTCTTCACATCAGGTGGTCAAAGTATTAGAGCTTCAGCTTTAGCGTCAGTCCTTCCAATGAATATTCAGGACTGATTTCCTTTAGGAGTTACTGGGTTGATCTCCTTGCAGTCCAGGGGCCTCTCAAGCATCTTCTCCAACACCACGTACAAAAGCATCAGTGCTTTGGTGCTCAGCTTTCTCTCTGGTCCAACTCTCACATTAATTGGTATTAATGACTACCCCTGGTGGTGCAGAGGTTAAAGCGTCTGCCTGCAATGTGGGAGACCTGGGTTCGATCCCTGGATCAGGAAGATCCCCTGGAGAAGGAAATGGCAACCCACTCCAGTATTCTTGCCTGGAGAATCCCATGGACGGAGGAGCTTGGTGGGCTACAGTCCACGGGTCGCAAAGAGTCAGACACAACTGAGCGACTTCACTTTCACTTTCTAATAACCAAATATTATGAGTATTTTATATTTATTATCATATTCAGTCTCTTCACAGCATTTGATATAGTTGAATATTCTTGTCTTCCTTTTGGAGTTTCTGTATTTCTTCTTTTTAAAAACATTTTTGGCTATAGCCTGAGGCATGTGGGACCTTAGTTTCCCCAGCAGAGATCAAACCCAAGCTCCCTGCATTGGAAGACAAGAGTCTTAACCACTGGATTGCCAGGGAAGTACATAGATTTCTTCTTATCTTGCTGGGGTTTACTTTTTATTGCATTTTTTTCTTCTTTTATCTCTTTATTAATTCATTTATTCAACATATAAATATATATGTATATTACATATATAGTATAGTTGATATCCCTGGAAGAGGGCATGGCAACCCACTCCAGTATTCTTGCCTGGAGAGTTCCCATGGACAAAGGAGCCTGGAGGGCTACAGTCTATGGGGTCGCAAGGAGTTGGACATGACTGAATGGCTAAGCATAGCACAGCACAGCAATATACTTGATATCAGATACTGCTTCTGGTTGCAATGACAGAATAGTGGACAAAAATGCAAAGTTCTCATAGGGTTTATTTATGTTCTAGTGGGAGAAGCTGAAAATAAACAACCTTTATATGTCAGGTAATACACTAAAAACAGTTGGTATGGGTTTGAATTGGCAACCAGACTCATGAGTCACAAATTTTAGTCTTAGGTTTAATTAGCTTTATAGAAAGATATGGGATATTTTTCACCATTGAGGAGAATGTTTGCTGTGGGTTTGTCATATATAGCTTTTATTATGTTGAGGTATGTTCCTTCTATTCCTGCTTTCTGGAGAGTTTTTATCATAAATGGATGTTGAATTTTGTCGAAAGCCTTCTCTGCATCTATTGAGATAATCATATGGTTTTTATTTTTCAATTTGTTAATGTGGTGTATTACATTGATTGATTTGCGGATATTGAAGAATCCTTGCATCCCTGGGATAAAGCCCACTTGGTCATGGTGTATGATCTTTTTAATGTGTTGTTGGATTCTGATTGCTAAAATTTTGTTAAGGATTTTTGCATCTATGTTCATCAGTGATATTGGCCTGTAGTTTTCTTTTTTTGTGGCATCTTTGTCAGGTTTTGGTATTAGGGTGATGGTGGCCTCATAGAATGAGTTTGGAAGTTTACCTTCCTCTGCAATTTTCTGAAAGAGTTTGAGTAGGATAGGTGTTAGCTCTTCTCGAAATTTTTGGTAGAATTCAGCTGTGAAGCCGTCTGGACCTGGGCTTTTGTTTGCTGGAAGGTTTCTGATTA
>SJXQ01012320.1:84047-127793 GCA_006408695.1 Aepyceros melampus
GGGGGGAGGTGGGGGTCGAGATTGGGAGTTCATGTACACTCGTGGCTGATTCATGTCGATGTGTAGCAAAACGAATACAGTATTGTAAAGCAAAACAAACTAAAAAATAAAAATTAATTAAAGAAAAAAAAAGAAAGATATGGGATAGATGATAACAGCATGTACAGTACCTTTGTCTCATTGAGCTACCAAAATAATAAACTAGCTACCAAAATAATAATAAACTTTCTTTTGCTACTTCCTCCACAAGGGACATGTAAAGCCACTATGAATAAGAGGAATGGCACAGGTAAGTCATCTTGACACACAAAAGCAGCAGGCAATTTCCCACCAGTCTTTTAATACTATTCTAGTCATGAGGCCCAGGGAAGGCAATGGCACCCCACTCCAGTACTCTTGCCTGGAAAATCCCATGGATGGAGGAGCCTGGTGGGCTGCAGTCCATGGGGTCACTGAGAGTCAGGCACGACTGAGCGACTTCACTTTCACTTTTCATTTTCATGCATTGGAGAAGGAAATGGCAACCCACTCCAGTGTTCTTGCCTGGAGAATCCCAGGGACGGGGGAGCCTGATGGGCTGCAGTCTCTGGGGTCACACAGAGTCGAACACGACTGAAGCAGCTTAGCAGCAGCAGCAGCAATCATGAGGCCCCAAGACTTTGTATCAACTCACAGCTCCTCTAATTCAGGTATCATCCCACCCAGTAGACTAGGCAGACACATCATTCTACATTTACCATAATTCTGTATTTTCTAACAAAACAGTATTATGAGGAGCCAGACTCCAAATTCATTCTTCCAGGTGGGCCTGGATCAGCATGGGCTTGATGTTAACTCTAATTACTTGTAGAGATAAGTATTATGAAGAAAAGTTAAGCAGAGTAGGGAAATAGGGAGAATTTGGATTGGGAAGATAGTTGCTGTGTTATGAGAGAATCAGAGAAGGCATCACTAAAAGGCAGCATTTGAGCAGAGACCTGAAGGAGGTGCAGGTTCTAGGCACAGGGTGCAGAGATCTTGAGATAGGACTGTGCTCAGCATGTTCATTGAACAGCAGCTAAATTTATATGATTCGGATAAATAAAATAGGAAAAACCAGTAGGAAATTGGATCAGAGAGGTTGGAGGGAGAACACACCATACTAGGCCCTTAGACCATTTAAGGACTTTGGGGGGTGGGGTTTCTGTTTGAGATGGGAAGCTATTAAAAGAGTTCAGCAAGGACTGAAATGATCTGACAGGTTTTTTTTCTTTTAATTGGAGGCTAATTACTTTACAATATTGTGGTCGTTTTTGCCATACATTCACATGAATCAGCCATGGGTGTACATGTGTTCCCCATCCTGACCCTCCCACCTCCCTCCCCATCCCATCCCCCAGGGTCATCCCAGTGCACCAGCTGTGAGCACCCTGTCTTGTGCATCAGACCTGGACTGGCAGGTTTCATTTCACATATGATAATATACATGTTTCAATACTATTCTCTCAAATCATCCCACCCCCGCCTTCTCCCACAGAGTCCAAAAGTCTGTACTTTACATCTTTGTCTCTTTTGCTGTCTCGCATATAGGGTTATCGTTACCACCTTTCTAAATTCCATATATATGTGTTAATATACTGTATTGGTGTTTTTCTTTTTGACTTACTTCGCTCTGTATAATAGACTCCAGTTTCATCCACCTCTTTAGAACTGATTCAAATGCATTTTTTTTAAGAGCTGAGTGATATTCCATTGTGTATATGTACCACAGCTTTCTTATCCATTCGTCTGCCAATGGACATCTAGGTTGCTTCCATGTCCTGGCTATTGTAAACAGTGCTACAGTGAACATTGGGGTACACGTGTCTCTTTCAGTGTATATGCCCAGCAGTGGGATTGCTGGGCCGTATGGCAGTTCTATTTCAGTTTTTTTAAGAAATCTCCACACTGTTCTCCATAGTGGCTGTACTAGTTTGCATTCCCACCAACAGTATAAGAGGGTTCCTTTTTCTCCGTACTCTCTCCAGCATTTATTGTTTGTAGACATTTTGATAGCAACCATTGTGACCAGCGTAAGATGGTACCTCATTGTGGTTTTGATTTGCACTTCTCTGATGATGAGTGTGTTAAGCATCTTTTCATGTGTTTGTTAGCCATCTGTATGTCTTTGGAGAAATGTCTGTTTAGTTCTTTGGCCCATTTTTTGATTGGGTCACTTATTTTTCTGGAATTGAG
Source organism: Aepyceros melampus (assembly GCA_006408695.1). Taxonomy (NCBI): domain Eukaryota; kingdom Metazoa; phylum Chordata; class Mammalia; order Artiodactyla; family Bovidae; genus Aepyceros; species Aepyceros melampus. The sequence goes on from SJXQ01012320.1 coordinate 86,262, forward strand.
CTGCAGGAGTTGCTTGAATATTTTTGAGATTAATTCTTTGTCAGTTGCTTCGTTTGCTATTATTTTCTCTCATTCTGAAGGCTGTCTTTTCACCTTGCTTATAGTTTCCTTCATTGTGCAAAAGCTTTTAAATTGAACTAGGTCTTAAATAATTACTTGGCTGCTTTATGGAGAAACAGACCTTATGGAAGCGTGGGGGCAGTCAGGGAGATTTATTAGGAAACTATTGAAATAATACAGGTGAAAACTGATAATGGTGAGGTTGAAGTCAGTGGAAGTGGTGAGAAGAGGACAGATTTTAGTTATTAAAATTTTATAGTTATTTAGTTTTTAGTTTAGTTTTAGTTTAGTTATATAGTTATAGAAATTTTAGTTATATAGTTTTATGAAGATAAAGAGTTGTTAAGGATTTACTTATGGACTGTTTGTAAAGATTAAGAGGAAGATGGATGATGCCAAGATTTTGATATGAATAATTATAAGAATAGAATTAACATCTATTGAAATATGGAAGGCTATAAAAGTTAATTTGAGATTGCCACTGTCTTATACAGTGTTAGCTGCTCAGTCATGTCCAACTCTTTGCGACCTTGTGGACTATAGCCTGCCAGGCTCCTCCATTCATGGAATTCTCCAGGTAAGAATACTGGAGTGGATTGCCATTTCTTCTCCAGGGAATCTTCCCAACCTAGGGATCAAACCCAGGTCTCCTGCATTGCAGGCAGACTCTTTACTCTCTGAGCCACTAGGGAAGCCCTTGAGATTGATAGGAGTTTAATTTTAGAAGTGTTATCATTGGAAAGTTTATAGTAGATATTAAGTGAAAGTAAATGGGAAATTTTATATTTGAATCTGAAATTCAGTGGGGTGAGACGTATGTTTTGGAATTGTCATAAATGGTTATTAAATACACAATACCAGAATGACTCTACCAATTGTAGACATGCTTTAAATGCCTACTATCTAAAATATTAAATCTATTTACATTCTCCCCTTTGACTTTTTCATTCATTTGACACTCATTCACTTTAGCATTTTCAAATATTTTAATACAGGTGATGACCAAATTCATATCTTCCCTCCTGACTTCTCCCAATTCTCTTAAACTCCCATACATTACTTTTTTAGCCTCCTCCTATGTTTTATTGAGATAAAATTGTCATACACTACTTAAATAAAAATTTAAGATGTGTGACATAATGATTTGATGTACATATATTGTGAAATGGTATCCCACGGTAAGTTTAGTTAGCATCCATCATCAAATTAGATACAATAAAAATAAAATTGTTTTCTTCATCATGAGAACTTTTAGGATTTAATCCCTTAAGAATTTCCATATATATAGCATGACAATGTTAACTATGGCATCATGTCATTCTATCCCTAGTACTTATTTATCTTATAACTGGAAGTTTGTACTTTTTGACATCTTCATCTCTGGTAACCATTAATCTGATCTGTTTTTCTGTGAGTCTGGTTTTCTTTCTTCTCCAATTTTTTAGATTCTACTTATAAATGAAATTAGATAGTGTCTGACTTATTTCACTTGGCATAATGCCCTCAAGGTCCATCCATGTTGTTGTAAATAACAGGATTTTTTCCTTTTTTATGGCTGAATAATATTCATATGTCTATATGCATTTTTAGATATCTGACGACTTCTTTATCCTTTCATTCATCAGTGTACACTTAGGTTATTTCCATGTCCTGGCTATTGTAAATAATGCTGCTATGAACATGGGGTGCAGAAAATTTTCCAAGTCAGTGCTTTGTTTCTTTTGGATATATTCCCAGAAGTAGAATTGCTGGACCCTATAGTAGTTCTCTTTTTATTTTTTTTTTTTAGGAACTTCCATACTGTTTTCCATAGTAGCTTTAGCAGTATATAAACCCAACAACAGTGCATAAGGGTTCCCTTTTCGGTACATCCCACCAACATGTGTTATTTCTTGACCATTATATCAGGTATGAGAAGATATTTCATTGCATTTTTAACTTGCATTTCCCAGATGACTAGTGACATTTAACATCTTTTCATGTTCTTGCTGGCCATTTGTATATCTTCTTAGGAAAAATACCCATTCAGACTGTTTGTCCATTTTTAATTGAATTACTTGTTTGTTTCCTGTTGAGTTGTATGAGTTCTTTATATATTTTGGATGTATAGCTATATTGGCTATATAGTTTACAAATATATTTTACAATTTTGTAAGTTGTCTCTACACATTGTTGATTGTTTTGTTGTGCAGAAGTGTTTTCTTTTGCTTGTGCTTTTAGGTGTTATATCCGAAATATTATTGCCAAAACTCAAATCAGGGATCTTTTTTCTTATATTTTCTTCTAGGAGTTTCATAGTACCCAGTTTTAAATTTTAAGTCTTTACTCTGTTTTGAGTTAATATTTGTGAGTAGTATAAGTGGTCTACTTTAATTCTTTTTCATATGAATATCCTATTTTTCCCAGCACTGTTTATTGAAGAGGCTATCTTTTCTCCACTGAGTATTCTTGGCTTCTTTATCAAATATTAGCTTTATATGTTTGGGTTTATTTCTGGGCTCTCAGTTCTGTTCCATTGAGACAGTTTTGCCTCTTCATTTCCAATTTCGAGGCCTTTATTTCTTTTTCTTGCCTGAATGCTCTGACAAGGACTCTCAATACTATGTTGAATGGGAGTGTTGAGAGTAAACACCCTTGTCTTGTTCCTGATTGTAGAGGAAAAGCTTTCAGTGTTTTATTATTGCGTATGATGTTAGCGGTGGATTTATTGTATAATGGCCTTTATTATGTTTATTATGTTAAGGTGCATTTCTTCTATACCTAATGTTTTAAGAATTTTATCATGAATGGGTTAAATTTGTCAAATTTTACTTCTGCAACTACTGAGATGATCATTTGATTTTTTCTTTCATTGTATTAATGTGATATATCACAATAATTGATTTGCATACATCAACCATCCTTGCATCCTAGGTATAAATCCCACTTGAGCATGATGAGTGATCCTTTTAACATGATGCTTAATTTGGTTTGCAAGTATTTTGGTGAGAATTTTTGCATCTGTATTCATCAGAGGTATTAGTTTGTAGTTTTTTTTTATGGTAGTATTCTTTTCTGGCTTCAGCATGAAGGTAAGCTAGCCTTGTTTGAAATGTTCCATCTTCTTTGATTTTTTTTTAAGAGCTTGAGAAAGATTGATATTAATTATTCTTTAAGTATTTGGTAAAATTCACAAGTGAAGTTATCTGATAGGACTTTATTTGTAATTATATAATAGATATCTCTTTATATCTAATGAGTCTGTGATGCCATCCAGCCATCTCATCCTCGGTCGTCCCTTTCTCCTCCTGCCCCCAATCCCTCCCAGCATCAGGGTCTTTTCCAATGAGTCAACTCTTCGCATAAGGTGCCCAAAGTACTGGAGCTTCAGTTTTAGCATCATTCCTTCCAAAGAAATCCCAGGGTTGATCTCCTTCAGAATGGACTGGTTGGATCTCCTTGCAGTCCAAGGGACTCTCAAGAGTCTTCTCCAACACCACAGTTCAAAAGCATCAATTCTTCTGCGCTCAGCCTTCTTCACAGTCCAACTCTCACATCCATACATGACCACAGGAAAAACCATAGCCTTGACTAGACGGACCTTAGTCGGCAAAGTAATGTCTCTGCTTTTGAATATACTATCTAGGTTGGTCATAACTTTTCTTCCAAGGAGTAAGCGTCTTTTAATTTCATGGCTGCAGTCACCATCTGCAGTGATTTTGGAGCCCAAAAAAACAAAGTCTGACACTGTTTCTACTGTTTCCCCATCTATTTCCCATGAAGTGATGGGGCCAAATGCCATGATCTTCATTTTCTGAATGGTAAGCTTTAAGCCAACTTTTTCACTCTCCTCTTTCACTTTCAACAAGAGGCTTTTTAGCTCCTCTTCACTTTCTGCCATAAGATTGGTGTCATCTGCATATCTGAGGTTATTGATATTTCTCCCAGCAATCTTGATTCCAGCTTGTGTTTCTTCCAGTCCAGCGTTTCTCATGATGTACTCTGCATAGAAGTTAAATAAGCAGGGTGATAATATACAGCCTTGACGTACTCCTTTTCCTATTTGGAACCAGTCTGTTGTTCCATGTCCAGTTCTAACTGTTGCTTCCTGACCTGCATACAGATTTCTCAAGAGGCAGGTTAGGTGGTCTGGTATTCCCATCTCTTTCAGACCTGATGGTATCTCCATTTTCTAGTTGCTAAAACAGAACATCAGTCATAATTGTAACTTTTTTCTGTGCCTATGACTACATTCAACAAGTCATCAAGTTGTATCAGTTCTCTCTTTGAAATACTTTTCTATTTTCATTATATGGAAATAATTAAATTTAAGACTCTTATTATCATTCACTTGTGCTATTTCAGTAACATTGTAATTGGTCTTTTTATCCTTTTAACTTACTTATAGATCATACCCAGTTCATTGCCCTGGTTAAATACTTCTAATGTATCCCCTAGAGTAGCAAATTATGCTCCCAGCTTTCTAACCTAGCTCCCAATCCTTTTCTCCTATTAAAATAATTTATGCTTTGGCTATACTGGAGAACTCACTGCCTCCCTAATCTGCCCACACTTTCTTATCTATTTTTTCTTCCTGAAATCCTCAACTTCCATCTCTTTCTAACCATCTTTTCAAGACCAAGACTCTTCCATAAAACCTTTTATTTTCCCCTTTGACATTCCATTCCAAAAAAAGTGTCTCCCTAAAAGGAACTAGATGAAGAATATTCTCTAAACTATAAAACTTGGGGCCCTGGTTGTCTAACAGTAAGTAAAGAAGATATTATCTGAAGACTGAGTTACTTAGTTTATGAAAACTTCCCAGATCGACAAGATGGGCAGCAGTTGGAATTGACTTTCCATTAGTCATTTTTAAAACATGGTAAAAGCAGAGTTTTGTTGTTTAGTTGCTAAATTGTGTCCAACTTTTTTGCAACCCATGGACTGTTGCCCGCCAGGTGCCTCTGCCCATGAGATTTCTCAGGCAAGAATACTGGAGTGGGTTACCATTTCCTTCTCCAGAGAAAAGCAAAGTAGCCATATTTAATTAGATTATTTCTAGATATGAGACTGCTGTGCATCCTATTACAAATTATAAATTTTTAAAACATTTTTCTGAATTTTTAGTTGTTATATAGAAATAAAAGTTATTTTCTATTTTGAAAAAGCTCTCTCCTTTACTTTTCTGATTCTGTTTTAAAAATACATTTTCATACCTGTACTATTATTATGCTGTAATTACTTACGAATATATATACAAAATCTTTTCTAATCATAGGTTCTTTGAGGGCAGGACTCTGTTTTATTCACCTTTGAATTCTCCAGAGCACCTGGACTACACAGTAATCTTGAATAGTAATCTATTATTTTATTTATAGTGATCAGTTTTATGAATAGTTCATATGAACTTCTTTTCTTCTGAAATTAAAATAATGTCAGCTCATATTTTTCAAAGGGAGATTTAAGATTTTTAGTTCTTACTAGATCTTTAGCTATGTTATAGCTATTTTCTTTTTTTTAAGTCTTATGTAGGTATACTAAAGTCAGTGGAAAAATGAAGTGAGAAAGGGAAAGAGGAAGAATTCAAGATTAGTCTAGCCACCTGTCCATCCCTCTGTTCATCCATCCACCCACCCAACTTATTGTTGGTTGGTAAAGTAACCGAGATATTTGAAAATATATGAAATTTCAAAATGGCACAAAGTGAATTGTTTTGCTTAATGTATTATTTGAATTGGTTCTCTGTGGAAAAAATATAGATGCTTTAAAAGACTTACTTCAAATAAGTCTTTGGATTGCTATACATTTTAACTTGTTAAATAGTAATTAAAATTATAATTAAGATATTGAAAATTTATTTTATAATTATAGTCTTAATATAATGAATGAAAAACAATATTTTTCTTTAATGGCAGTTCTTGGAATCATTAACCAATTAATTCTTTATGAGGTTGATTTCAAAAGTTCCTTTTAAATCTATATAACTCTTTTCATTGTTCTGTCAATTTCCTTAAACAATGCCATGAAAAGTATATTGTAGTTACTCAATAAATAATAGTTGAATAAACCTGACTTATATAGTATGTTTCAGATCACCGGATCTATCTCCATTCTTTTTCTATCATTTTAGGTAATGCCAAGCATTTATCATCTCTTTCCTGTTTAGCCCCATTTCTAAACATTTTCCTATTCCAGTCTGTCTTATTATCTCTTGAGAAATTCTTATAAAGCAGTTCAAATCTTGTCATATCTTTGCTTGAAAACTTTTAATGGTTTCATCTCATCTACCAAATGAAGTACAGATTCTGTAGTTGGATATTTCTTCATTTTCAAGCTCATAACTCTGTTATTTCTCAGTGCTTCCTATTAGTTGAATTGATTTCTGTTTCCCTTATATTTCTTATGAACATCTGTTTCTGTTCCTCTGTGCTATTCTCTCCATCTGAGATTTTTTATTCCTTTTCTACCTTATACACTAGCTTTCATGGTGGCTCAGATGGGAAAGAATTTAATTCAGGAGATCCAAGTTCAATCCTTGGATTGGGAAGATTCCCATAGAGAAGGAAATGGCAACCCATTCCAGTATTCTTGCCTGGAGAATCCCAGGGACAGAGGAACCTAGCTGGCTGCAGTCCATGGGGTCGCAAAGAGTCAGATGCAACTGCGTGACTAACACAACACTCTTTATATACTTGAATTAAAATTACATCAAAGTAGGGTTTAAGTTTGAAGCTGTTTAACCTTCCATAGTACAAAAGACAAAGCTTTGCACATAAGAGGAAAACAATTAAATATCTGATTTAATGTTACCCTATTTATTGTATGCTGTGTAATGTAATTTGGTAGGTTGTACAAGTTATGTAACATAAATTGCATGACATTGTAATATTTATCTTCCTCAGGAAACTTATTTGGGAAACCAGAAAGAGAAGATGCCTTTACTTTTTCTTTTCCATCAGACTCTTCAACTCATACATTTGGAGCTGGAAGAGATGATTTTAGTTTTCCATTTTCATTTGAACAGGATCAAAACTCAGCACTTTCTTCTGTTAAAGGGTTTTCATCTACCTCACAAAATACCACACAATTTACTTTTTTTTGAACTAGTTACTGAGTTATTGAATTATTTTACTGCTCTTCAATTATCTAGGGCATAAGTTTATGTTGTTACTTAAACTATGAAGACCACTTTCTTTTGTTGATTAAAGAAATAATGGGTTACCATAGTAATATTATTTGATTATATTGATTTAATATTGAAGTAAATTAAGCCTGGGTCATCTACATTTATTTTTATTTGCAGCAATAGCTATCATTATTTATTTTGGTTTTGATTTTGCAAGCTATATTCTTTGAAAACCTATGCTTCACCGCTACGGTAAAGAGAATGATACTTTATAATGATCTTGAAGAATTTATGCTATTGATATTGAATAAAATGTTATTTTTGATAATACAACAAAAATTTAAATATTACTCATTATTTAAGATGGTATCTTTAATAGAAGAAAATGGCTAGAGTAATTTATGAAAGTTGAGTGGTTGCATTAATGGTGATACTGTTAATGTTTATTTTTGATTAAACCTTTTTGAAGAACATTTAAAACTTTGATTCCTGTCTTCAACAAAAAATTCACCTTTATGTTTTTTATGTATTAATAGTATTTGCTTGTCAATCATTTATATAGCTTAAATGAATAATTAGATTTTGATGAAATCGTACAAATATAACTACTCAATATCTTTGTACCTGTGCTTTTAAAAATTAATTGTATTGAGTTATGAAGTAATAAAGAGTCTGACTTCATAATTTGATCTGTGACTGTTGAAAGATTTTGAGCCTCACCTGTTTTCTTCCCCTCCTGCCCCACATCTGGTCAAGCTGGTAAGAAAGCCCAGGAGTTTCCTCCTTTGGCATCAGTGGAATGTTCAAAACCATGTATAGGAACTTTTGTCATGGCCTATCCCTAACTGCCATAAAAACCCAAAGCTAGTATCTCCTTTCTCTGCCATTTTCAGACTAGGTTTTCAGATCGGGACTGTTCTCCCCAGAAAATGTTATTCTGTAATTAATAAGCCTTGGCATACCTATTTGGAGTGTGTGGTGTCACCAGTTTCAATATCCAAACCAAATTTTGGGTGAAAATCAATCTTGCTTCTTCAGGATGTCTATATATATCACAATTGTAGTAACTAAACCTTCTCAAACTTTTTAGACGTCAGAAGAGTAGAAAGAATTTAAGGAAACTTTGGACTGTTTTAAAAATCTTCAACAGCTGGTTGAATGATGAAAATTTCAGTTAAAAAGCTGGAATTTTTCTTTTTATATCAACTATTAATTTTATTGTGTATGATTTAATTAATTGGTGGTTTTGACATAATAAAGACACTAACTATATATGAGAAAGGTTAAAATGTTGTAACTGGCTTGTTACTTAGTAAGAGATTCAAAACTGATTTTATCTTTGAGCAACACACTGATGGCATGGTTTATTTTTACTCTTAATAGAGAAATGTCTAGCAAACAAGTATGGTTAGATTTACCATGTAAAGGTAAAATAAATGTTTTTAAAGTATCTATACTGTGTGACATTTTGAGGACACATAAAATTACTAAAGATATAGTATTTAAATTTTAAAAAATATTTATTTATTTGGCTTAGTTGAGCATGTGGGATCTTTGTTACTGCTCTTGTACTTCACTCTCGTGCTGCTCGGGCTCCAGAGTGCACAGGCTGTCTCCCCGCTGTATGTGGGATCATGGTTCCCTGACCAGGGATCGAACTGTGTCCCCTGCATTGGAAAGCAGATTCTTAACCATTGGACCACCAGGAAAGTTCCTAAGTCTTTATACTTAAAGTGAAAGTGAAGTCACTCAGTCGTGTCCAACTCTTTGTGACCCCATGGACTGTAGTCTACCAGGCTCCTCTGTAGGAATCAATATAGCATATTAAAATAAAATAGTTAATAGTCATATTCTATAGCTTATAACTTGGTCTCTGCAAGGGAAGAGATTGAGGGCTCAAGAAACCTTTCTTTTCTAATTCTGTCATCATGGACTGGAAAACCTGGGAAGAATTCACTGAAGAGGTAGGATGTGAATTAGGATTTTAAAGGTATGTAGATTATAAAATTCTTTTGTAGAAGGTTGCCTATTTTTAGTTTTACGTTTTTTATTGCATAATTTTACTGGCTAGTGTTTAGTATGGTTTCATTAAATGCTTTTTGGATTTATAGGATTAATCTGAATTTGTAAAGGAGGTAGTGAGGACTTTCTATCCAGAGAGATGGTATGGGGAGGGAGGTGGGAGGGGGGTTCAGGGTGGGGAACACATGTATACACATGGGGGATTCATGTTGATGTATGGCAAAACCAATACAATATTGTAAAGCAGTTAGCCTCCAATTAAAATAAATAAATTAAAAACAAACAAAAGATAAAACTACCACTTAATAGAAAAACTTGTAATCACTTTTTGAAATCCAGATGCATAAAAAAAATAAATAAATAAATAAAAATGTTCAAACCTTAAAAAATAAAAAATTTCTTGGAGTCTAAAAAAAAATAAAAATGCAATCATAAATTGTGTGGAGGAAATTAAAGAGTAAGCATATACAAAGTGTAAAAATTTTTTTGGTTGTGAAAAATGCCATTGGCAATTTGATAGGGATTGCATCAAATCTGTAGATTGCTGTGGGTAGTATAATCATTTTCCCAAACTACTTGTTAAATATATCTTTCAACTTCTTTGATCTATGAATTATTTAGAAGTGCATTTAATTTCAAAATATTTAAAGTTATGTAAATATTTTATTTTTACTGGTACTTAATATGATTGCATTGGGATTATTTAACATATGATTTCTACTCTTTTAAATTTTAGTCTTCTGTAGCCCCATGTATATGTGCTTGGTCGTGCAGACTGTCTGACTGTTTGCAACCCCATGGACTGTAGCCCGCCAGGCTCCTCTATCCATGGGGATTCTCCAGGCAAGAATAATGGAGTGAGTTGCCATGCCCTCCTCCAGGGGATCTCCCCAACTCAGGGGTCAAACTCAGGTCTCCTGCATTGCAGGTGGATTCTGTACCATCTGAGCCATCATATAGTTTCTTTGTAAACAATGTGTATTTGAAAAAAGTGTATATTTGGCAGTTATTGGGTGTAATGTAGTAGTCGTCTTAGTTAGGTCAAGGTGTTTTGGTGTTGTTCAGATCATCTTTATATTTGCTTTTAATTGCTAAGAAAAGGCTAGTAAAAGCTATGACTGGGTCTGCCCTGGCAGTCCAGTTGTTAAGACTTCGTCTTCCAGTACAAGGGGTGAGAGTTCAATCCCTGGTCGGGAACGAAGATCTCACATGCCATAAAAATCCAAAACATAAAACAGAAACAATGTTGTAACAAATTCAGTCTCTGTACATACTTCCTCTAATCGTCTCATATGATATTGTGACTTTGGTCTCTTTGGTCAGAATGAAGTTGAGAAGTGTGTGCTTTTAGGTGAGCACATTACCTAGGGTTTTATTACTAAGAAAGAAGAGGAAACTAGAATTGAGAAGTAATTAGTCCCATATTATGTGGTTTTTGTTTTGCTTCTTTATTTATATAATAGCAAATTTTGGGACTTGATGACATGTATTCTCCTTTATTCACCATATTTCATGGTATATTCCTGGGTACATTTATTTTTATACTCAAGTATGTCTTCCAAGAGTGTTTCCCAAGATGATTCTTGAAAAGTAAACCTTCTGAGGGCTTTTATGTCTGGGAACATCTTTATTTTTCTCTTTTATTTTTAAAACTCAAATTTCTTTTTTTAAAATATTGAAGTATAATTGACCTACAATATTATATGCATTTCAGGTATAAAACATAGTTTTGATGTGTATGTACATTATGAATTGATCACCATGATAAGTTTAGTAACCGCTAGTCATCATTCAAAGTTATTACAGTATTATTAACTATATTCCTATGTTGTATATCTCATCTCTGTGACTTATTTTATAACTGTAAATTTGTACCGTTTGATCCCCTTCACCCATTTTGCCCACTCATTCTCCTTTCTGGCAATACCAGTTTGTTTTCTCTATATCTGTTTCTATATTGTTTTGTTTTTTAGATTCCACGTACAAGTGAAATCATACAGTATTGTCATTCTGTGTCTGACTTCTTTCACTTAACATATTGCCCCCTAGGTTCACTCATGTTGTTGCAAAGGGCAAGATTTAATTCTCTGGAGTTATGTTCCATTGTGTATAGACACATACACACACACACACACACACACACACACACACACAAGGGAACATTGTGTGTTCCACATCTTTCTTATCTGTGGTACCTTAGGTTGCTTCCATATCTTAACTGTTACAAATGGTGCTGCAAAGAATATTGGGGTGTTTTCATTATCTTTGGATGTATACCTAAAGGTGGAATTGCTGGATTATATGGTAGTTCTATTTTAATCTTTTCAGTAACCTCCTTATTGTTTTCCATGCAGGCTATACAAATGTGCAGTTTCACCAACAATACACAAAAGTTCCTTTCTCTCCACATCCTTGTCAACATTGTTATTTCTTGTCTTTCTGACAATACCCATTGCAAAGTGTGTAACGTAATGTCTCATTGTGGATTTGATTTGCCTTTCTGTGATGGCTTTAATGATATTGAGCATATTTTTATGTGTCTCTTGACGACCTTTATATCTTTCTTGGGGAAAAAAGATCCTCTGTCCATTTTTAAATTGGATTTTTTTATATTGAGATGTATGAGTTCTTTATATATATTTGATACTAACCCCAGGTCAGATGTATCATTCTGTTCAGTTCAATTGCTCAGTTGTGTCTGACTCTTTGTGACCCCATAGACTGCAGCACGTCAGGCTTCTCTGTCCATTACCAACTCCTGGAGCTTGCTCAAACTCTTGTCTATCAAGTTAGTGATGCCATCCAACCATCTCATCCTCTGTCATCCTGTTCTCCTCCAGCCTTCAGGGTCTTTTCCAATGAGTCAGTTCATTGCATCAGGTGGCCAAAGTATTGGAGCTTCAGCATCAGTCCTTCCAATAAATATTCAGCATTGATTTCCTTTAGGACTGACTGGTTTAATCTCCTTGCAGTTCAAGGGACTCTCAAGAGTCTTCTCCAACACCACAGTTCAAAAGCATTAATTCTTCAGCGCTCAGCTTTCTTTATGGTCCAACTCTCACATCCATACATGACTACTGGAAAAGCCATAGCCTTGACTACATGGACCTTTGTCCACAGAGTAATGTCTCCACAGTTTAATATGCTGTCTAGGTTGGGCTTCCCTGGTAGCTCAGGTAAAGAATCTGCCCGTAATGCATAAGGCCCAGATTCAATTCCTGGAACAGGAAGATCTCCTGGAAAAGGAAATGGCAACCCACTCCAGTATTCTTGCCTGGGGAATCCCATGGACAGACAAGCTATACAGTCCATGGGATTGCAAAGAGTTGGACATGACTGTGCGACTAATTCAGCTCAGGTTGGTCATAGCTTTTCTTAAAAAGAACAAGTGTCTTTTAATTTCATGGCCGCAGTCACCACCTGCAGTGATTTTGGAGCCGAAGAAATAAAATTTATCACTGTTTCCATTGTTTCCTCATCTATTTGCCATGAAGTGATGGGACCAGATGCTATGGTCTTAGTTTTATGACTTGCATTTTAAGCCAACTTTTTCACTCTCCTCTTTCACTTTCATTAAGAGGTTCTGTAGTTCCTCTTCACTTTCTGCCATAAGGGTGGTGTCATCTGCATATCTGAGGTTATTGATATTCTCCTGGCAATCTTGATTCCAGCTTGTGCTTCATCCAGCCTGGCATTTCGCATGATGTAATCTGCCTATAAGTTAAATAAGCAGAGTGACAGTATCCAGCCTTGATGTTTTCCTTTCCCAATTTGGAACCAGTCTGTTTTTCCATGGCTAGTTTTAAATGTTGCTTCTTGACCTGCATACAAACTTTTCAAGAGGCAGGTAAGGAAGTTTGGTATTCCCATTTCTTGAAGAATTTTCCAGTTTGTTGTGAACCACACAGTCAAAGGCTTTAACATAGTCAGTGAAGCAGAAACAGATGTTTTTCTGGTATTCTCTTGTCTTTTCCATTTTCCAATGAATGTTGGCAATTTGATCTCTGGCTTCTCTGTCTTTTCTAAATCTAACTTGAACATCTGGAAGTTCTTGGTTCATATACTGTTGAAGCCTAGCTTGGAGAATTTCAAGCATTACTTTGTTAGCATCCAAATGGTGCAATTGTGGGGTGGTTTGAACATTCTTTGGCATTGCCTTACCTTGGGATTGGAATGAAAACATCTTGTCCAGTCTTGTGGTCACTGCTGGGTTTTCCAAATTTGCTGACATATTAAGTGCAGCCCATTCACAGCATCATTTAGGACTTGGAATAACTCAGCTGGAATTCCATCACCTCCACTAGCTTTGTTTGTAGTGATGCTTCCTAAGGCCTATTTGACTTCAGACTCCGGGACGTCTGGCTCTAGGTGAGTGATCGCACCATCGTGGTTATCTGGGTCATGAAGATCTTTTTGTATAGTTCTTCTGTGTATTCTTGCCACCTCTTTTTAATATTTTCTGCTTCTTTAGGTCCATACCATTTCTGTCCTTTATTGTGCTCATCTTTGCATGAAATGTTCCCTTGGTATCATAATTTTCTTGAAGAGATCTCTAGTCTTTCCCATTCTATCGTTTTCCTCTATTTCTTTGCATTGATCAGTTAGGAAAACTTTCTTATCTCTCCTTGCTATTGTTTGGAACTCTGCATTCAGATGGATATATCTTTTCCTTTCTCATTTGCCTTTCACTTCTCTTCTTTTCTCAGCTATTTGTAAAGCCTCCTCAGACAACTATTTTGCCTTTTTGCATTTCTTTTTCTTGGGGATGATTTTGATCATGGCCTCCTGTACAATATTATGAACCTCTGTCCATAGTTTTTCAGGCACTCTGTCTATCAGATCTAATCCCTTGAATCTATTTGTCACGTCCACTGTATAATCATAAGGGATTTGATTTAGGTCGTACCTAAATGGTCTAGTGATTTTCCTTACTTTCTTCAATTTAAGTCTGAATTGGCAATAAGAAGTACATGATCTGAGCCACAGTCAGCTCCCAGTCCTGTTTTTTCTAACTGTATAAAGCTTCTCCATCTTCAGCCACAAAGAATATAATCAATCTGATTTTGCTATTGACCATCTGGTGATGTTCATGTTTGGAGTTGTCTCTTATGTTGTTCGAAGAGGGTGTTTGCTATGACCAGTGTGTTCTCTTGGCAAAACTGTTAGCCTTTGCTCTGCTTCATTTTGTACTCCAAGGCCAAATTTGACTCTTACTGCAGGTATCTCTTGACTTCCTACTTTTGCATTCCAGTCCTGTATGATGAAAAGGACATCTTTTTTAGGTGCTAGTTCTAGAAGTTCTTATAAGTCATCATAGAACTGTTCAACTTCAGTTCTTCAGCATTAGTGGTTGGGGCATAGACTTGGATTATTGTGATACTGAATGGTTTGCCTTGGAAATGAACAGAAATCATTCTGTTATTTTTGAGACTTCACCCAAGTACAGTGCTTTGGACTTTTGTTGACGCTGAGGGCTACTCCATTTCTTCAATGGATTCTTGCCCACAGTAGCGGATGTAATGGTCATCTGAATTAAATTTACCCATTCCAGTCCATTTTAATCCACTGATTCCTAAAATGTTGATGTTCACTCTTCCCAATTTACCTTGATTCATGGACCTAACATTCCAGGTTCCTTTGTAATGTTGTTCTTTACAGCTTTGAACTTTACATCCGTCACCAGTCACATCCACACCTGGGCATCATTTTTGCTTTGGTTTAGCCTCTTCTTTCTGGAGCTATATCCCCATTCTTCTCCAGTACTGTATTGGGCACCTACCAACCTGGGGAGTTCACTTTCAGTGTCATATCTTTTTGCCTTTTTATACTGTTCATGGAGTTCTCAAGGCAAGAATACTGAAGTGGTTTGCCTTTCCCTTCTCCAGTGGACCACATTTTGTCAGAACTCTCTACCATGACCCGTCCATCTTCAGTGGCTCTACATGGCATGGCTCAGTTTCACTGAGTTAGACAAGGCTGTGATCCATGTGATCTTGGTTAGTTTTCTGTGATTGTGATTTTCATTCTGTCTATCCTCTGATGGATAAGGATAAGAAGCTTGTGGAAGCTTCCTGATGTATCATTGCAAATGTCAATTTTGTAGGTTGCCTTTTTTGCTTTGTTGATGGTTTTCTTCATTGTGCAAAGTTTTTTAGTAGTCCCATTTGTTTATTATTGCTTTTGTTTCTCTTGCCTGAGAGATTTTAAGTATTGCTAAGTCCAGTGTCAAAGAGAGTACTGCCTATGTTTTTTTTTCTGGAAGTTTTATGGTTTCAGGTCTCATTTTGAAGTCTTTAATTCATTATGAGTTTATTTTTCTGTATGATGTAATAATGTCTAAGCTGATTCTTTTACATGTAGCTGTCCTGTCTTCCCAATACCATTTATTGAAGAGGCTAATTTTCTCCTATTGTATCTTCTTGCATCCTTTGTTGTAGATTAATTTGACCAGTATGGGTTTATTCCTGGCCTCTCTATTAAGTTCCATTGATTTATGTGACTGTTTTTGTGCAGTATTGAATTTATTACTGCAACTGTGTAGTATAGTTTGAAACATGGAACATGATACCTATAGCTTTGTTCTTTCTCAAGATTATTTTGGCTATTTGGGGTTTTTTTGTGTTTCCATGCAAAGTTTGAAATTATTTATTCTAGTTCTATGAAAAATGCCAGTGAAATTTTATAGATATTGCACTGAATTTGTGGATTGCCTTGGAAAGTATGGTCATTACAATATTGTTTCTTCCAATCCAAGAGCAAAGTGTATCTTTCTCTCTGTATCTTTAGTTTTCTTCATCGGTATCTTATAATTTTTGAATACAGGTCTTTTACCACTTTAGTTAGACCTGTTCCTAGACTTTTTGTTCTTTCCCTTGAAATTGCAAACAGAATTATTTTCTTAATTTCTCTTTCTGATAGTTTGTTGTTAGTGTATAGAAATGATTTTGGTGATATTGAGCAACAGATTTCTATATATTAATTTTGTATCCTTCAGCTTTACTGACTTCATCGATGAGTTCTTTTAGTTTTTTGGTGGTGTATTTAGGATATTCTATGTACAGTATCATGTTATCGCACATAGTAACAGCTTTACTTCTTTTCCAATTTTCATCCCTATTTTTCTTGTCTAATTCTATGGCTAGAACTTCCAACGTTATGTTGAATAAAAGTGGTGAAAGGGAATATCTTTGTTTTGTTTCTGATCTTAGAGAAAATGCTTTCAGCTTTTTACCATTGAGTATGATGTTGGCCAGCATCCGCTGGATCATGGAAAAAGCAAGAGAGTTCCAGAAAAACATCTATTTCTGCTTTATTGACTATGCCAAAGCCTTTGACTGTGTGGATCACAATCAACTGTGGAAAATTCTGAAAGAGATGGGAATACCAGACCACCTGACCTGCCTCTTGAAAAACCTGAATGCAGGTCAGGAAGCAACAGTTAGAACTGGACATGGAACAACAGACTGGTTCCAAATAGGAAAGGGAGTATGTCAAGGCTGTATATCGTCACCCTGCTTATTTCACTTATATGCAAGTACATCATGAGAAACACTGGGTTGGAGGAAGCACAAGCTGGACTCAAGATTGCCGGGAGAAATATCAATAACCTCAGATATGCAGATGACACCACTCTTAAGGCAGAAAGTGAAGAGGAACTAAAAAGCCTCTTGATGAAAGTGAAAGAGGAGAGTGAAAAAGTTGGCTTAAAGCTTAACATTCAGAAAACAAAGATCATGGCATCTGGTGCCATCACTCATGGGAAATAGATGGGAAAACAGTGGAAACAGTGTCAGACTTTATTTTTTGGAGCTCCAACATCACTGCAGATGGTGATTGAAGCCATGAAATTAAAAGACGCTTACTCCTTGGAAGGAAAGTTATGACTAACCTAGATAGCATATTCAATAGCAGAGACATTACTTTGCCAACAAAGGTCCATCTAGTCAAGGCTACGGTTTTTCCAGTGGCCATGTATGGATGTGAAAGTTGGACTGTGAAGAAAGCTTAGCACCGAAGAACTGATGCTTTTGAACTGTGGTATTGGAGAAGACTCTTGAGAGTCCCTTGGACTGCAAGGAGATCCAACCAGTCCATTCTAAAGGACATCAGTCCTGGGTGTTTTTTTGGAAGGATTGATGTTAAGCTGAAACTCCAATACTTTGGCCACCTCATGCGAAGAGTTGACTCACTGGAAAAGACTCTGATGCTGGGAGGGATTGGGGGCAGGGGGAGAAGGGGACGACAGAGGATGAAATGGCTGGATGGCATCACCCACTCGATGGACATGAGTTTGGGTAAACTCCAGGAGTTGGTGATGGACAGGGAGGCCTGGCATGCTGTAATTCATGAGGTCACAAAGAGTTGGACACAACTGAGTGACTGAACTGATTGAATTGAACTGATGATGTGGACTGTAAGCTTGTCATGTATGGCTTTAATGTTAAGATATGATTCCCTGTATACCCATTTTGTTGAGAGTTTTTTAAAATTGTAAATGGATGTTGAATTCTGATTAAAATTTTTTTCTGTATCTACTGAGATGATTATATGATTTTGGGATAAATCCTGCTTCATCATGGTGTATAATCTTTTAATGTATTATTTAATTTAATTTGCTAATATTTTGTGAGAAATTTAGTATCTATGTTCATAATGTTTGCCTGCAGTTTTCTCTTTTTGTGGTGTCTCTGTCTGATTTGGGTGTCAGTTTGATGCTGGCCTTGTAGAATAAGTTCCTTCCTCTTCAGTTTTTTTAAATTGCATGAGAAGGACAGGTGGTAACTATTCTTCTACTGTTTGGTAAAATTTTCTACTTTGCTCATACAAGTAGAATGTACAACCCAAAAGCAACCCTAATCTAAGTTATGGAGTTTGGGTGATAAAGATGTATCAATGTAGGTTCATTGATTAAAATTTGAATGATCAACAATGTCATCAGAGGATTCTGAAGGCTAATATAGAAATCTAGAATCTGGAGTGCTAGAGACAAAATGCCATTTTTGTTTTCTGACAATGAATAAAAGACTTAAATGAAACTTATTTTTTTGAAATAAAAAGTGAGATGTGAAAAATAAATAAATAAATAAATGTACCACTCTAGTGGTGGATGTTGATAATGGGAGAGGTCATGCATGTGTTGGAGTAGGGAGTGTATGGAAATCTTTCTGCCTTCTGCTCAGTTTTGCCATGAACCTAAAAGTGCTCTAAAAATGCCTTAAAAAATCAATAGAGAGAAAATTTAAACAACATATACATGTGCTTGTGCACACAGACACAGCTTTAAGCTTTCTATTATCTTACTGACTGCAGGATTATATAATCCTTTGGGGGTAATGGAAAATTTAAATATTAATTTTTTATTAATTGTGAATGAATAAGTACTATAATTTCAGGAATCTAAATAGGTCACTGACTAGAGCTTTAATAACTGCTAGCTGAGAAGAGATTGTTAATAATTTTGAAGTGGTATTATTACTGCTTAAAAATTTTTTTTCTGATATTTGAAGGAATGAATGAACAAGCAATGTATAAACCTGGCTTGCATGTTGATGCTTTCCCTTTGAATTTCAACTGCTGCATATAACTTGCCTTAGAGGCTGAATGGCTCATTTAGAAACATTCCCATTGCCTTGCTTTTATATTTTACTCTTGATTTCTCCAAAGCTGACACAAGTCACATGCAATCAAATCTATGTCCCTGGTGGACAGGCCTGTCCTAATATTCTCTGACTCACACCCAGGTTGTTTTCAGCTCAGCAGTTCTAGATACATTACTTTGTATTCTGATGTTAATATCCTTCTGAGAATTTGTCTCTTAAAACATTATTTAATAGTGTACCTTTTTGATTTAATATGAATATGATACTGTTTTTAGAACTTTAAACTACTCTACTTTTTAGAAGGTTATTTTGCCAAAGTATCAATTCATGTTTTAAGATTTTTTTTTTGGAATGTTTTACAAAGTGTTTTCTCATGGTATATTTGTAGCTCCAGATTGATAAATCATAGAGAGTATAGCAGAGGAATTATGGATGCAGTATTGCATTATAGCTGAGAATGTGGACCTGGAATTCCTCTCTGGATTTAAACACTGAAAAATTCATGCCAAAGTGTGACTCTGAGCAACCATTTGTCATGTTTGCTTCAGTTTCCTCATTTTTAAAATGGTGCTGATGATCCTACTCAAATAGAGTTGGGAATGTTAAAGTGTTTGGGTTGGTGCTTAGCTCATGGTAAGTGCTTGAAGAATAGTGGTCTAACTTGTTTAGATGTAGAAGATAAGAGATTTTCATGCAAAATGTGATAAGAAATTTGATGTTCAGGTTTTAGAAACATGTATTAAGAAATGCTAAACACATAAAATGAAAGAGACAAAAGATTTTAAATTAAATTTTAGAGTCTGTCTAATAGTAAGGCAAGTATTCATATTAGTTCAGTTATAACATGGTCCAAGTGGATGTGAAAAATAACAACTTGCAAAAGTCATACATGTTTTTCCTGCCAAGGAAGTGATAATTCTGTCCTCTAACATGTAATAAAAGGGTGACATTAAAATATTTACTCCCTAATCTCATTTTATTCTTTTGCCCTTCATAAATATTCTAATTTTAAAATATTTGAATTATATATTGACTTTTTATAATTAATAATAGCCTACATCTTTTGAATTTGTCTCTTGCTTAATCTCTGTACTTGCTGGGTAGAAAAGAGAAAGATTTCAATAGAGAAAATGTGCAAACCTAATAATAATTAATTCAAGAAATGTTTGTTATGGTCTACTGAATGGGAGTGATAGCCAGTACACAAAACTTGCATAAATACTTTAAATGTTCTAGGTAATGGCTTATAGAACATAGGTCCTAAGGTAGAGACTTGGCATTTCTAGGAGGTGGAACTCAGTCTGGCCAGAGCTTGGTGAATGAGAGGAAGAGAAGAGAGGGAAATGAGTAGTGTATTTTATCCAAGTGAAACAAAAAATAATCCTCCACAGCTATAGTAGCACCTCTTTAAGAACCTGAGTACACAAAACCAACCTGATATTAAAAGCATAGTTAAGACTGTAATACGAATGCTTTTTTATTTCAACATTACACAACAAGTCATTTACTAAGAGATAGCTTAAAACAGAAATGTCATTAATATTCCATGCCTACAAAAACAAAATCAATACAATAGTGTATATCTTCTTCTTTGTGATCAGAAATTTATGGGGGAAATTTTCTTATTTGTTTCCATTGATTAAAATAGCACCCGTATGCTACTTGGACTTCCACAATGACTCAGCAGTAAAGCATCCACCTGCAATGCAGGAGCCGCAGGAGACGTGGGTTCAATCCCAGGGTCAGGAAGATCCCCACTCCAGTATTGTTGCCTGGAGAATCCCATGGACAGAGGAGCCTGGCAGGCTACAGTCCATAGGGTTGCAAAGAGTCAGGCATAACTGAAGCAACTTAGCACGAACCCATGCTATTTACTCCTACTTATTCTCTACAATTTAGCTCAAAGACATCTCTGCAAAACATTCTCTAATTTCAGTAAGCATATCTCAGCTTGTATGCTCCAAAAATACTTTGTTCATATTGTTAAAATAACTATTAAAATATTCATTTATCATTTATCTATTGTAAATTTAGGACTTGAGTTCCACAAGGACAAGGATTATGCTCTAGTTATCTAAGGATCCTCAAACACAGTAATGCTTTAATTATTTTTGTAATTCTTGAGTGCTTCCTATTTCCCTCACTTGACTATATCTAATTTGTTTGCCACTGCTACTTCAGATATAATCTAGCATGGTTTGTATCCCTTGTAGGTGCTCAATAACTATTTGTTGAAGAAAGGTGAATGGCATAAGCTAACTCTGCCAGTATGCTAGTCAATCACCAGTGTCTAGCACTACTGTTTTATAGAATTTAATCTTTTCTCATCATCCTAGATATGAGCTCCTTGAGAGCAGGACTTGGTTTTTAATCTTTATAGCCCTAAGGCCTGGTTCTTAATAAATGATCTATTGTTGTTCAGTTGCTAAGTTGTGTTTGACTCCTTGCAACCCCATGGACTGCAGCATGCTAGGCTTCCCTGTCCTTCACTATCTTCTGGAGTTTGCTCAAACTCCTCTACCAGCCAATGCAGGAGACATAAGAGTCACAGCTTCGATCCTTGAGTTGAGAAGATCCTCAAGCGGAGGGCCTGGCAATCCACTTCTGTATTATTGCCTGGAGGACCCCATGGACAGAGAAGCCTGGCAAGCTACAGTCTATAGGATTGAAGAGTCAGACATGCCTGAAGCAACTTAACACACACACATGTCCACTGAGTTGGTGATGCCACCCAACCATCTCATCCTCTGTCGCCTCCTTCTCCTCCTGTCCTCAGTCTTTCCCAGCATCAGAGTCTTTTACAATGAGTTGACTCTTCATATCAGGTGGCCAAAGTATTGGAGCTTCGGCATCAGTCCTTCCAGTGAATTTTCAGGGTTGATTTCCTTTAGGATTGATTATGATCTATAAATGTTTACTAAATTGCTTTGTAGCATGTAGTATATACATTTGGTAACTGTTCATGAAGATGATAATTTGAAAAGTATTCTTAGGTGTTCTTTAAAGCTATTTATAAACACTTAAAATTGAAGTATTTACGTCAAGGATAATTAGCTATATCTTAAGTATACTTTTTCACTTTTTCTGTTTTGTTTTTTAAGCAAAAAAAAATGTGTGGCTCTGACATATATCACCATTGAATTATTACATTTTCTTTAGGGCATGAACTTGAAACAAATTACCTGAGAGAAATGAATTGCAATCTGAAATTAACTTATAATAGCAACCTAAACTCTAATAGCTATGGCCTTTTCTCTAAGTGTCTTGAACAAAACTGATTTTACATCTTATTTGGTATTTAAACTGCATCTTGGAATTCTAGATGTAAGCAACAGACACCCAAGTCACATTAACTTAAACACAAATTACACCATAGATTTGGCTTCAGATTTGATTGGAACAGCAGACTTTCTTACTAGTATTCTCATTGATTCATGTCTCCTCCTGGAAGATGCTTTCTCTCCTTCCTGTAAACTATTAGGATACCTCTCATAACATCTTGCATACATCCTTCATATAACATCACAATTTTAATTATATAAATAATTATATATTTTATATAATTATATAATGTTTAATATTTTGTCAATATGTGCCACACTAGACTATAGGTTCCAAAAGGTGATGGATGAAGTCTGTCTTGTTACCTACTGTCTCCAGGACAGGATTTTTTACATAATACTCCATAAGTTTTTGTTTTGACTAAATAATTAAAATTCTTTTTGAACACAACCAAAATTTATTGGTCCGTAAAACCTGGGGAAATAAACCCCAGACATTGTCATTATATTTTTTATTGATTAATGAAGCAGCCTCTTCTGCCCCAAATAAAAACAAAAAAACTGTTATCATGCAACAAGTCTTTTCTTTATATTAGGAGAAAAGATATTTCTGGAAGGCACAGGTGGCCTGAAACAACAAGGGTTACAAAATTTTACCCCGATGCGTTAGCTCTCTTGATATACACTAGTGCTATTTTACTTCTTAAGAATTTTCACCTGTCCCTAAACTGAGTATTCTTTGGTTTAAAGAATAAGGAGGAATACCAAAAAAAAAAAAAAAAAAGTGTACAAGGGAAACAGTTCTTTAATTTACATAACTGAACATGCTTCATGATCAGTTTCTTCCTGATTGTAAAACCAGGACCAATCCAACTGTTTGGAATTTCATAGGACTTTATATATATTTTGCTTTAGTTCTTAAAGGAAATGATATTGTTTCATGATAAATACTTTACAATTAAGATCAAAGAATAAGCAGAGCGGCTAGATCAATTGTAAGTACTGACATAATGTAAAACCACTATCTGTATTCCTAGTTTGTCATTTATTGCTTCTTGATAGTCATGATGATTACTTTGACAAGAGAATGCTGAAGGCTTAGCAATTTTTTCCAGGATTTCAAATAGAGTTACCTTTTCTCTAGGCTATCAATATATGAGAGATGACATCTGATGGTCAATGCTTACCACATCTTTGTAAGTTAAGATATGAAACTGGATGCAAATGTGTGTATTTTTATAATAATGTTAATAAATATGGATTTATAAAAAACTAATAAGACATTCTATACTATAAGCACATAAGAAAAGTAATGCAAAATGTGTTTAGACTTACTCTTATAAGCAAGTAGTTTAGTTTAAATGTGTTAAAATTTTCTATTATGAGTCAACTATGAGACCTGCTGTAGAGTAGGTTATTTTATAAAATAGTGGATCAGCTATTACCAAGAAATTAGAGATAAAATTTTTTATAATGCTTTTTTCATATTAACACAGTATATATTTAATAAATATTAAATTTGGTAAATATTAACTTAGCAACTTGAAAACTGCCTGATCATTGTTTACCAAAATGAGCTATTTAACTTTTTTCATGAAAAAATAGACAATGTTGTATCCTTTGCTATAGCACATCTCACTGTTCTATTAAGATATACATAGTTGCTAGATATGTAATATTTATTAGGGGCTCCCCAAGTGGCTCAGTGGTAAAGAATCTACCTGCCAATGCAGGAGACAGGTTTGATCCCTGAGTCAGAAATATCCTCTGGAGAAGGAAATGGCAATTCACTCCAGTATTTTTGCCTGAAAATCCCATGGACAGAAGAGCCTGGTGGGCTACAGTCCAACTCCCAAAAGAGTCAGACACAATTTAATGACTAAGCAACAATATTTATTTTAATATATAATCTCACAATTATTTCAATGTTATATGTAATATAAATTTATTAATATCTGTCATACAATCATTTATTTGATATATGAATATCATATTAGTGGTAGTTTTATGGGAAATGTGATTAGCTTATTTATGGAAGAAAGGAGCACTTGAATTTTATAAATCGTACGGAAACTTTTTGTGAATTTCCACTCATTTTGAGAAATAAAACCAACTACATACACATATCTATATATCTTTGTTTCTATATCTATCTATAATCAAATCCAGTAAGTTGAATTAAATGTTAAAAAGGAAATATAGGAAGAGAAAGGAAAGAAGGAAGAAGAAGAAGAATAGAGAAAGAAAGAAAGAGGAGGGAGGGAGGAAGAAAGAAAGAATTTGATCATAATGATTACAAAATCCATTAAATATTTAGGAATAGAAGCAAAAAATGTGTGAGCTAACATGAAGAAAAGCATAAAACTTAATAGAGACATAGAAATCTGGAATAAATAAATACTGTAAAGATCTCAATTCTCCCTAAGTAAATTTATAAAATGGATGGAATTCTAAAATTCCAAAAAATTTTTCTTCAAACTAACAACATATTTTATTTTATTTTTTTGTGGGTTTTTTTTTTAATTAATTTTTATTTTTTTAGTTTGTTTTGCTTTACAATACTGTATTCATTTTGCTATACATTGACATGAATCAGCCACGAGTATACATGAACTCCCAATCCCGACCCCCACCTCCCCTCTCCCGCCCCACACCCTCTCTCTGGATTATCCCCGTGCATCAGTCCCAAGCATCCTGCATCCTGCATCAAACCTGGCCTGGCGATTCGTTTCACTTATGATATCACACATGTTACACTGCCACTCTGCCAACCCATCCCACCCTCTCCCTCTCCCACAGAGTCCAAAAGGCTGCAAACTAACAACATATTTTAAAGCTAATTTGAAAAAATTAATGGATGAGAAAATTAGATGCTTCTGAAAAAAAGGAGAAAACTTACTAAAAGAATATAGTTAAAACAATTTTGTAGTGTTACGGAAATAAATCTGGGATTCACAGTAGAATTATCATAAAAAAATACACCTAAAACTCCCTGGGCAAAGGTTTTGATATAGGTGGAAGGAAAGTGTTAAATTCAAAAGCAAGTGATCACTGAAGATTCCTATTTGAGTAGGCAAGTGATATGATAAAGTCAATAATATTAAAAGATTAATCAGTGGTGTAAAGGTTGAATTTAAAGTCATATTAAAGACAAGAAATAGGAAAGTAAGTTAGGAAACTACTGTAATATTGATATTTCTTCTTTTTAATTGAAGTATAATTAACTTACTGCTACTGCTGCTAGGTCGCTTTAGTCGTGTCCGACTCTTCTGGGCAAAGGTTTTGATATAGGTGGAAGGAAAGTGTTAAATTCAAAAGCAAGTGATCACTGAAGATTCCTATTTGAGTAGGCAAGTGATATGATAAAGTCAATAATATTAAAAGATTAATCAGTGGTGTAAAGGTTGAATTTAAAGTCATATTAAAGACAAGAAATAGGAAAGTAAGTTAGGAAACTACTGTAATATTGATATTTCTTCTTTTTAATTGAAGTATAATTAACTTACTGCTACTGCTGCTAGGTCGCTTTAGTCGTGTCCGACTCTGTGCGGCCCCATGGACGGCAGCCCACCAGTCTCCCCTGTCCCTGGGATTCTCCAGGCAAGAACACTGGAGTGGGTTGCCATTTCCTTCTCCAGTGCATGCAAGTGAAAAGTGAAAGGGAAGTCGCTCAGTCGTGTCCGACTCTTAGCGACCCCATGGACTGCAGCCCACCAGACTCCTCCATCCATGGGATTTTCCAGGCAAGAGTACTGGAGTGGGGTGCCATTGTTAATTTCTGCTGTACAACAAAGTGATTCAGTTATTCAGTTTATTATATATATATATATATATATGCATGCATGTGTGCTAAGTTGCTTCACTCATGTCCAACTCTTTGCAGCACTTTGAACTGTAGCCCACCAGGCTCCTCTGTCCATGAGATTCTCCAGGCAAGAACGCTAGAGTGGGTTGCCATGCCCTTTTCCAGGGAATCTTCCCATTCCAGATATTGAACCCGTGTCGCTTATGTCTCCTGCATTGGCATGCAGGTTCTTTACCATAGCTCCACCTGGGAAGCCTATATTATATATGTATATAGGCTATATGTACATGTATATGCACATATATGTGTATATATATATATGTATTCTTTTCCATTCTGGTTTATCACAGGATATTGAATATAGTTCCATGTGCTGTATAGTAGGATCTTGTTCATCTATTCTGTATATACCAGTTTTCATCTGCTAATCCCAAATTCCCAGTTCAAACTTCTCTCACTCTTCTTCCTCTTAGCAACAAGCAGTTTATTCTCCATGTCACTGATTCCATTTCTATTTCATAGATAGGTTCATTTGTTTCATATTTTAGATTCCACATGTAAATGATATAAAGTATTTGTTTTTTCTCTTTCTGTCTTATTTCACTTAGTATGATAATCTCTAGTTGCATCCATGTGGCTGCAAATGTCATTATTTCATTCTTTTTTATGACTGAGTAGTATCCCATTGTTGGAGAAGGCAATAGCAACCCACTCCAGTACTCTTGTCTAGAAAACCCCATTGACGGAGGAGCCTGGTAGGCTACAGTCCATGGGGTCGTGAAGTGTCGCACACGACTAAGCGACTTCACTTTCACATTCCACTTTCATGCATTGGAGAAGGAAATGGCAACTCACTCCAGTGTTCTTGCCTGGGGAATCCCAGGGAATGGGGAGCCTGGTGGGCTACCGTCTATGGGGTCACACAGAGTCGGACACGACTAAAGTGACTTAGCAGCAGCAGCAGTATTCCACTGTATACATGTACCACATCTTCTTTATCCATTTGTCTGTCAATGGACATTTAGGTTGTTTCCATGTCTTGGCTATTGTGAATAGTACTGCTGTGAACATAGGGATGCATGTATCTATTTGAATTAAAGTTTTGTCCAAATATATGTCCAGGAGTTGGATTGTTGGATCATAAGGCAATTCTATTTTTAGTGTTTTGAGGAATCTCCATACTGTTTTCCATAGTGGCTACAACAACTTAACATTCCCACCAACATTGTAAGAGGGTTCCCTTTTCTCCACACCCTCTCCAGCATTTATTATTTATAGACATTTAATGATGGCCATTCTGGCTGGTATGAGGTGATACCTCATTGTAGTTTTGATTTGCATTTCTCTAATAATTAGTGATGTTGAACATCTTTTCATGTTCCTTTGGCCATCTGTATTTCTTCTCTGGAGAAATGTCTATTTATGTCTTCTGTACATTTTTGTTTGGGGTGGTTTTGTTTTTGAGTTGTATGAGCTGTTTGTATGTTTTGGAAATTAAACCCTTCTTGGTCACATATTTGCAGATATTTTCTCCCAGCCTGTAGACTGTCTTTTCATTTTGTTTATGGTTTTCTTTGCTATGCAAAAGCTTTTAAGTTTGATTAGCTCCAATTTGTTTATTTTTGCTTTTACTTCTATTGCTTTGGGAAACTGACCTAAAAAAATTGGTATGCTTTATGTTAGAGAATATTTTGCCTACAATCTCTTCTGGGAGTTTTATGCTGTCATGTCTTATCTTTAAGACATTTTGGGTTTATTTTTGTGTGTGGTGTGAGGGTGTAGTCTAACCTTATTGATTTACATGCAGTTGTCTATTTTTCCCAGCACCACTTGCTAAAAAGATTGTCTTTTTTCCTATTGTATATTCTTGCTTCCTTTGTCAAAGATTAGTTGATCGTAGGTGTGTGGGTATTTTTCTGGGCTCTCTATTCTGTTCCATTGATTTATTTTTGTGCCAAAACTACACTGTTGTGATTACTGTAGCTTTGAGTGTTGTTTGAAGTCTGGAAAGGTTATGCCTCCTGCTTCATTCTTTTTCTTCAGGATTGTCTTGGCAACTCTGGCTCTTATGTTTCCATATAAATTTTAGAATTATTTGTCCTAGTTCTGTGAAAAATGTCATGGGTAATTTGATAAGGATAGCATTAAATCTGTAAATTGCTTTGGGTAGTATGGCCATTTTAACAATATCAATTCTTCTAATCCAAGAGCATGGGATATCCTTTCATTTCTTTGAATCATATTTAATTTCCTGTTTTATTGTTGTTCAGTCAGTAAATCATGTCTGATTCTTTGCGACCTTATGACTGCAGCACACTAGGCTTCCCTGTCCTTCACCATCTCCCAGAGATTTCTCAAACTCATATCCATTGGTTGATGATGCCATCCAGCCAGCTCATCTTCTGTCCCCTCCTTTTCCTCCTGCGCTCAATGTTTCCCAGCATCATGGTCTTCTCCATAGAGTCGGCTCTTTGCATCAGATGGCCAAAGTATTAGAGCTTCAGCTTCAGCCATCTGTCCTTCCAATAAATTTCAGTGTTGATTTCTTTGAGGATTGACTGGTTTGATCTCTTTGCTGTCTAAGAGACTCTTAAGAGTTTTCTCCAGCACCACAATTCAAAAGCATCAATTCTTTGGCCCACTGCTTTCTTTATTGTCCAACTCTCACACCCATACATGACTACTGGAAAAACCATAGCTTTGACTCTATGGACTTTTGCTGGCAAAGTAATGTCTCTGCTTTTTAATATCTTGTTTAGGTTTGTCATAGCCTTTCTTCCAAGGAGCAAGCATCTTTTAATTTCATGGTTGCAGTCATTGTCTGCAGTGATTTTGGAGCCCCCAAAAAGAAAGTCTGTCATTGTTTCCACTTTTCCTCCATCTATTTGCCATGAAGTGATGGGACAGGATGCCATGATCTTAGTTTTTTGAATGTTGACTTTAAAGTGAGCTTTTTTACTCTCCTCTTTCACCTTCATCAAGAGACTATTTAGTTCCTTTTCACTTTCTGCCATTAGAGTGATGTCATCTGCATAGCTGAGGTTGATATTTCTCCTGGCAGTGTTGATTCTAGCTTGTGATTCATTCATCCAGCCTGGTATCTCACACGATGTACTCTACTTAAACATTAAATAAGCAGGGTGACAATATACAGCCTGATGAACTTTTCCAATTTTGAACCAGTCTGTTGTTCCATGTCCAATTCTAACTGATACTTCTTGACTTGCATACAGGTTTCTCAGGAGACAAATAAGGTGGTCTGGTATTTCCATCTCTTTCCTGTTTTATAGTTCTCAATATATGTCTTTCATCTCTTTGGTCAAGTTTTTCCTAAGTATTTTTTGGTGTGATTCTAACAGTTTTTTTTAAATATTTTCTTTCTGATATTTAATTGTTAGTTAAAGAAATGCAACCAATTTCTTTCTGTTAATCTTGTATCTTGTTACCTTGATGAATTCATTTATCAGTTCTAGTAGTTTTTGTGTGGAGTCTTTAATGTTTTCTATGTAGAGTATCATGTCATCTGCATGTAATTAAATTTTACCTCTTCCCTTCCAATTGGATACATTTTATTTCTTTTTCTTTTCTGGTTTCTGTGGCCAGTACTTCCAATACTATGTTGAATAGAAGTGGTGGAAATGGGCATTCTTGTCTTATTCCATGTTTTTCAGCTTTTCACCGTTGAGTATTGTATTGCTGTGGGTTTGTCACTCAGTTCAGACACTCAGTCGTGTCCGACTAATAAATGATCTATTGTTGTTCAGTTGCTAAGTTGGGTTTGACTCCTTGCAACCCTGTGGACTGCAGCATGCCAGGCTTCCTTGTCCATCACCAACTCCTAGAGCTTGTTCAAACTCATGTCCATTGAGTCAGTGATGCCATCCAACCACCTCATCCTCTGTTGTCTTCTTTTCCTCCTGCCTTCAATCTTTCCCAGCATCAGCATCTTTTCCAATGAGTTGGTTCTTTGCATCAGGTGGCCAAAGTATTGGAGCTTCAGCTTCAATATCAGTCCCTCCAGTGAATATTCAGGACTGATTTCCTTTAGGAGTGACTGGTTTGATCTCCTTGCAGTCCAAGAGACTCTCAAGGGTTGATTTCTTTGGCCATTTCGTAACTGCGTGGAGAATTAGAACTACTAACCCAATCTCTCAGATCATAGACTATCAAGGTACTTGTGACCCATGCCATTTCTGTGTACTTTTACTTAGACCCCAAACTTGGAATAGTCATGAAACACCCATCCTTGCTAGGAGCACATTCGGGAACGAGGTGAAACTCTAGCTCCAGCAGCATGTTCAGGACCAAGGTGGAACTCTATTTCCAGCAGTGTCTTTCTCTTGGCTGCTCCATATGGAGTGGCTGCTTCCATATGGGGCTAGAGTCTTAAAAGTGAGTCCGTGTCCTAGCTGTCCAAACAATATGGATGGAAGTGCTGCTAGCGAGCATGAGGTTTCTAAAAACATAGGGGGGAATCTTAGATTGGAAGTACAATGGGCTTCTTCCTTTGGTAGTCCTAGCTCTTAGCGGACAGAGAAAGCTCTCCAGTGGCTTCTGTCTCAACTCCTTAGATATTCTTTCTGTGGAATCTGAAGGAATGAACTGGAAGATGGCCCTCATAGCTTGAGAACAAAATTCACTTTTTCCTCACTGGCCAATCCTCCACCGCCTCTTTTGCTATTACATATACTGGCATGGTGACACTCAGAAGGGACATCTTGGGTTTTTTTGTTCATCCCTTTATAACTCACCACTTCTACTGCAGTCGGGACTTTACTCAGAAATGTGTACAGGTACATGCAACATGGATGCGTCCCCTAGTAGTCCTAGCTCGGAAACATTCTGGAAAACTACTCTGTTACACTCAGAGGAAAGGACAAATCAAACAAAAGTCTTGGTGGTATGGTCTGCCCCTGGTGCATCACCACCCTGCCTTAATGGTAGAGTGAGGAAGGCTGAAGGTACCTGTGTTGTTAAGGGACAGACTAAGTCTGAACAGGGAAGGATAGCTTTGTGGAAAGTCTGTCTCCACCTCCATCTAGAGCAGAGAGGGATGCCTTTGGGGGATTTGTCATAATTGCTTTTATTATGTTCACATATGTTCTCTCCCATTTTGGTAAGAGTTTTTATCATGAATGGATGTTGCATTTTGTTAAATGCTTTTCCTGCATCTATTGAGCTGATCATGTGGTTTTTGTCTTTCCTTTTGTTGATGTGGTATATCACATTGATTTGCATATGCTGAACCACCCTCTGGGATGAATCTAACTTGGTCATGGTGTATGATCTTTTTTATGTGTTGCAGACTTGGTTTGCTATTTTGTTGAGAATATTTGTATCTATATTTATCAAAGATATTGGCCTGTAATTTCTTTTTTGATGATGTTTTTGTTTGGTTTTGGTATCAGCATGATGGTAGCTTCATAGAATGTCATTGTGAGTGTCCCTTCCTCTTCAATCTTTTGGAAGAATTTGAGAAGGATCAGTAAAAATTTTTCTTTTTCTGTTTGGAAGAATTCTCCTGTGAAGCCCTCCCTTGTGAAGCCCTCTCCTGTGAAGCCCTTTCCTGTGAAGACCCTGGACATTTGCTTGTTGGAATTTTTTTTTTATATATAGATTCTGCTTCACTTCTAATGATTGGTCTGTTCAA
This sequence comes from Aepyceros melampus, assembly GCA_006408695.1. NCBI lineage: Eukaryota > Metazoa > Chordata > Mammalia > Artiodactyla > Bovidae > Aepyceros > Aepyceros melampus. The sequence continues at coordinate 117,784 of SJXQ01012320.1, forward strand.
ATTGTCTATTTCTTCTTGATTCAATTTTGATGGGCTATATTATTTCCAGAAGTTTATCCATTTCTTCTAGGTTGTTGGATTTGTTGGCATATAATTGTTCACAGTATTTTCTCTTTTTTCTGCATTATTGGTATTTCTCCTTTTACCTTTCTTATTTTATTTGGTTTCTCTCTTTTCTTCTTGGTAAATCTGGCCAGAGGTTTGTCAATTTTATTTATCCTTTCAAAGAACCAGCTCTTGTTTTTATTGATTTTTCTCTATTGCTTTTTAATCTCTACTTTATTTATTTCCTCTCTGATCTTTATTATTCCCTTCCTTCTGTTGACTTTAAGTTTTGTTTGTTCTTCTTTTTAAAATTCTTTTAGGTTGTAGGTTATTTATTTTGAAATTTTCTCATTTTTTTGAGGAAGGTCTGTATCACTGTGAACTTCCCTCTAAGGACTACTTTTACTAATCCCATAGATTACATCTGACTGTGTTTTCATTGTCATTTGTCTCAAGGTATTTTATGTTTCCTTTTTGATTTTCTCATTGACCCACTGGTTTTAAATCTTTTTTAGTAGCGTGTTGTTTAGTCTTCATGTAATAGTTTTTTTTTTTTTTCTCATTTCTTTTTCTCTGGTTGATTCCCAGTTTCATGCTGTCTTGGTCAGAAAAGATGTCTGAGGTAATTTTTGATGTGTTTCTACGCGAAGTCCAATGGGACGACTGGAGATGGGGAAAAAGGACAGATGAAAACTATTAAAGGAAAGCACTGGAAAAAACCTTCTCACTAATTGACTCTAATAGAGTTGAAAGGCCTCAATTATGATTTCTAGATTTTAAACCAGTTTTACCAAAAAGAATGGTCAGTTTAGGAGGAGGAGCTGAAGATAACAGAGAGGAGAAAAGATAGTAAGTTTAGATTTTCATATATTAACCTTGAGATGGTGATCGATGACTCATGATTGGAGAAGGCATTTGGAGATATATGACGTATGCTTAGAGAAAAGGACAAGGCTGAGAATATTTTAAAATTTCTCACTCATGAATAGGATATATATATATATAAATCCTATACTTGGAAGATGGTCCAATTTATATTTAGATTATAAATCACTGGTTCTATGAGGTAGTAGCTGCAAGCAGAAGTCAAAGAGTTGAGTGCTGACTCTCATGGCATACTCATACTATTACGGCATACTCATGGTTAGGGAGTAAACAAGCAAAGAGGAGTCAGACTAGGTAGTAAGAGACGTTAAAGGAGAATAAAAGTCAAGTGCATAGGGAGTTTCAAAGGGGTGGTTGTAGATGGCTTCGACATCTATTGAGAGAAAATAAGGACTTAGAAATAGTAAGGAGACCACTGATGGCTCTGGATATGTGGCTTCGACAGGGTAATGGAGGTGGAATTACAAGATTATGGCTAGGTCCTGAGGAATGCTCAAAGAGTTTAGAACACATTTTGGTGGTAAATGAAAAATGAGACTTTAATTCAATAAAAATCACTATAGTCCTTACTATAAGACGTAAACAGTGAAAACTAAGAAATGTTTTACAGGGAAATTTTAAAAGACCAAAACAAGTAGAGATATATAATGTGTGCATGCTAGTTGCTTCAGTCACATCCGACGCTTTGCGATGCTATGGACTGTAGCCTTCCAGGCTCCTCTGTCCATGAGATTTCAATAGACCAGAACAGAAGGTCCAGAAATAGACCCTCACATGTAAGTCTCTTGGTTTTTCAATGACGGCAAGGCTATGCAACAGGGAAAAGTCTTTTCAAAAATGGTACTACAGCAACGGGGTAAATATATGAAAAAAAATGAACCTTAACCCCCACTTCACAAAATTAATTTGAGGTATATCACTGACCTAAATATAAAAACTTGAGCAATAAACTTCTAGAAGAACCATATGAGAACATCTTTGAGAGCTTATGAGAGATAAAGATTTATTGGGTTGACAACACCAAATGTTGGTGAGAATGTAGAGAAACAAGAGCTCTCATACATTGATGGTAGGAGTGCAAAATGATGAATCACTTTGGAAAATAGTTTAGCGGCTTCCCATAATGTTAATTAAGCACATGTCTACTCTATGACTCAACAGTTCCACTCAGTTCCACTCATAGCTATTTGTCCAAGGGAGACAAAAACATCTCTAAAGAAAGATTTGAACATTAATGTTCATAGCAGTTTTATTCATAAAAGCCCCAAACTAGAAGGAACTCAAATGTGAATGGATAAACAAATTATAATGTAGCCATATAGTTGACCACTACTCAGCAACGCAAAAGAATGAACTTAACAACATGACAAATCTTAAAAACATTATTTTCAGTGAAAGAAGCCTTACACAAAAGAGTACATACTGTATAATTCTGTTTATATAATGCTTAAGAACCAAGAAATTCAATCTATGAGGATAAAAGTTTAGTGTTTATATGGTGGGTGGGAATTAACTGGGAAAGGAACATAAGGGAACTCTGTGGAGTAATGAAAATGTTCTTTTTCTAGATTAAGGTGGTGGTTACATGGATGTATACATTTATTAGTTTATAAAATTAACTTGAGGATCGGTGCTTTTCACTGTATGTGTGTGTTAGTCACTCAGTCGTGACGCTGTGGACAGTAGCTTGCCTGGCTCCTCTGTCTATGGGGATTCTCCAGGCAAGAATACTGGAGTGGGTTGCTATTCACTTCTCCAGGGAATCTTCCCAACCCAGGGATCAAACCCCAGTCTCCCACATTGCAGGCAATTCTTTTACTGTCTGAGCCGCCAGGGAAGCCCCTTTCACTATGTCAGTCAGGTCAGTTGCTTAGTCATGTCTGACTCTTTGCAGCGCCATGGGCCACAGCGTGCCAGGCTTCCCTGTCCATCAACACCTCCTGGAGCTTGCCCAGACTCATGTCCATCGAGTCAGTGATGCCATCCAAGCATCTAATTCTCTGTCATCTCCTTTCCTCCTGCCTTCTATCTTTCCCAGCATCAGGGTCTTTTCAAATGAGTCAGTATTAATTGGTTTGACCTCCTTGCAGTCCAAAGGACTCTCAAGAATCTTCTCCAACATCATAGTTCAAAAGCATCAATGCTTTGGCACTCAGCTTTCTTTATATTCTGACTCTGACATCCACATATGACTACTGGAAAAATCATAGCCTTGACTAGACAGACCTTAGTCGGCAAAGTAATGTCTCTGCTTTTGAATATGCTATCTAGGTTGGTCATAGCTTTTCTTCTAAGGAGCAAGCGTCTTTTAATTTCATGGCTGCAGTCACCAACTGCAGTGACTTTGGAGCCCCACAAAATAAAGTCTGTCACTGTTTTCATTGTTTCCCCATCTATTTGCCATGGAGTGATGGGACCAGATGCCATGATCTTCGTTTTCTGAATGTTGAGCTTTAAGCCAGCTTTTTCATTTTCCTCTTTCACTTTCATCAAGAGGCTCTTTAGTTCCTCTTTACTTTCTGCCATAAGGGTGGTATCATTTGCATATCTGGAGTTATTGATATTTCTCTCAGCAATCTTGATTCCAGCTGTGCTTCATCTAGCCCAGCATTTCGCATGATGTACTCTGCAGTACGTCATGCTTATTAAGTTAAATAAGCAGAGTGACAATATATAGCCTTGACATACCCCTTTCCTGATTTAGAACCAGTCTGTTGTTCCATGTCCAGTTCTAACTGTTGCTTCTTGACCTGCATACAGATTTCTCAAGAGGTGGGTAAGGTGGTCTGGTATTCCCATCTCTTGAAGAATTTTCCAGTTTGTTGTGATCCACACAGTCAAAGGCTTTGGCATAGTCAATAAAGCAGAAGTAGATGTTTTCTGGAACTCTCTTGCTTTATCTATGATCCAACAGATGTTGGCAATTTGATCTCTGGTTCCTCTTCTTTTTATAAATCCAGCTTGAAAATCTGGAAGTTCATGGTTCATGTACTATTGTACCCCAATCTTTTTTCTTTTTATAAAAAATAATTTTATTTATTTATTTTTGGCTGTGCTGGATCTTCATTGCTGTGTGGGCTTTTCTCTAGTTGAAGAGAGCAGGGACTACTGTCTAGTTTCGGTACATGGGTTTCTCATTGCTTGACTTCTCTTGTTTCAGAGCATGGGCTTTAGAGCACATGTGGGCTCAGTCGTTGCAGTTCCTGTTCTCTAGAATACAAGCTCCATAGTTGTGGTACATGATGTAGTTGTTCCCTGGCATGTGGGATCTTCCCAGAAGAGAGAGTGAACTCATGTCTTTTGCATTGGTGGACAGATTCTTCATCATTGAGTCACCAGGGAAGCCCACAAAAATTATTTTTAATCCAGAAGAACCAACAGCATAAAAGAATTAGAGAAATAGGTGTTTTTTACATTTCTTCATAATATAATTAACTAATTAATATGTCCTTACCCTGGTTCGATCCCTGGGTCAGGAAGATCTCCTGGAGAAGAAAGTGGCAACTCACTCTAGTATTCTTGCCTAGAAAATCCCATGGATGGTATTTTATCCCTGGCAGGCTACATACCATAGGGTCACAAAGAGTTGGACACAACTGAGCGACTCTTCACTTTCTTTTCACTTTCACTTCAGGACCAATAACCACTTAAATATTGTTTCTGGTTCATTATTTGCTAGTTAGATTCCTATTATGCTTTGAAGAATTATGAAAAAAGAATGGAAAACTAATCATTCTATTCTGTCATCTTTTGTATATTTTTTAAACTCTCAGAGTAGAGTTATACCTAAAACTTAATCCAATCTAATAACGCATATCCTAAGGACAGGGAGGCCTGGCGTGCTGCGATTCATGGGGTCGCAAAGAGTCGGACGCGACTGAGCGACTGAACTGAACTGAACTGACTGAAGGTTAAAAATGAAAGCGTTAGTCACACAGTCATGTCCGACTCTTTGTGACCCCATGAACTGTAGCCTGTCAGGCTCCTCTGTCCATGGAATTCTCCAGGCAAGAAGCCTGGAGTGGATAGCCATTCCCTTCTCCAGGGGATCTTCCCAACCCAGGGATTGAACCCAGCTCTCCTGCATAGCATGCAGATTCTAAGGTTAATCACTGATTTTTTTTTTCCTAAGCCATAATTTTGTCTTAAGCATGGTTACTGGAATAGTGGCTGACTCAGTAGGTTTTCAATAAATATTTGTTGACTGACTTTATTTTTTAATTGGAGGATAATTGCTTTACAATGTTGTGTTAGTTTCTGCCATACAACAATGTGAATCAGTCATAATTATATATATATCTCCCCTCCCTTTAGAGCCTCCCCTCCTACCATCCCCCTGCTCTAGGTTGTCACAGAGCACCAGGCTGGGTTCCCTGTGTTCTGCAGCTGCTTACCCATTAGTTATCTATTTTATACATAATAATGTATGTATGCCAATGCTACTCGCACAATTCATCCTACCCTCTCCTTCCCCTGCTGAGTCCACATGTCCATTCTCTTTGTGTTGACTGACTTTTGATTAGTGACAAAAATAAGAAACCCCCCCAACAAAATAAGGACTTCCCTGGTAGCTCAGCTGGTAGAGAATCCGCCTGCAATGTAGGAGACCCTGGTTCAATTCTTGTGTTGGGAAGATCCCCTGGGGAAGGGATAGGCTACCCACTCCAGTATTCTTGGGCTTCCCTGGTGACTCAGATGGTAAAGAATCCACCTGCAGGATCCTCTATCACCCACCTCCCAGAGTAATGGAAATAAAAGCAAAAATAAATAAATGGGACCTAATTAAAGTTAAAATCTTTTACACAACAAAGGAAATTATAAGTGAGGTGAAAAGACAGCCTTCAGCCTTCAGAATGGGAGAAAATAATAGCAGATGAAACAACTGACAAATAATTAATCTCAAAAATATACAAGCAGCTCATGCAGCTCAATTCCAGAGAAATAAACAATCCAATTGAAAAATGGGCCAAAGAACTAAACAGACATTTCTCCAAAGAAGACATATAGATGGCTAACAAACACATGAAAAGATGCTAAACATCACTCATTATCAGAGAAATGCAAATCAAAGCCACAATGAGGTATCATCTCATGCCGGTCAGAATGGCTGCTATCAAAGAGTATACAAACAATAAATGTTGGAGAGGGTGTGGAGAAAAGGGAACCCTCTTACACTGTTGGTGGGAATGCAAACTAGTACAGCCACTGTGGAGAATAGTGTGGAGATTCCTTAAAAAACTGGAAATAGAACTGCCACATGACCCAGCAATCCCACTGCTGGGCATACACACCAAGTAAACCAGGATTGAAAGAGACACATGTACCCCAGTGTTCATCACAGCACTGTTTATAATAGCCAGGACATGGAAGCAACCTAGATGTCCATCAGCAGATGAATGGATAAGAAAGCTGTTGGTACATGTACACAATGGAGTATTACTCAGCTATTAAAAAGAATGCATTTGAATCAGTTCTAATGAGGTGGATGAAACTGGAGCCTGCTATACAGAGTGAAGTAAGTCAGAAGAAAATACCAGTACAGAAAATTAACACATATATATGGAATTTAGAAAGATGGTAATGATGACCCTATATGTGAGACAGCAAAAGAGACACAGATGTAAAGAACAGTCTTTTGGACTCTGTGGGAGAAGGCAAGGGTGGGATGATTTGAGAGAATAGTATTGAAACATGTATATTACCATATGTGAAATAGATCGCCAGTCCAGGTTTGATGCATGAGACAGGGTGCTCAGGGCTGGTGCACTGGGATGACCCTGGGGGATGTTATGGGGAGGGAGGTGGGAGGGGGTTTCAGGGTGCGGAACATGTGTACACCCATGGCTGATTCATGTCAATGTATGGCAAAAACCACTACAATACTGTAAAGTAATTAGCCTCCAATTAAAAAAAAAAAGAATCTGCCTGTAGTGCAGGACACCTGAGTATGATCCCTGGGTTGGGATGATCCCTGGAGGCAAGCATGGCAATCCACTCCAGTATTCTTGCCTGGAGAATCCCCATGTACAGAGAAGCCTGGCAAGCTACAGTCCATGAGCTTGAAAAGAGTCAGAAATGATTGAGTGACTAAGTCCAACACAGCACAACAAAATAAACAAAGAGATCATTGAATGTCCATTAGTGTTGTAATGGATAAAGTTTAAAAGCTACAAGCCACTTATATTTCACTCATTTAGTATTGACATCAGATAGTGTCATATTCTGTTGTTTTAAGAAAACTTTTTGAGCATTCCCTCTGGGTTCTAGACATGAAATATTGGAGATAACAAAGCAGTGTCCCTCTCCTATAGATCTTACATTCAGTGGGCAAGAAAAAGTCAGTAAAAATACTTCAGGAAGTAAGAAGTTGTATGAAGAAAACTGAGGAATTAGAGAAATAAGCTAGAGAAGGCAAAGGTCTGAATCAGAAAAATGTTCGGTGCATTCAAGGAACAGCAAGAAGGATGAGTGAGAAAGAAAAGGGAGGCAATGAAGTCAGTAGAATCTGCCTGTAGTGCAGGACACCTGAGTATGATCCCTGGGTTGGGATGATCCCTGGAGGCAAGCATGGCAATCCACTCCAGTATTCTTGCCTGGAGAATCCCCATGTACAGAGAAGCCTGGCAAGCTACAGTCCATGAGCTTGAAAAGAGTCAGAAATGATTGAGTGACTAAGTCCAACACAGCACAACAAAATAAACAAAGAGATCATTGAATGTCCATTAGTGTTGTAATGGATAAAGTTTAAAAGCTACAAGCCACTTATATTTCACTCATTTAGTATTGACATCAGATAGTGTCATATTCTGTTGTTTTAAGAAAACTTTTTGAGCATTCCCTCTGGGTTCTAGACATGAAATATTGGAGATAACAAAGCAGTGTCCCTCTCCTATAGATCTTACATTCAGTGGGCAAGAAAAAGTCAGTAAAAATACTTCAGGAAGTAAGAAGTTGTATGAAGAAAACTGAGGAATTAGAGAAATAAGCTAGAGAAGGCAAAGGTCTGAATCAGAAAAATGTTCGGTGCATTCAAGGAACAGCAAGAAGGATGAGTGAGAAAGAAAAGGGAGGCAATGAAGTCAGTAAAGTAAGCAAAGACTATATCATGTAGACCCTCGGAGGCCTAGGGAAGGGGTTTGGATTTTTCTGAGAATACAATACTATGTCATTAGAATTTTGAATTGAGGGACTGGAATGGCGACTATCAGCGTGACGGGAACTGATTTATGTTTTGAAAAAGTTAGTCTGCTTGCTGTAAGACAAAACGTAAGGGCTCAATACTGCAGCCTTTGTAGTGCATACTTTTGATGGTGACACAGGCCACTATATAATTTTCAAGTCTCACGTTTGAACTAGATAGGCAAATTTTGAAATTTAGAAGGCAAAGTTGTAACTTCTTTGAGATACATCTAAAGAAATATTTAGGTTTCCAAGTTCTTAATGACTGACATGGTGAAATATTTGAAGGTTAAAATTTGTTTCTTACTGAGTCATGTAGTTCACTCATTTAAAAGTATGTATACAACTCTGCAAGGTTAGTCCTCTGGTAGACACTCTGAGGACATTCCACGCTCAGTAAAGGATGCCTGTTAAACACCGTACCTGTGGTAGTCACATAGTGGTCACACAGTTATGCTTTTGTAAAATTTGTAAAACTGAGGCATTTTAAATGTAATCAGCTAAGGCCACTTTTGTGAGGTACTTTGGAGTAGCTGGTAGCACATTTTAGACCCAGAAAAGGGAAAAGTGAGTTGGGGGCACATTTTCTTTGAGTTTAATGGTATATATTTAGGTAGCTTGCAGTTACTTATGTGTCTATCTAAGGCATTGTTCGGAGAAGGCAATGGCAACCCACTCCAGTGCTCTTGCCTGGAGAATCCCCGAGACGGGGGAGCCTGGTGGGCTGCTGTCTATGGGGTCGCACAGTCGGACACAACTGAAGCAACGCAGCAGCAGTAGCAGCAAGGCATTGCTAGATGTCTGAATGGTGTTAGAAAAGCTTTCAATACACTCCCACGGCCCACTGTGCCTGCTCAGCCAGCAATGTGACAGACAAGTGTAAGTCCAGAGTCTACAGCACCAAGTGAAGGCATCCTGGGCACTGTAACTGGCAGCTTGCAAGGATGCTGCCTCCTGGTATTCATGTCCTGTGCAATTGCTTTCCCCTAAGTGTAGGCAGAGCCTAGGGACTCCTTCCAGTTGAATAGTGATGGGATGTCACTTCTGTGATTAAGTTGCAAAAGAGACTGTGGCTTCCTCTTGTGAGTGCATTCTCTCTAGCTGCTTTCTCTCTCATATTCTTGCTTACACACACTTCCCTTTGCATGAAGGCAGCTGCCATGTTGTGAGATGCTTAGTGTAGAGGCACAAGTGGAAAGGAACATTTATTAAGAATAACCATTTGAAATAGAATGAATCAGATTTCTATTTGTAACCATCAACCTATAAGAAACTTACAAAAAGCAAAAACATCTTTTATAGCTGATATTGGAGAAATTTGATGGGAGTTTCTTACAATTTTCCTATAAAAATACAAGGAAATGTATCCAGAGATATACAATTAATCAAAAATTTACATTCTCTAGACTTAGTGATCTTTATAGTATACGTCTGTACCTTACTGTTCAGTTCAGTTCAGTTCAGTTGCTCAGTTGTGTCCGACTGCGACCCCATGAATTGCAGCACGCCAGGCCTCCCTGTCCATCACCAACTCCCGGAGTTCACTCAGACTCACGTCCATCGAGTCCGTGATGCCATCCAGCCATCTCATCCTCTGTCGTCCCCTTCTCCTCCTGTCCCCAATCCCTCCCAGCATCCGAGTCTTTTCCAATGAGTCAACTCTTCGCATGAGGTGGACAAAGTACTGGAGTTTCAGCTTTAGCATCATTCCTTCCAAAGAAATCCTAGGGCTGACCTCCTTCAGAATGGACTGGTTGGATCTCCTTGCAGTCCAAGGAACTCTCAAGAGTCTTCTCCAACACCACAGTTCAAAAGCATCAATTCTTCAGCACTCAGCTTTCTTCACAGTCCAATTCTCACATCCATACATGACCACAGGAAAAACCATAGCCTTGACTAGA
>SJXQ01012321.1:0-13926 GCA_006408695.1 Aepyceros melampus
CAGAAACTAATATAATGTCCTGTGTCAATTATAATTCATTTTTAAAAGAGTTAAATCTTAAAAAATGTGAAGCTACAATTACTAGTTTTTTTGAAGGACCATGCTAGTGAACAATCGTTTTAGTGAGTAGACCCACTAAAAAAAGTACATTTTTTCCATTGGCTTGATAAATTGTATTTATTTATACTTCTTATTGAAGAAATAAAATTTAAAGAAAGATTGCTGAACTCAGAGATTCTGATAAAATCTAAATTTATGAGTATTTCTTCCACAATGCAAATTCTGCAAGCATTGTGATTTTTATCTTCTGTTTTATTTTCTTTCTTGCTTTGTATTCTCCATTTGTTTTCATATCTTTGTTGGTACCTAGCAGATTGCCATACATAGAGGGAACTCCATAAGTTGTGAAGGGGTTATAGAAATAAGGAGAGAGAGAGATACTCTGAGGAGAAGATAAAACTGAGTGGAGTGACTTTTCCAGCTTCAACTTAGCCCTGGATACTCAGAGATTCTGATAAAATCTAAATTTATGAGTATTTCTTCCACAATGCAAATTCTGCAAGCATTGTGATTTTTATCTTCTGTTTTATTTTCTTTCTTGCTTTGTATTCTCCATTTGTTTTCATATCTTTGTTGGTACCTAGCAGATTGCCATACATAGAGGGAACTCCATAAGTTGTGAAGGGGTTATAGAAATAAGGAGAGAGAGAGATACTCTGAGGAGAAGATAAAACTGAGTGGAGTGACTTTTCCAGCTTCAACTTAGCCCTGGATTGGATACAGATAACAGTGGTGGTGTCATTTTCACCTGTTTCCATGATTACAAATAAGAGCAGTGCATGCGTGCTAAGTTGTTTCACTCATGTCTGACTGTAGCCTGCCAGTCTCCTCTATCCAAGGGATTCTCCAGGCTAATATACTGGAGTGGATTACCTCACCCTCCTCCAGGGATCTTCCCTACCAAAAGATCAAATCCACATTTCTTGTGTCTCCTGCATTGGCAGGTGGAGTCTTTACCATTAGCACCACCTGGGAAGCCCAATGAGATCAGAATGCCTCTTAAAGAATTGTCTCAACAAACTGTACATATAACTAAAAAACAAATGGTGAGAATGAGATGGTAAGATGATGACGGATGCAGCAGTTGGCGCTCAGAAGCTGAGGTAGACAAGGTGGCCATTGGACCCTTAAGCAGCCAGGGAACTTGGGGATTCCCCCTGCTGAAGTCTCTAAGGGCAGTCCACTGCCAGAGGCAGGTCATGGGAGGCTGAACGCTACTCAACTCTTAGAAGCACCAGCTGCTTCATTCACAAAACACAACAGCTTTGAGGAGTGAGGCAGGAAGTGAGCCATTTCTGAGCTACAAAAACTAGTTTCTAAACAGAGATCAAGACCTGAGCCGTAGGAGTGGGAGCACTGACTCCAAGACCATAGACTACCAGAAAACTAACCCTCAGTTCAGTCGCTCATTCCTGTCTGACTCTTTGCGACCTCATGAATTGCAGCACATCAGGCCTCCCTGAGCATCACCAACTCCCGGAGTTCACTCAGACTCACGTTCATCAAGTCCATAATGCCATTCAGCCATCACATCCTCTGTCATCCGCTTTTCCTCCTGCCCCCAATCCCTTCCAGCATCAGAGTCTTTTCCAATGAGTCAACTCTTCGCATAAGGTGGCCAAAGTACTGGAGTTTCAGCTTTAGCATCATCCCTTCCAAAGAAATCCCAGGGCTGATCTCCTTCAGAATGGACTGATTGGATCTCCTTGCAGTCCAAGTACTCTCAAGAGTCTTCTCCAACAACACAGTTCAAAAGCATCAGTTCTTCAGTGCTCAGCCTTCTTCACAGTCCAACTCTCACATCCATACATGACCACAGGAAAAACCATAGCCTTGACTAGACGGACCTTTGTTGGCAAAGTGATGTCTCTGCTTTTGAATATGCTATCTAGGTTGATCATAACTTTTCTTCCAAGGAGTAAGCATCTTTTAATTTCATGGCTGCAGTCACCATCTGCAGTGATTTTGGAGCCCCCAAAAATAAAGTCTGACAATGTTTCCTAGTTCCTCTTCACTTTCTGCCATAAGGGTGGTGTCATCTACATATCTGAGGTTATTGATATTTCTCCCGGCAATCTTGATTGCCTTTTCTCATGATGTACTCTGCATAGAAGTTAAATAAGCAGGGTGACAATATACAGCCTTGACGTACTCCTTTTCCTCTTTGGAGCCAGTCTGTTGTTCCATGTCCAGTTCTAACTGTTGCTTCCTGACCTGCATACAGATTTCTCAAGAGGCAGGTTAGGTGGTCTGGTATTCCCATCTCTTTCAGAATTTTCCACAGTTGATTGTGATCCACACAGTCAAAGGCTTTGGCATAGTCAATAAAGCAGAAATAGATGTTTTTCTGGAACTCTCTTGCTTTTTCCATGATCCAGCAGATGTTGGCAATTTGATCTCTGGTTCCTCTGCCTTTTCTAAAACCAGCTTGAACATCAGGAAGTTCACGGTTCACATATTCCTGAAGCCTGGCTTGGAGAATTTTGAGCATTACTTTACTAGCATGTGAGATGAGTGCAATTGTGTGACAGTTTGAGGGAGTATCAAATAGTGAGAACTCCCACAAAAGAAATCACTTGAATATTGGTTGGCATCACCCAACCAGTGGTATCACCCTGTGCAAAAATACAAACCCAATAATCAACACACAGGATTACCACCTCACACAGCCTTGCCCATCAGAGGAAAAACAAACAAACAGAAAAACTCAGCATAAATCTCACCTTATACGAAGGTTAAACAATCCAGTGCACCAACCTTAGAGGGGTAAAAACCAAAAGGAAGAAAGAATTCAACCTTGAAGACTGGGAAAGAAAGAAAGAAAGTGAAGTCAGTCAGTCATGTTTGACTGTTTGTGACCCCATGGACTGTAGCCTATCAGGCTCTTCTGTCCATGGGATTTTCCAAGCAAGAATACTGAAGTGGGATGCCATTTCCTTCTCCAAGAGATCTTCCCGACCCAGGGATTGAACCCAGGCCTCCCGCATTGTAGGCACATGCTTTATGGCCTGAGCCAGGAAAGTCCAAAGGCTGGGAAAAGGAGACTTCAAACACAATAAGTTTAAAAAAAAATAAGAATAATGAAAAGGCAGAGAAATACTACACAAATGAACAAACAAACTAGAAACACAGAAGTTCAAATAAATGAAGAGGAAATAGGCAAACTACCTGAAAAAGAATTCAGAATAATGATAGTAAATGTGATTAAAAAAAAAAAAAAAACCTTGAAAACAGAAGGGAGAAAATGCAAGAATAAATTAACAAAGGCCTAGAAGAATCAAAGAATAAACATACAGAGACAAACAACACAATTACTGAAATTAAAGATACTCTAGAAGGAATCAATAGCAGAATATCTGAAGCAGAAGAACGAATCAGTGAGCTGGAAGATAAAATGGTGGAAATACCTTTTGAAGAGCAGAATAAAGTAAAGAATGGAAAGAACAGAGGACAGTCTCAGAGACCGCTGGGACAATATCAAATGCACCAACATTCGAATTATAGAGGCCCCAGAAGAAGAAAAAAGAAAGGGTATGAGAAATTTTTGACCTAAATGTAAGACTAGAAACTATAAAACTATAAAACTCCTAGAGGAGAACATAGGCAAAACACTCTCTGACATAAATCACAGCAGTATCTTCTATGATCCACCTCCCAGAATACTTGAAATAAAAGCAAAAATAAACAAATGGGAGAGTGGCAGTGTAACATGTATGATATCATAAGTGAAACGAATTGCTGGTCTAGGTTCGATGCAGGATGCAGGATTTAAAATAAAATAAAATTCATGGTGACATAAAAAAAAGCTCTTTGGTTGAAACATTCACATAAATGTTCAGAAGTCATTATATCTTCTAAGAACATTAGAAAGTGGTCCTTGTTAATACTTATATTGTCAAAGAACTTTTGCTTCCTGAAAGCTAGACTAAAATGTATGTTTTTCATTTCATCTTGCTTAAATAAACAGAGCTGTCAAGATCTGATGGATATTTCATAATGATGGTACTAAAAAGCTTAAGTGGAAGCATTTGAAAATCTCAAAAATTTTAGGCTTCCCTTTAAAAACAAGTTTATTTTTAAGCATTTTGTTTCTGTCTCCCTCGATAGCTGGCATTTGAGTGCTTTGTTTTTCCCATTTATAACCCACAAATGATTCACACTATTTTAAAAAATAAAACCTTATCTGGGGGAGAAAGAGAGCACAAATTACCTTTTTGAAAAAGTGGACTCCTGATTAAATAAAAACAACTTTGTAAAAGAAGGTGTAGAAGGCTGGAATTTTGAGAAGGAATCAGTGGAACTGCTAAGAATTTAAATATGGGACACAGATGAAGAAGCAAATAAGTTGCAGTGATAATTTGTCAAGATCTTTACCAGATGAATCTTCTCCAGTTACTTGTGGGAATATTTGGCCCCCCAGGTGAATTCCCTGAGTTAATCACTTTTCTTTTTAACAATTCTAACAATGAACAGTCCAAGTTTTGCCCATATGGGAATGCAAATGTGGAAGTGATTTCAGAGTAATGTAGATCATGTCTGCATGTCTGGCTAGACTTATTTGTCCCATGTGCATTCCTTTAAGTCTAACTGACTGTGATCCAATGGGTTCTTTTGAGAGGTGAGCCAGACAACTATTCCAACATATTGTGAATTTCTATTAGAGTGTACACCATTAAGAGTAAATTTGAACTCTTTAAGTTATAGGTTATTTTTCATATTTTTCTCATTTTACACTTTGTTATATAACTGAATTATACATAGCATTTTTAAATAAAATGTGATTTTTTATAATTTATGAGTAAGGATCCAATTAATTATGCTCACTGGACATATAGTAATTATTCTTCAACTCCTAGATTTGTACTTTCAGGGGGGGAATGCATCTCTTTGCTTTATTTTTAGTTTGTTTTAAAACGAAATATCTGCTAAGCACAAATTCAAAGTGAGGGAGACTAGAGGAAAATCAAACATATAGTCCAACTCCCACATTTTTAGCTATACAGTTTAAAACATATGGATAAATGGCCATTGGACCTAAGCTGAATGGAATTGTATTCATGAAGAGAATCATGAACAGAGTCTGGACTCAAGTACCTATTATGGAAAAAATATGAGAAGGTAATGCCTTAGAAAAACAAAAAATCAGAAAATCAATGTACCAAATAGTATGATGATTTTTTTTCTCTTTTACTCATCACAAAATTCTATGCAAAGAGTATGTCTGAAACCCAATATTATCTTAAAGTGAACATATCTGAAAACCAATATTGTTTTAAAGTGGATTTTTTTTAATTTCAAAAACATAAGTAATTGGAGTGTATTTTAGGGACTTTTTTTATCTATTTTAATGAAATTTTTCCAAGAGTAACCAGACTAGGCTAATTTTTAGTCATTTACCTGGAACCAATATGCCAACAGAGTAACATAAAATAAAATATGATTTAGCCATCCCTATCATTATAAAAATTGGAACAATTTACACAGGGGAAATTGTAAGACTTAAATAGAAAATGTTTCCCAATTTAATGTGTTATAATACCTCTAGCAATGTGAACATATCTGAAAACCAATATTGTTTTAAAGTGGATTTTTTTTAATTTCAAAAACATAAGTAATTGGAGTGTATTTTAGGGACTTTTTTTATCTATTTTAATGAAATTTTTCCAAGAGTAACCAGACTAGGCTAATTTTTAGTCATTTACCTGGAACCAATATGCCAACAGAGTAACATAAAATAAAATATGATTTAGCCATCCCTATCATTATAAAAATTGGAACAATTTACACAGGGGAAATTGTAAGACTTAAATAGAAAATGTTTCCCAATTTAATGTGTTATAATACCTCTAGCAAAGCATTTTTCACTGCAACAATAACTCTTTGTGACTCTTTCCCTCATTTTCTTCAAAACAAATGCACTTACTTAAAACTGCTGCTACTGCTAAGTCACTTCAGTCGTGTCCGACTCTGTGTGACCCCATAGACGGCAGCCCACCAGGCTCTCCCATCCCTGGGATTCTCCAGGCAAGAATACTGGAGTGGGCTGCCATTTCCTTCTCCAATGTATGAAAGTGCAAAGCGAAAATGAAGTTGCTCAGTTGTATCCGACTCTTGGCGACCCCATGGACTGCAGCCTACCGGCTCCTCTGTCCATGGGATTTTCCAGGCAAGAGTACTTGAGTGGGGTGCCATTGCCTTCTCCGAATACTTAAACTACATAGTGTAATAATAGATGTGTGCATGGATTTTAAATTCATGAAATTACCATTAAAACTCAAGGAATTATTCCACTATTCTTTGATCAATTTTCAACTGTTCTGAACTTTCTATTAGGACTTTTCTTGAACCAATACTGATCCAAAATATATTCACTGACACAACTCTGATGTGGAAAATATAGACTCTCTGACTATCTAAAATCTCTAGTTAAGTTCTATGGGCGATGCCACCATATCTTTTGTATAAACTGAAAAACCTTCAAGGAAATATTTCACCAATACAACTTCTGCTACATGGTTCATTTATCTGCTATATCTTGTTTGAGGATAACAAATAGTGGGCTCAGTTTAAGGAGTTTCTGGGTCCTCTTAGGAACTGTGGAATGCCTTAGGCTAATTTAGACAGTGTAAGCAATCAACAAATGCCAATATTTTCTCACATCAGTATTTCTGAAACATTAATTACAATGCATGCACCTAATCAAAATTGGAAGTTATTCCTGCAGATTTGAACTCAAAGTGTTTATGAAAATCGTACAAATACCAGGGTGTGGAGGCTTCCCAGGTGGCATGGTGGTAAAAAATCTGTCTGTCCATGCAGGAGACACAAGAGAAGTGGGTTCAATCCCTCAGTCAGGAATATCCCCTGGAGGAAGAAATGGCAACTCAATCCAGTATTCTTGCCTGGAAAATTCCATGGACACAGGAGCCAGGGGGGCTACAGTTTATGGGGTTGCAAAAAGCTGGACTCAACTGAGCGAATAAGTATGCACGCACAGATACCAGGCTATCAGCTTGGTGAGGACCTATATTCCAAGTACATTATTCTCTGTCTGGCTTATTAGTGAAAGCAAAAGTCACTCAGTCATATCTGACTCTTTGCAACCCCACAGACTATACAGTCCATGGAATTCTCCAGGCCAGAATACTGGAGTGGGTAGCATTTCCTTTCTCCAGGGGATCTTGCTAACCCAGGGATCGAACCCAGGTTTCTCGCATTGCAGGTATATTCTTTACCAGCTGAGCCACAAGGGAAACCCAAGAAGATTGGAGTGGGTACCCTATCCCTTCTCCAGCGGATCTTCCAGACACAGGAATCAAACCAGGGTCTCCTGCATTGCAGTCAGATTCTTTACCAACTGAGCTATCAGGGAAGCCGGCTCATAATTAAGTATACAGTAAATATCTACTGGAAATTAAATGAAAAGATATTTCATTGGTAAAAATACATTACTTTCCATAACAGATGACATATTTGAATTGTCAGCACTTTGAAAAGTCATTCAAAAAGACTGCAAGGAGGCCTCAGCCCACCTCCAGATCAGCACACTTCTCCAGTCTGATGGCTGACAATGATTGTTTAACTTGATATTTGAGACAACTACCTCATACTTTTCCATTTTTTTCTTGAGTTTTTTTCCCAATTTTACTCAACATATATTCTTTGAAAATCTACTATATATACAATATTTGTCATAGAAATTTTTTTAATATTTTGATTTTTCAATCCACACATATCTACACAACGTATTTGTGTTTAATTATTCCACTGAACCCAATTTAGGGGATAAAGGCTCTTTGTCATACACTGATAGGCTCACAGTTGCATCTGTAGCTTTAAGCCAAGAATTGCTAGTCGATGGCCACTTTTGAAGTGTCAGACTGAAGGCACTAAACTTGCTTAAGTGCTTCACAGGGCTGCCAAATTGCATAAGGATGGCAGAGTTGACGGGGTGGCGGGGAGAGGACATTATAATTCTGCCACCAGTTTCCTGGTAGTGAAGTTTTAAGTACTGGAAAGAGTTACCATGAATGTATATAAAACCATTTTAGGAAATCTCTCTCACTAGAAAGATAACCCTTGGCGAGATGGTCTAGAGGGTAATCTTATCATTTTAGCCTAAAACACCACTAGTTCTGATTCTAAGATAAGAATGGAAAGAATATTCTAAACAACAATTATGATTTTATCATTTTAGCACTGAGTGATTATGGAATCTACTTGCTTCTGTGTGTTCACACCTCAGTGCTTCTGAGTATGCTGTTGTTGTTCACTCACTCAGTCACGTCCAGTTCTTTGTGACCCCATGGGCTGCAGCAAGCCAGGCTTCCCAGTCCTTCACCATCTCCAGGAGTTTGCTCAAACTCATGTCCATTCCGTTGGTGATACCATCCAACCATCTCATTCTCTGGTGCCCCCTTCTCCTCCTGCCTTTGATCGTTCCCAGAATCAGGGTCTTTTCCAATAGGTCAGCTCTTCGCATCAGGTGGCCAAAGTTTTAGAGCTTTAGCTTCAGCATCAGTCCTTCCAATGAATATCCAGGGTTGATTTCCTTTAGAATTGACCATTTTGATCTCCTTGCAGTCCATGGGATTCTCAAGAGTCTTCCCCAACACCACAGATGTGTAAAACAAGCAACAGAGGTGACAGCAATGTATGTGAGAAGGCCTGTGCTTGTTCCCATCTGGGCACAGACATGTGCTGAGGGAGCTCCATGTTTCCTAGAGTGAATGTGGATCCTGTCAGATCCTAAGAGAGCCCAGCCCTTCAAACAAGGGCCAGTCAAGCTATTCATGTGCCTCAGAAAGATGGAATAAAACTTACATAAAGGCGTTTATGATCTAGAGGAATGACTGTTCCTTTGTTCTCTCCTGAATCCAATGCTGTCTCCATATAACTTTAATACAGATCTTTTTAGATCTGTGGGTTATAACCAACTTACAGAAATCTCTAAAGATGGCTATTTTAAATTGCCTTTTAAATATTCATTACCAATATGGAGTGAAATTTGGAGCCTTTATTTTATTTCATTTTAATTGTATAGGCCGTGTACAAAGGAGAATTTTTCTTTCTTTATAAATGTTTACTGGAGTGTAGTTGATTTACAATGCTTTGTTAGTTTCAGGTGTACAGCAAAGTGAATCAGTTATACCTATACATATATCCACTCTTTTTTTCAGATTCTTTTCTCATATAGGTCATTACAGAATATTGAGTACAGTTCTCTGTGCTACACGATAGGTTCTTATTAGTTATCTATCTTACATATTGTTATGTGGATGTCAATCGCAATCTCCCAATTTATTCCTCCCTCCCTTATCCCCTGGTAATTATGTTTGTTTTCTACATCTTTTATAGCACTTACTATATGCTAGGCACAGTTCTAACATGTCTCATAAACATTGCTCCTTTAATGACCGTAATGACTCCAGGAGTTAGGTAATATTATTGCTTTTCCTACTTTACAAATAAAGGAACTGAGGCAAGAAGAGTGAATGTACAACTTGCCCAAGTCATGCTGCAAGGAAATGGCAGGGGTAAAATCCAGCTGATCCGCCCCCAGAGTAAATGCTTTGCTCATTTACTTTCTGAGCAGGCTCATTAATGCTTTGCTGCAGCTATCCTGCTGCTGCTACTGCTGCTAAGTAGCTTCAGTCGTGTCCAATTCTGTGTGATCCCATAGAAGGAAGCCCACCAGGCTCCCCCATCCCTGGGATTCTCCAGGCAAGAATACTGGAATGGGTTGCCATTTCCTTCTCCAATGCATGAAAGTGAAAAGTTAAAGTGAAGTCACTCAGTCATTTCCAACTCTCAGCGAACCATGGACTGCAGCCTACCAGGCTCCTCCATCCATGGGATTTTCCAGGCAAGAGTACTGGAGTGGGGTACCATTGCCTTCTCCAACACCTATCCTAGCTGATTGCTTTTAAGATTAATGGCACTTGCACCTGAATTTGAATCCATACTCTGCCCCTGGTTAACTATTTGACAAAGTATTTGCTTCCTCTCTATATAAATTGGGAATAACATGGCCTACTCATTGGAAAAGACTCTGATGCTGGGAGGAATCAGGGGCAGGAGGAGAAGGGGATGACAGAGGATGAGATGGCTGGATGGCATCACTGACTCAATGGACATGAGTTTGAGTAAACTCCCGGAGTTGGTGATGGACAGGGAGGCCTGGCGTGCTGCGATTCATGGGGTCGCAAAGAGTCAGACACAACTGAGTGACTGAACTAAACTAAACTAAACTAACTCAAATGAAAAGGACTGAAGTAAAGCTAAATTCAGCCTACTCCCTGGCACCTAGAAGGCATAGCCACAACTGAGTGTTGCTAGTTTTATCACATCATTGCCAACGGTGTTGGCAGGATATTTTCACACAAATAGAAATAGCATCAACTACTATGTTTAGGACATCTAATATAGTTTCAACAATTCTTTATTCCATTTAATCTTTGCAAAAAAAAAGTTACAAGGAAAAGATGCTTCCTGTTTCACATAATTAAAAACATGTTTCCAAAATTGACTAATAAACTTGAGAAATCATATCTATATACTGGAAGAGTTTGTGTGGTTTTTTGAAAAGGAGAAGAAAATGAATTGGAGGTCAGTGAAGCAACTGCTTCTGTATGTGTGAGTAAATGGATTTTAAAATAAACAAAAAAATGAATTTATAAGCTGTAAAGACTTAATTGTCCTCATTTGACCTGATCTTTTCCATTTAATTCAAATGATATTATGTTTGATTACCTAAAAGCCACTGGTATATATTTCAGGTACATCAACAAACATAATATAACACCATTCTATTTTAATCTTCCCAAGAGTATTTCTGCTGAACTGATTTTTTTTTTTCAAAATCCTTGAGGAAAATTTACTGTAGTAGAAGTAGAAAATGCTAATACATATTGATTTAGACCTTTGACACCACTCAAACAGTTGAAGCTAAAACCTTCTTCTTTTAAAAGCCTATTTACATATTATTCTTGATTACAAGAGTATATTGTCTGTTCCAGTATCCATTAAACATGCTAAGTAATTAAAATTACAGTCAACTGTCTCCTTAAGCTAGCAAAACTACAAGGAAATAGAAGAAAATTTACTAACCTGTCTTTTCTCAGGACAATAATGCTTTGCTTAGGTTCGGCTATCAAACATTTTTATTTATTATTTTTCTAAGAAATAGAGAGACAAATTAAATATTTCTTTTAGCCAGTAAACTGTGTACTCCTACATAAGACAAAATTCAAAAAAATTTCCTGTATTTTGAGTTACATATAGAATAACTGCCATCCATCCCTTCAATATACTATTGAATGAACATGTGTTATTAAATGAACATGTATTATTAAATGAAATAACATATGTAAAGTGCCTAACAGTCTTCTCATCACTTAGAAATCAATCAATATTGGCTTTCATTTTTCATACTATGCTTTAGATTGCTAATATATTATTTTTCTGAAATCTTTATTATGTACCAGTGTAAGCAGTATGCTGCTACTGCTGCTGCTAAGTCGCTTCAGTCATGTCCGACTCTGTGCAATCCCATAGATAGAAGCCAACCAGGTACCCCCATCCCTGGAATTCTCCAGGCAAGAACACTGGAGTGGGTTGTCATTTCCTTCTCCAACGCATGAAAGTGAAAAGTGAAAGTGAAGTCGCTCAGTCGGGTCCGACTCTTAGTGACCCCATGGACTGCAGCCCACCAGGTTCCTCTGTCCATGGGATTCTCCAGGCAAGAGTACTGGAGTGGGGTGCCATTACCTTCTCTCTGTAAGCAGTATAAAAAGTCTTTAATTTAGGTGAAAGGGATCTTTACTAAGAGGTTTGTCATTGCATGCTATCTGCCATTTGAAAAACTTGGTATGCACTGGACAGCAATCTGCCAACATTAAGGTAAAAAAGAGAAATGCATCAGAAGCTAGATAAAGCTGATGAAGGTAAACATCCAGGGCTTTTGATTTTAACAGCACTCTGTCCCCTACCAAAGAGAGTGCATTGTACTAAAAGTAGCCTCCCAAAATTCACATGTTGAAAGCTTAACTCCCACTGTGATGGTATTAGGAGGTCATTAGGGCATGAGGGTGTTTCCCTCATGAATGAGACTAGTGCCCTTATAAATGAGACTCCAGAGAGTCTGGTCTCTAGCCTTCTTTCTGCTATGTGAGAATACAATATGGAGATGACTGGCTGTATTTTGGAAAAGGGCCTTACCAGAACCTAACTATATGAATACCCTGATCTTGGACTTCCAGCTTCCAGAACTGTGAGAGATAAATTTATGCTGTTTACGTCAGCCACCAAGTCTATGGTACTATGTCAATAGCAGTTCAAAATAAGACTGAGTGTACTGATCCTAAAAACATTGTGTCTTTGATCCCCAGAAGGCCTATCTATTATCAGTATATATTTCAGTGGCCCCCATAAAAAGCTTACAGTGGGAGAGAGGATGTCTTTCACACTACAAGGGTGTCTATCTGGGTCTGAGTGTTGGAGTCAGGCCAAGGAGGAGGTTGCTTTCCTTGGAGGGTAAAGTACACATGATAAATTCTTGGAGAACCTAGTTTAAGGGCATTTGCAGATCAGAACTTCATGTATTTCACATGTCTCAGAACAGTTATAGTACTATTCAAAACCAGCATGTGAGGAAAAGGCTTAAAAAATGAAAATAAAAAATTTTTAAATTAAGACAGAAATAAGTATAAAATTTATAACAAAGTTAAAAAGAAAATGGGCTTCCAAGGTGGCGCTGGTAGTAAAGAACACTCCTGCTAATGCAGGAGACATAAGAGACTCAGGTTTGATCCCTGGGTTGGAAGAACCCCTGGAGGAGGGCATTACAACCCTCTCTAGTATTCTTTCCTATGGTCAGAGGAGTTGCTGGCTATGGTCCACAGGATCACAAAGAATCAGGCATGACTGAAGAGGCTTAGCACTAATAAAAAACTGACAGAAATTAGAACTAAGTTCTTCTTGGCATCTTTAAGACTTGGATTTCATCTGTTAGAGGAGTCATTTCTATCTTTGCTTTAGCAGTAGCATGAAAACCATAATCTTTAAGGAAGAATAAAGACCTAAGGTCAATATTAACTTTAAATCATTTAATTCATATAACTTGACAAGTCTAAAAAACAATTAGGCAGAGTCATAAATTGCTGTTATTATGTTGTTGTTCAGTCACTAACTTGTGTCTGAATCTTTGCAACCCTGTGGACTGCAGCACACCAGGCTCCTCTGTCCTCCACTATCTTCTGGAGTTTGCTCAAATTCATGCCCATCGAGTCAGTGATGCTATCTAACCATCTCACTCTCTGCTGCCGACTTCTCCTTTTGTCTTCAGTCTTTCTCAGCATCAGGATCTTCTCCAGTGAGTCAGTGCTTCACATCAGGTGGCCAAAGTGTTAGAGCTTCAGCTTTAGCAACAGTCCTTCCAATGTGCATTCACAGTTGCTTTCCTTTAGGATTGATTGGTTTGATCTCCTTGCTGTCCAAGAGACTCTCAAGAGTCTTCTCCAGCACCACAGTTCGAAAGCATCAATTCTTTGGTGCTCAGCCTTCTTTGTGGACCATGTCTTATGTCTGTACATGACTACTGGAAAAACCATAGCTTTGACTATATGGACCTTTGTTGGCAAAGTGGTATCTCTGCTTTTTAATACTCTGTCTAGGTTTGTCATAGCTTTCTTCCAATGCATCTTTTAATTTCATAGCTACAATCACTATTTGCAGTGATTTTGGAGTATAAGAAAAGAAAATCTGTCACTGCTTCCACTTTTTCCCCTTCTATTTGCCATGAAGTGATGGGAACAGATGCCATGGTCTTTGTTTTCTAATGTGTTATTATACTTATGGCAAATAGAC
>SJXQ01012322.1:0-18651 GCA_006408695.1 Aepyceros melampus
AGAACATTACAAATCAAGTATACTTCAATAAAAAAATTAAGAACATGGTGCTTTGAACATTCTTATGCAGTATTTTGTTTGTTTTCTTTGTAAAGCCATGTATTTTTTTTCTCTTGAGATATAACAAGTGATGATTTGAATCAGTTCTAATGAGGTGGATGAAACTGGAGCCTATTATACAGAGTGAAGTAAGCCAGAAAGAAAAACAGCAATACAGTATACTAACACATATATATGGAAATTAGAAAGATGGTAATGATAACCCTGTATGCGAGACAATAAAAGAGACACAGATGTATAGAACAGTCTTTCGGACTCAGTGGGAGAGGGCGAGGGTGGGATGATTTGTGAGAATGGCATTGAAACATGTATAATATCATATATGAAACGAATAGCCAGTCCAGGTTCGATACATGATACTGGATGCTTGGGGCTAGTGCACTGAGATGACCCAGAAGGATGGTATGGGGAGGGAGGAGGGAGAGGGAGTTCAAGATAGGGAACACGTGTATACCTGCGGTGGATTCATGTTGATGTATGGCAAAGCCAATACAATATTGTAAAATAATTAACCTCCAATTAAAATAAATAAATTTATATTAAAAAAAAATGATGAAGGTGCAAGTGTTTAGGTAAACACATATTTTTAAATGTCCCACGGATGCACACTTAGAATTGGAGTTGTTGAGTCATGTGGCAAGTTCAAGGCTTACTTGGTGGCTCAGATGATAAAGAATCTGCCTGCAATGCAGAACACCCAGGTTCATCCCTGAGTTGGAAAGATCCCCTGGAGAAGGGAATGGCATCTCCTGCAAGTATTCTTGCCTGAAGAATTCTATAAGCAGAGGAGCCTGGCGGTCTATGGTCCATGGGGTCGCAAAAGAGTCAGACATGACTGAGTAACTTTCACTTACATGGCAATTGAAACATTTTAAGCATTTGCCCACATAACCTCCAAAGTTACTGTACCATTTTACATTTCTGACAAAAGTGTGTCAGAGTTATAGCTTCTCTGCATCCGCAGCATTTGGTGCTGTCACGACTTTTTGTGCCTTGTTTATGTGTCATTCTAAAGAGGTATCTTACTCTCTACTTTGCATTTCCCTACTGATTTATGAAATTACCACTCTTTCATGTGATTATTAATGCTTTTTTTTTTTCCTCATTTTTGGGTTGCCTTGCCTGTGGCTCAGCCGTAAAGAATCTGCATGCCAATGCAGAAGATGCCGGAGATGCTGGTTCGATCCCTGGGTCAGGAAAATCCCCTGGAGACGGAAATGGCAACCCACTCCAGTATTCTTATCTGGAAACATTCCATTGACACAGGAGCCTGACAGGCTAGAGTCAGACACAACTGTGTGCGTGAGCACACACACACACACACACACACACACTTGATTTTCTGGTTATTTTTGTCTGTTGTTTAGACACTATCATCATGATGTATCTTATGATCCAACATTGATATTTATTCCATAAACTGTTTCTTAAGTGTATGCCTTAATGTCTTGTCAGTTTGGGACCCATGATGTGGAGAATATGTATTATGTTTGAAAAATGGAAAAGGAAATGTAAGTAGATTAGTAATTTTTAGATATAATAAGCTCAGAATCATGTTTAAGAACAACAGCCAAAAAAATAACAATAATAAAGAATTGTTTAAAAGTGATGACTTAATAGGAGGTGAGGCTTCCCTGGTAGCTTGGCTGATAAAGAATCCACCTGCAATGCAGGAGACCCCTGGAGAAGGGAATGGGTAATCCACTCCAGTGTTCTTGCCTGGAGAATTCCCACGGACAAAGGAGCCTGGTGGGTCACAGTCCAAGGGGTTGCACGGAGTCGGGCACGACCAAGTGACAGCACGGCACAGCGCGAAGTATAAAGTAGCTCATAATTACTGAGATGTTGCTATTGTTAACAGCACAGGGAAGACCCTCATAGTTTTCAGTTTCACAGGTAACTGCATAATCTTTTAGCAAGCCTTAACGCTTTAACCACCTGCAATGCAGGAGACCCCTGGAGAAGGGAATGGGTAATCCACTCCAGTGTTCTTGCCTGGAGAATTCCCACGGACAAAGGAGCCTGGTGGGTCACAGTCCAAGGGGTTGCACGAGTCGGGCACGACCAAATGACTCAGCACGGCACAGCGCGAAGTATAAAGTAGCTCCTAATTACTGAGATGTTGCTATTGTTAACAGCACAGGAAAGGCCCTCATAATTTTCAGTTTCACAGGTGACTGCATAATCTTTTAGCAAGCCTTAACGCTTTATTTCGGAGAAGGCAATGAGACCCCACTCCAGTACTCTTGCCTGGAAAATTCCATGAACGGAGGAGCCTGGTGGGCTTCAGTCCATGGGGTCGCTAGGAGTCAGACACGACTGAGCGACTTCACTTTCCCTTCTCACTTTCATGCGTTGGAGAAGGACATGGCAGCCCACTCCAGTGTTCTTGCTGGAGAGTCCCAAGGATGGGGGAGCCTGGTGGGCTGCCGTCTATGGGGTCGCACAGAGTCGGACACGACTGAAGCAACTTAACAGCAGCAGCAGCAGCAGTGACGCTTCATTTGGGCTTTCCATGTAGCTCAGTTGGTAAAAAATCTACCTGCAATACTGGAGAACTAGGTTCGATTCCTGAGTCGAGAAGATCCCCTGGAAAAATGAAATGGCAACCCACTCCAGTATTCTTGCCTGGAGAATCCCATGGACAGAGGACCCTGGCGGGCTACAGTCCATAGCGTCACAAGAGTCGGACCCAACTTAGCATAACTTTCTTTCTCTTCATGCTTTATTTAAATCTTTTTCCTTTAGAATTGATATTCTAATATTTCTCTGTATTGAAAACTAATGATTTTTATTTGTTGCTAAATTATAGGAATGTGAAATGTGGAAAAATACTATGTACATATGATAAAACACGGATCATTTATGTTGAAAATGCCTCTGTTTTGTATGCCAACATAAATGGAAAGCACTGCGTTGGACTGGATTATGCTAATGGTGCTGAAGGCTCAGAAATGATGTGGGTAAAAGATGGAACTGTTTGTGGCAAAAGTAAGGTGTGTGGTCTTTTATTACCAGGTAATATACTAATTTCAAATTTTAAATGCATATGTGGTATTTTTCTTAAGTTAAATGTGTGTTTAATTTCAAAAAATAGGAAATAGTTTTGAAAATGAGAGAAATCTTAAAAGAAAAAACATAACCTGCTATTTACTATTTTTTCACATATGTTAACTGCATTGAGAATCATACTGCTCATTGATAGTTTTATTATTTCATGTATTTTTAATGTCATGATTTATATTTTTATATAATTACTTAAAAATAATGATTAAAGTAAAAAAAATTAAAGAAACATATGCTTATTTTAGTGATGAAGATGATAAAGGATTCACAGAGTAAAGGAAAGATCAATCAAAGGGATGAAAATCTGAAATACAGTTACTCTCCATTTCCTATAATGAACCTTCCATTAATTCTTTTAAATTGAAATAATTGATTTACAATATTGTGTTAGTTCCCAGTGTACATCATAGTGATTCAGTATTTTGCATATTATATTCTGTTATAGGTTATTAAAAAATAAAAAGTCCCTGTGCTATGCAGTATATCTTTGTCGCCTATCTACATTATAAATAGCACCTTATATACTATACCATTTGTCAGTATTTGTATACTATACAATTTGTACTATACTATACAATTTATACTCCTAATTTATCCCTCCCCACTTGGATCTCCCCTTTGGAGAGTTCTGTTTCAATTTTGCATATACATTCATTTGTATCCTTTTTAAGTTTCCACATATAACTGACGTCATATAGTACTTGACTTCCTCCATCTGACTCATTTTGCTATGCTCATCCACATTACTGAGAACAACAGTATTTCCTTCTTTTTATGCCTGAGTAATATTCCACATTCATATTTCTAAATATTACATATTATTTATAAATATTCAATTATTTATAAATATACTTATATAGATTTTATATTTTTAAAATCACATTTATAACCCAGTAGTCTGTTGATAGGTGCTTAAATTAAATTGCTTCTGAGTCTTGGATATTATAAATAGTACTGCTGTGAACATTGAGGAATATATTTTTTTTCAGATTTTTTTTTTTTTTACTTTACAATATTGTATTTTTTTGAATTAATGTCTTTCTTTTCTCCAGTTGTATACCCAGGAGTAGGATTGCTGGGTTGTATGGTAGCTTTAGTTTTACTTTTTTAAGGAAATTCCATAGTGTGTCCCATAGTAACTGTACCAATTTATATTGCCAGCAAAAGTATACAAGGGTTTCTTTTTCTCCACATCTTTCCCAACATTTGTTATTTGTAGAGATTTTGATGAAACTCATTCAAACAAGTGTGAGGTGATACATCATTGTAGTTTTGATTTGTATCTCTCTAATAATGAGAAATGTTGAACATCTTTTCATAGGCTTGTGGGCCAACTTTATATTTTATGTGGAAATATGTGTATTTGGTCTTCTGTTTTTGTTTTTATTTTTGTTTGGATATTGAGTTGGATAAGCTATTTATATATTTTGGACAGGCTTTCCTGGTGATTCAGTGGTAAAAACTCTGTCTGCCAATGCAGGAGACGTGGGTTTGATTCCTGGGCTACGAAGATCCCTTGGAGAAGGAAATGGTAACCCACTCCAGTATTCTTGCCTGAAAAATCCCACGGACAGAGGAGCATGGCGAGCTACAGTCCACGGGATCACAAAAGAACCAGACATGGCCTAGCTACTAAACAACAACAGTGTTTTGGATATTAACATCCTGTTGGTCACATCATTAGCAAATATTTCCTCTCAATCCATAGGTGTCTTTTGCTTTGTTGATCATTTCCTTTGCTGTGCAAAAGCTTTTAAGTTTAATTTATTTATTTTTTTTCTTTTGATTAGGAGATTTACCAAGAAAATATTGCTACAATTTATGTCAGAGAATCCTGCCTATGTTCTCGTCTAATAGTTTTATGGTTACTGGCCTTACATTTCAGCCTTTAAGCCATTTTGAGTTTATTTTTATAAATACTATGAGGGAATGTTTTAATCTTATTGTTTTTTGTGTTGCTATCTAGTTTTCCCAGTACCACTTGTGGGTAAAAGTGCCTTATCTCCACTGTATGTCTTTCGTACTTTTTCTCCTCTTTTGATAGGATGTGATTTTTTTGTTGTTAAAAAAATCTGTTGTTCAGAAAACACAGCCACTTCTCCCCAAGTTTATAGTCTGGCTCTGTGCTCAGGTAGTCCTTTGTAATTTCTTGGGTGCTCTGAGCCTTGAGAGTAGCCTGAGGAGGTGTTTTCTCTGAGGGTTTTGTGAATATGCGTGTCTTTGTGGCTTTTCTCATTCCCCATATACATGGACATTTTAGATGCTTTATTTTTCCAAACAGTCTCACCATGGTTGCCTTGGAGCCTCATATTGTCGACAGTATGTCTCCATGCATTCTCTACCCACCTATGTCTGCAAGTCTTAGTTTTCCTGAGCAGTGTCCAGCTGAGATTTGAGTCAAGTGGAACAGAAACCAGTCTTTAAGCAGTTCCCAGACAGATGAGATTATGAAAAATAAGATATCCTCTGGAAACTCTGCTCCTGCCTTCTCCAAACCTAGACTGTGCCATGCACCAGAGGTAGTGGGACAGCGTGAACAAAATGCTACAAAGTTTTCTAATGTTTTGGTGCTGCCATTTGTTCCGTCGTTTGCTTAGCTGTTGTGGTCCTCTGACTACTTCCAGAGCTCCTCTGGGTTGCTTTAGCCAGTTCTTCTTCCCCTCCCCCTCTTCCCCTTCCTCCCTTTCCTCCTCCTCCTCCTTCAGCTTCTTCCTGTAACATCTCTAAGGGAGAACAACACTTGGGGTGCCCAGTGCACCATTTTGCTGATGTCACACTCTAGATTAATTTTTCAGGATTTGGTGAAAATCTGCTTTTAATTCTGTCACTGGTGTACGGTGCATATAATCGCTTAAATCCTACATCCTTGGCCACTGATGACCACAGCGGGAATCGCTGGCTTCAGGTTTGGGTTACTTTTGTGAAATCACATTATCTCACATTTCCTGTGCAAAATGATTTTCATTTTATCTCAAGTACACAGTATTACTTGATATTACAAGTAAAATGATGTCTCAAAAAATAATATTTCTATATTTGGGGCTTTATGTTAGCTTTCTTATCTCATCAGTTGTACCACAACCAAGAAAGTTAGACATACCAGAAACCCTGGTGTCATTGCCTATCTCTTTTTTCATTCTTTAGATACAATTTATCACTAAACTTGGTGAATTAACTCTATCTCAAATACAATCACTGTTTTTGATCAACACCACTAAGCACTCAGTTTCACTCTAGGTTGTCATTTTTCTAGACTACTGCAATGTTGCTCTAGTTTGTCTCTCTATATTTTCTCTCAATTTTGCATTCTCTTTTTCAAAACTTCCTTTTTATCATCCTTCCATCTTCCAATTAAATCTCTAAATATGACTGATTGCTTACAAGTTATAGACCAACTTTCTGATCAAGATTACAAGACACAAACATATCCTCCATAATAACTTCTGTCACATCACATGTAGATTGTGTGTGTGTGTGTGTGTGTGTGTGTGTGTGTGTGTTTCTTTACCTTTTACAGCAATATAAGCAATATAAGGTTTTTTTGTTATTGCTATTCACTGCTGCTTTGTCAGGGTAAAGTGCATTGTAAGACTCAAATATTTAGTGAATTAATGTTTGAATGGATATTTTTGGTGTAACAGTGGCACTGCCCTTAATATTTTTAAAAAGTTACATAGTAGACATGATACAGTCATTTTGAAGATTTATTCTTTTTCTACAAGTACTTTGCCTTTCATTTCTATGCTTGATTGAATCCTGTTCAACATCAGGGCTCAATAAAAATGTTTTGCTGTCCTCATATATTCTTTGTTTTTTATTATTTCATAAAACTACTTTATTATAGTATTTTATGACACATTACCTTTGCTTTTATTTTATGTCTGTACTTCCTATCCTAGTATAAGCATAGAAGATGCTTTTATTTTTTTAACTTTCAGATAGTCTCATCTAGTGCTAGAAACTCAGTAGCACTATGAATTAACCACTTATTAGTAGTATGTTAATTTTATTATGAAATGAATACCTCTTATGTCTGTACAACACAGAATCCTTTTAGTAGATGCCAAGTATAGATGGTGGTTCAATTAACTTACTTTGGGACATTCCCTTTTTAGGTTTGCAAAAATAAGCAATGTGTAGATTCTTCATTCTTGAAATATGACTGTCAACCAGGAAAATGCAACAATCAAGGTGTAAGTATCAGTGAGTACTATGAGACACAAAGTATGTATCATTGAGAGTGATCTTTGGAAAGCAAACACATAGCTAAACACACATATACGTACACACACACACACACACACACACACGCACACAATCATAAACCAGGTAAGAAAATCAGCCTTATCTGACCTATGTATCTTTTCAAAATTTTAATAAACACAAATAATTGTAGCTGCTTAATTTACAAGGTGATATTTCTCCTGTTTCAGGTGTGTAATAATAAAAAGAACTGTCACTGTAACCCTACATATTTACCTCCAAATTGCCAAGAGTCAGTTCCAGGATGGGAAGGTGGGAGCATTGACAGTGGCAACTTTCCACCCTCAGTAACTGGTGTACCTGGTATACGTGGTATGCATTCTTTAACTGATGTACCTGATACTCTTGGTATGCCCGGTAAGTATTTATAACAAATTGAAATTATAATTCAGACAATGTTTTAATGTGTTAAACTTGACAAGGTAAACATTTTGTCTACTAATTTATATTTAGATTATGGTTGGACATCAAATAATAAACCACAGATGGCTATTTTACTTCCAGAGGCTAACGTGTTATACAAAATATATGTTATAAATAAGATATGCCAGTAGGGACCCGGGCAAGAAAACAGAAATCACTTTAGTCTTTCATACAGAAGGAATTAAGTACAAAACATGAGGTAGGGTAACATATAAGAGCATATATGAAAGCTAATCAGAGAACAGTGAGGCAATGCAGAGATTAGCAATGCAGGAATCCATTACCACTTCATAGGGCTGAAAGGACAATAAATGGAGATGGTATTACTAGAACCAGAATCTAAGCCATCTTGCATGACATATGACTATGGTTAGGGATAACAGGATCCAGAAGCAGGTAGAGGTACCCTTCAGAAAGAGCTGAAGGTATGGAGGAGGCAGAGACATAACTGCAGATGCTGGAGATGGAAAGGGATCGATACCATGAGAATTTCAGTCTGCCTGCTCTCCAAATTTTATCCAGTGAATCCGTGACTCCCATCAGCTAAATCTAACCAGAAGACAGAAGGTTTGGGAGCATAGGAAATGTAATTTCCTACAATCTTTTGTTCAAAGTAGAGGTGGATTTTAGAACATGCCAGTATACCCAGTGTTGCTTAGGACCTTTATACAAAAATTTATATTTACAGAAAAGCAAAGCAGTTTTCTCCAGATTTTGAGCCAGACTTAGTTCTTAACATTTCCACATTTATTCCAATTTTTGAAATATAATATTTAAGACCATTTATTAGAGACTATGTAAAAACATTATAACATGTATTAACAAGCTAGTTCTATTTTAGTGGGAACAATTAGCTTATCTTCAGATTCACTGTAATTAACTGCCTCTATCCATAAACACACATGCCTTTTCCCCCATGAGAAGAGGAGAGTATTCTTTCTTAGCATCCAAGTTGGCCTTCTAATTGGGCTTTTCAGAATACTACTTCTTGGGACTCTCTTTATTGGATACTCATTCTGTTGAAGATGATTGGCTGTATTTGAAATTTGACTTTGAGACACAAAAATACAACCATGAAACTAAGCCCTGCACAAACTCATGCCACACAAAATTCAAATGAAATGATTGTTTAAGTTCCTAAATTTGGGGATACTTTCTTTCACAAGTGCTCTCTAGATGGTGTATTTATATTTGTATAACAAGAGTCTAAAACATGTGCCATTAGCTTTGGAATTGGATGATTCGTGGAAGGCAGAACAGGAAACCTTTGAAGACTATCAGTATATGTTGACATTGTCTCAAGAGGACTGTTGGTGAGCAATTCAAAGACAGCTTAAAAGACATTATTAGAATTTGGAGAAATGAGAGCATTTATTATGAAATGGTGAATTGTGAGGCACCCTTGCTGCCTGTGGAATGTGAAAAATAGAATTCATGGTTCTTGTCAACAAAATTTCTAGGCAGATTGTAATGATTTCCAGGTTGGGCAATTGAAGTTACCTATGATAAAATGCAAGGAGACAGTAATTAATAATGAAGGAAAAGTTAAATTTTCAAGTAAAAAGAGTAAAAGAGTTAGAATTTTTGGCATGAAAATAAAACATTTTTATTCCTGAAATCTTCCAGAAAAACATTTTTAAAAGTAAGACGTGGCTAACAACTAAACTTAAGATATTTAGTAATAAAATTGGATCTCAGATAAAGATTTTCAAGCATATGTTAAACCCCTCTGTTAAGACCTCAGAAAAACCTTAAAGTGATGCTTCTTAGACACCTTCATCTATACCAAAAGCCCTTTTAAGTATTGTATTGGACTGCCTTATGAAACTCACAAACCATAAGGCTACAATAGGTTATTTTATGGCAGCCTCACAAGGGTCTAGTGTAGACAGACATATGTCAGAAAGATTTGTGGATGTGGTCTCATTCAATGGAGTGTATTTTTCATTTGATACATAAGAAATCCACACATTTTTAAGGAATTACATCAACTCAGGCTGAAAATGATCAAAATACATATGTTCTTCAAATCCTAATTAAGTATGGGTAACAAGTATACTGATAAAGCTACTCAGCTGTGAAAAGCGTTATAAGGGCTATTTCATGTGGAAAAAGAATTCTAAATCATAGTATAATATAAAGAGTACAACCAAGAAAGCAGAAGCCAAAATTTCGTGTTCTGTGTGCTTGTGATTTTATTTTTTATTTTTTTTAATTTATTTATTTATTTTAATTGGAGGCTAGTTACTTTACAATATTGTGGTGGTTTTTGCCATACATTGACATGAATCAGCCATGGGTGTACATGTGTTCCCATCCTGAAAGTCCCTCCCACTTCCCTCCCCACCCCATCCCTCAGGGCTTGTGATTTTAAAAACCAACAAAATTAACAGCAGCAAGATATACAGTTTTCACAGGTTAATTCTGGCAGTTTTGCAGGAAGAAATATCATTTTAAAAAACGGTGATGAAAGTGACACCTATCACCTCATTGAATGAGGAAAACATATCCCTAATGACAAATCCAGAAAAGAAAGTTAACAAGGAAAAAATTACAGAACAATATGTTTAATTAACATAAGTGCAAACACTCATTTGAAAGTCCATCAGTACAATTCATAAAATTAATAAATATTTTAAATTATATCATTTTCTCATTTGTTGCATGAAAGTCATTTGGCAAAATTCAACAGCTATTTATGAATTTTTAAAAGGCAACAGACTATCAACAGAAGTAAACTCAATATGAAATCAATATAAAAAGCATCAACAAAAAGATTTTAGCTAATATATCTTATATTTTATAATTATATTTTTTCCAAAAAAACTGAGAGCAAGGCAATGAAGTCTGCTCTCACCATGTCAGTCTTATACTCTAAGTCCTAGCCAGTGCCATAAGTAAAGAACAAAATGTCAAGAGCATAAAGATTAGAAAGAATGAGATTAGACTGCAGACAATATGATTAATTATATCAAAAGTCCTAAGGATTCTACAAGAACACTTTGAGAAGTAATAAAAATCCTTCAAAAGTTCAAAGAGAACATTTAAAAGTCAGTAATATTGCTGTATACTAGCTGCAGTAAAATGAAAATCAACTTAAAATCAGTCCCATCTATAATACTATCAAAATATAAAATATTAGGAATAAGCTCAACAAGAGATGTGCAATACTTTTACACTGAAACAAACAAAAATGCAGATAGATACTAAACACACAAATAAATGGATAAATATTCCATGTTCATCTGTGGAAAAGTTTATTATTGCCAACATGTCAGTTCTCACCAAATTAAATCTATAGATCAAAATACCCAATAATAAAAGCATGCAATATTTTAGATATCAACAATTTGATTCTAAAATACACAAAAAAAAGTGCTAAAATAACCAAAGAGCTCTGGAAAAGAACAAAGGAGGATGATGTGGTCTATTTGCCTTATATCAATATATTAGAATAATTAGTTTTATATATTATTCTATATCCAGTGAGAGACTATTTGGGGGGGGGGTAGAAGCAAGAATGTGGGGAGTTTAAGAGCCTTTACTAGAGTTTCTGAAGTAAGTCAGAAAGAAAAACACCAATACAGTATACTAATGCATATATGTGGAATTTAGAATGATGGTAATGATGGCCCTGTAAGCTAGACAGCAAAAGAGACAGAGATGTATAGAACAGTCTTTTGGACTCTGTGGGAGAGGGCGAGGGTAGGACAATTTGGAAGAATGACACTGAAACATCTGCATTATCATATGTGAAAGGGATCACCAGTCCAGGTTCAGTGCAGGATACAGGATGCTCGGGGCTGGTGCACTGGGATGACCCAGAGGAACAGTATAGGGAGGGAGGTGGGCGGGGGTTTCAGGATGGGGGGACATGAGTACACCCGTGGAGGATTCATGTTGATGTATGGCAAAACCAACACAATATTGTAAAGTAATTAGCCTCCAATTAAAATACATAAATTTATATTTTTTAAAAAAGAGCCTTTCCTAGAGTTTCTAGTAGTCATGTATGGATGTGGGAGTTGGACTATAAAGAAAGCTGATTGCCTTAGAATTGATGCCTTTGAACTATGGTGTTGGAGAAGACTCTTGAGAGTCCCTTGGACTGCAAGGAGATCCAACCAGTCAGTCCTAAAGGAAATCAGTCCTGAATCTTCATTGGAAGGACTGATGCTGAAGCTGAAGCTCCAATACTTGGCCACCTGATGCAAAGAACTGACTCGTTGGAAAAGACTCTGACGCTGGGAAAGATTGAGGACAGGAGAAGAAGGGAATAACAGAGGATGAGATGGTTGGATGGCATCACCAACTCAATGGACATGAGTTTGAGTGAGCTCTGGGAGTTGGTGATGGACAGGGAAGACTGGCATGCTGCAGTCCATGGGGTTGCAAAGAGTCAGACATGAGTGAGCAACTGAATTGAACTTAATATAGATTTAGTATATAGTTACTATATACTAAAGGACAAAAACAGTTCAAAAGGGAAGGAAAGTCAGTTCAAAACACTGTATGTTAACAACTAAATGTCTACATAAGACCAGATGAATCTCAGAATTATAACTTACTCCACAATTTATAGGGGATTGATGATAAATCTAAGTGTAGAAGCTAACACTGTTCTTGAAAGAAACATGGGAAATATCTACATGACCTTGAGATAAGTTTCTTAGATAAAGCATGAAAATACATATCAATGCAATAAAAGAATTTGCAATATTTCTTCCAAAAATAGAGCACTGAGGGAAAAATTCATTTCTTATTTGAATCACTATAATTCTTTTCATCTATATTATGAGACTGATCTGAAAAGAGAACCACATGGAATAGGAGGTTCTTAATAAATAAGCAAGGATTAGAGGACTGTTATGTACGCGTTATTATAGAGGAGTCTAACTTTGCACACTTATGACAACTTATCCATTTCATATAAAAATGTTAATTGTAAAATTATTAAATGCTTTAAATTCTTATTCCAATAGTTATAATAAAATGCAGAAATGGCTTTGCGATATTCCTGGTAGTTCCTTTCAAATCGCTGGTGTTTTCTCTCCTAGACGGTCGCTATATCGAGAATGTTCACCGTTCTAAACCCACGAGATGGCCATTTTTCTTGTTCATTCCCTTCTTCATTATTCTCTGTGTA
This sequence comes from Aepyceros melampus, assembly GCA_006408695.1. Lineage (NCBI taxonomy): Eukaryota > Metazoa > Chordata > Mammalia > Artiodactyla > Bovidae > Aepyceros > Aepyceros melampus. The sequence continues at coordinate 12,959 of SJXQ01012322.1, forward strand.
CTAATTGCCACACTGGTAAAAGTGTATTTCCAAAGGAAAAAATGGAAAACTGAGGATTATACAAGCGATGAGTATATTACTTTCATATTTAAGATCCATTACTTTTACAGTTAGTTGGCCTACATAGTAGCTTATCAATATATAGCATTATGGTGGTACAACTAGTAGTAATTCAGATTATATATTTATCTTTCCATGTAAATTTAATATGCAATATATTAATGATCCATATAATGAATAATAAAAATGTTTTTTAATCTTAAAACAACTTGGACTCTGTTAAGAGTAAATTTAAGTAGCAATGATTTCTGGTTAATGATTATCTTCTTTTACTATTTGATCTTAATTATTAAGTATGTATTAAATATCATTATTTACTTTTTAATATTTATATATTTCAAAGAGTTTTGCAAACACATTTTATTAAAAGATAGCATGGAAATTTAGGAGAGCAGTTAGGCTTCAATAGAGGCAGCCAGAGGTGGAAAAGATTAAAATATAAATAAAAATATATTAAAGTAAAATATATAATAGTAAAACTGAAAAATCTAGGTTATAGCCATGGCTACTCTACAGAAAAAAAGTTTTTTATTTAATAACCTAATAAATATCTGAAAACATTCTTCAAGAGTAAAAAAAAATATTAAAATTGATTTACTTCCTTTCATGGAAATTGCTATGAAATAATTTCTGCCTTTGAGTTTTATATCTATGCCCTTCATTTTACTCAAGATGAAATGAACTTTATTAGAACATTTAAAGAACTTTATTAACATATTTAAAATTGATAATATAAATTAAAAGAGAATACATTTCATAGAAATATTTTGAAAAGTTTACGTAAAAACTGAAAACATTCTTCAAGAGTAAAAAAAATATTAAAATTGATTTACTTCCTTTCATGGAAATTTCTATGAAATAATTTCTGCCTTTGAGTTTTATATCTATGCCCTTCATTTTACTCAAGATGAAATGAACTTTATTAGAACATTTAAAGAACTTTATTAACATATTTAAAATTGATAATATAAATTAAAAGAGAATACATTTCATAGAAATATTTTGAAAAGTTTACGTAAAACTGCTGAAATAACATGTGGCACACAAAATAGTCTCATAATTCAGGTAATACTTAAACATATTAAAGGAATTTTCTTATATTGGAAGAGTTTATTGTGGGAAAATGAGCAGAATGTGAATGGTAAAAAAAAAAAGTAAATCTATTTAGCTAATAATGTTTTATATATATAAATATGATCTGAGTTCATTTCCAGGTAAACTTTTATTACTTTTCTTTTTCTCATATTAGCCTTGCTTATCATTGAGAAATACTCTCAGTGGTGAGATATTCTTAAGTAGTGGCTGCTCCCAAATTTCAGATAGGGATTCAAAACTGTTTCAATACTGCTAGATACTATAGAGTGTTGTAGAACTATATTTGAAGAAAACGCAGTTTTAAATGATCGTTTTTATTTTTAAATATATAGGCAACTGGAAAGTGAGAGTGAGCCCAAAGACTAGCCTGGAAAACAAAGAGTCCATGACATCACAGTAAGTATCAACTAATTTTAGAATGAGAGGGAGAAACAGAAACAGAAATTTTAAAGTATTACATAGATAGAAATAGGATAAGTGTATATTAAATGAAGGTAGTAATATAGCTGCATATAATAAAAATCAAATTGAAGGATATTTCTCAATATTGTAAGCTATATCATAAGACATGGTAAATTTGTCATTTAAAACATTTCTTGCAGTGCTATTTTTTTTTCTAATAATGCTTAATTCTTTAGCATTTGTGTATTCAAATACTGGTTACAAATGAATTACATGATAGAACTCTACTTCAAAATAAGTACCTCATACCATTTACTGAATAATCATCATTTTTTACTTGATTGATCATACAGATGATGTTTTCTCCTTCATTTATTCTTCCAGAGTAATTATCTTTGATGAACAGGAAAAATGGAAAAGAAAGCAAACATGCACTGATTATCTGGGATTCAAAACTTGCACATTATGGCTTTCATCTGTCAAGAAAAGATAGTTTTCATATATAAATTATATAATACCATAAACAACTTATTTGTAAGGAATGCATATTTATAAGTTTGCATGTTACATATTTCTTATTTTTAAAGTTACCTCATATTAATTTTGTTAGTAAGCATTAACTCTGTTAATGAGTAGGCATGAGACAAGGAAATTTTACAATATAAGACATGCAATACTGTGATTAAAGACCACTGTTTTATTTTAAGTTGCAATGGTACGTAGTGATGTTATAGCTCAGGTCCACAACCAATCAAAAGACAATAACCTTAGGATCTGGAAAAAAATTTTCAAATATGTGCTGCTTATATAATAGTGTAAAGTAAAAATGTAATAATAATTAAAATAAAATAAAATAATAAATAAATAAAAGACAATTTCAAATATATAAAGGTTCAAAGTATAAGCTATATATACTGTGAAACTCTATACAAAAGAAAGTGTGATAGACTTTAACACTAACGCTTTAAAAAAGCGTTAGTAAATATAAAGAAGAGCATATCATAGTGTGGTGGCGCTAGTGGTGGAGAATCTGCCTGCCAATGCAGGAGACAAGGGAGACGCGGGTTTGATCCCTAGGTTGGGAAAAGCCAATGGAGGAAGGCATGGCAGCCCACTCCAGTGTTCTTGTCTGGAGAATCCCATGGACACAGGAGCCTGGCAGGGTAGTCCTTAGGATCACAGAGTCAGACATGACTTAAGTGACTTAGCATGCACACACAAAAAGAAGCTTTGTTGTTCATTGTTCAGTTGCTCAGTCGTGTCTGATTCTCTGCGACCCTGTGGACTGCAGCACACCAGGCTTCCCTGTCCTTCATCATCTCCCAGAGCTTGCTCAAACTCACGTCCATTGAGTCGGTGATGCCATCCAACCATCTTGTCCTTTGTCATCCCCTTCTCTTCCTGCCTTCTGGAGGAGAGCTTCAAGAAGAAGCTATAGTAATACAAATGTGTGAGTCAGGGTTTTCCAGAGAAACAGAAGCAATAGGAGTTATATAGATAGGTGGGAGAGGAAGGAGGGGTGAGGAAATTTATTATAAGAATAGGCTCTCATGCTTATGGAACCCAGGAAGTCCCAAGATCTGCCATCTGCAGTGGAATATTCCCACTGGAAGAATTGGGAATGAACTAATAGTGTAATTCAATACAAGTCAATACCTGAGAAATGGGAGTCCAATTATTTAAGTCTCAATCTGAGTCCAAAAATTGAGGACCAAGAGTGCCAATGGATGTCTGAAGATAAGAGAAGGTAGATGTCTCAGCCCAAGCAGAGAGCAAATTGACCTTTTTCCATCTTTTTGTTCTACTCAAGCCCTCAACACATTGAATGGTGCCTACTAGAATTGCCAAGGGTAGACTGCTTCACTCAGTCTAATGATTCAAATACTAACCTCTTCCCAAGACACACAAACATATTCAGAAATAATGTTTTATCAGACATTTGGACATCCCCAAGTTGACACATAAAATTAACCATGACAAATCATCCCCCTTGCCAATTTGGCACCCATATGCATCTCCTACAGCTGTAATCAATCTCCAAATAAAGGTCATAACTGCCTAAAGTGATATAACTACCCTGCATACAACCCAAAATGTCCTAATTTCTTTCCAGAAGAGAAAAAATCCTTGAGTGATATTTACTCTTCTGATATTTTATAACTTAAATACTATGGAGTAAAATTAAAAATATTTAGGGGGACTGGAGTCTTAATGACATGCACACATGAAAGAAGGAAGGAGCCGAAGTGATAGATTCCTGTAACCTTTCAAATGATTGAGTAATGATGTCAACAAAGGTCTCGTCAAGGATATGGTTTTTCCAGTGGTCATGTATTGATGTGAGAGCTGGACTATAAAGAAAGCTGAGCACAGAAGAACTGATGCTTTTGAACTGTGGTGTTGGAGAAGACTCTTGAGAGTCCCTTGGACTGAAAGGAGATCCAACCAGTCCATCCAAAAGGAGATCAGTCCTGAGTGTTCATTGGAAGGACTGATGTTGAAGCTGAAACTCCAATACTTTGGCCACCTGATACAAAGAGCTGACTCATTGGAAAAGACCCTGATGCTGGGAGGGATTGGGGGCAGGACGACAAGGGGACGACAGAGGATGAGATGTTTGGATGGCATCATCGACTCAATGGACATGGGTTTGGGTGGACTTCGCTAGTTGGTGTTGGACAGGGAGGCCTGGTATGCTGCACTTCATGGGATCGCAAAGAGTTGGACACGACTGAGAGACTGAACTGAACTGAATGATGAAAATGGATCCAGAATGACTTCTCTACTGAAGCATAAGATTCCTACCTTCTAATAACTCAGTTTAGTCTTTAGGAACGGGCAGAACAAGTGAAATACAGACAACTGACAAGAAGAAAGCCTCACGTTGGAATTTTTTCCATGTTCTTAAGCCTTGCCATTCTACTTGTTTTAATTTTTCTGTGAATTTATAAATAGTGAAGACCAAAGAAACAGAAGAAGCATTTGGGAGCTTTATACCAAGAAATTTGCCCCGAAAGCTGCTATTCTAGGAGGGGAAAGCATATCAAGTTCCTGTCTGTTTTTGTTTTTTGTTTTTTTTTTTTTTACTGTGAATTTATAAATAGTGAAGACCAAAGAAACAGAAGAAGCATTTGGGAGCTTTATACCAAGAAATTTGCCCCGAAAGCTGCTATTCTAGGAGGGGAAAGCATATCAAGTTCCTGTCTGTTTTTGTTTTTTGTTTTTTTTTTTTTTAAACAAGGTTTCTTATGTCCTTAGATTTTGAAAGATAAGACAAATATAAACTCATACCTGGTGACTATTTTTAGCAGCTGTGTAAGAATAATGAGATTTGTAAATTAAGGGCTTTGTAACGTGGATGTTTTGCTACTAGAGTTGACTACTCAGAAGATCTTTTATAGCTCTTCAATGTTTTATTTTTGATCTATCACTTCACTGACATCATTTGACCAAACAGAAGTCCATCTGTCTTTCTAAGCTATGACCTTGTTATGAACAGTATTTGCACTCACTGTGCAAATGTCCACGTATTATCGAGTTTAAGCAACATCATAGTGTCATCACTCAACAAAGTTGAATGAGGTGAATATTGATATAGCTCTTTCCCCTTCTCCCATTTTTGAAATGTAACAGATACTTTTATATTCCCCTCCCCCTTCCCCTTTCCCCTTCCGCTTTGGGAAACATGTCAGGATCTGGATAGTTTAAGATGAGCAATTGAGGGGACTGAGATTGATCCACACAGAGCCTGGCTTCTTTGTGTTTCATCATAAGGCGTTCTGTTGGCCAGCCTAATTAACTACGTTTTTAATAAGAGAACCTCATGGAAATCCAGCTGGCAACTCAAGAGGTTCAGGAAGCAGGACCACAGAGGTTATACTCTGGGATCTTGGCCATGAGCTTGGATGCCTCACCTTGTTGAAAAGAGACACTGGACCTAAATGGTATAGCATGACTCTGTTCCTGCTTGGCTAAATTTCTCAACACCACAGTCAGCTAAGTCACCTACAGCGACTTTTGAAAACCACAAAGAGCACCTACCCCGAGGAGATGGTAGATTTGGAGTAAGCCATGGTAGACATAATTCCTCTGATGTCTTTTTCAACAATGGACCTCATCAAACGACAGGAGATTCT
>SJXQ01012323.1:0-12080 GCA_006408695.1 Aepyceros melampus
ATCCTGGTTCGCAGGAGGAGGGGTGAGTGGTATTGGAGACTGGAGCAATGCTAGTTCATATTTACAGTTATTCTCCCAGCAGTGTCCCCTCCTCTCATGTATATGGACCTGATGCAGTGAATACTTCTCAAGTTCTCTTCTTCCCAACCTATCCTACTTTATATGGAGGAGGAAGGGAAAGGAAAGAAGGAGAGAAGGAAGGAAGGAAAAGAAGGGAAACTGCCAAGGAGGAGACTCCACTCCCTTTGACATAGATTCCCTAGAGTCTTGCTGGAAAGTCCTCTGTTCCACCATTTAAGGGATAAAAAATTAATTTTGGAGTCTAAGTTAGAGGAGTCCCCTTAGAAAGGTGAGTTACAGACAGTGCTCTAAACATCACAGTCTTCATCTTCATTTCCACTGCTTTCAAATTCTCAGTCTTCACCTTCTCTGCATTGGTCTGAGGAGTTAGTGGCATCCTCCTCTGCATCTTCCTCATGTTCTTCTGATCTCCCTGAGGCAGGAGAATGTTCCCCAATCATGTCTGACGATTCTGACTCTGCAGCCTGAAGCCCCTGGTCCTCTCTAAGCCTTCCTTGCAGATTCCCTGATGATGGGGACTGCAGACTCACCCTTCTAATTTTGAGGTTTGGGCCCCCCCATAATGCTCATGTTCTTACACTTAGCACAGGTCACCTCTCTGTAAGCAGCATATTCTTCAGGAGACAGAGTCCTGAGCCAGAGATCAAGGTCCACCTTGTACTGTGTCTGCAGTTCCTCCGCCCGCTTCTTATAAAGCTCCTTCTGGTCCTGGGGGACCCGCTGCCAGCGTCTACTGATCTCCACCATGTGCTCCCTCGGGGGCACCACTTTCAGCTCTCTGCTAGACCAGACATCCTGGTGGAACTTGTGATAGAATGGCTTCTTGGGCTCTCTGGAATTTCCTCTTCATGAGTAAATGGTTTTCTGGGGAAGACTTCACTTTTTGCCCATTTTCCTGAAATTTCTTTGGCACTTTGCTTTGGTTTCCTTTGAGGACATCAGGTTTCTTGGAGTTCTGGACTAGTTCAGGGTGCTGTGCTCTGAACAGAGCCATTTTCTCCTGAAACGCCTGCTTCTCTTTCTGGAAATCTTGACTGTATTTCAGCTTGAGCTGTTCAGGCAGCTTCCTGTATTCCTCAGACAGAACCTTGGTCAGCTCCTGATTGCTCCTCTTGGGGTGTTTTTGGAGGTACTGAAGTCGCATTTTTTTTTAATAAAGCAGAAGTAAGCTGTCAGGGGCTTCTTGGGTAAATCAAGATGTTGCTTGTGTTTTCTGCTTATGGAAGGATTGTTAACATTTTCCTTAGCTTCCAGGACTAGTTTCTTCAAAGTTCGAAACTTTCTCAAGTTATAGGAACTGTCTAACCATTTGAGTTTATACTTTTCCCAAAAAAATTCTTTAAAAGCTACTTTTCCCCAGTCCATCACTGACTGGGTCATTTTGAACACGTGCCTGTCACTGGATGCAATGCTTTTCTCCATGCTTCCCAGTAACTGCACAATGTCTTCTTTGGACCAGTCATCTTGATTTTAGCCAGCACCATTTCAGGTCTTCGGGACACTTATCTGGTCCCAGCAGTTCAAACATCTCAGCAGAATCTCCAGCATCTGCACTCTCAAGATTTACCAGGTGAGTGTGATGATTCTGTGAAGAAAGAAACAAAGTTTTTCTCCTATGTGACACATGAGATGAGCACTTCCCACTTGGGATACGTCTCTTCTATAATTTTATTTACCCTTAAGAACGTAAACGAAAACTGGCCTAATCTGAATTGAGCTTCACGTTGGGCATTATGAAGCTTCTTTCACAGAGTTAAGTATCTTCAGACCCCATTCACTCTGCCTTCCTGTCAATTTCACCAGAGAGTGTTTAACATACAAGTGAGCAAAACAAACACTGGCTACTCACTTAAGGGACAAAGAATAAGAGAAAATGAAGAGACTTCAAAAAAGTCAATGCCTGAAATGCAAAGGCCTTTAAAACAGCAATGATGTACCACACATGGGTAAGAATGGTCAAAACCTCAAAGATGGCCCTCACCACATACTGAGAGGATGAGGAGATCAGGAACTTTGCTTCACTGATAATGGGAATTCAAAATAGTACAGGCCTTCTGAAAGACAGGACAAGGGAATGGCAACTGCCGGAGTCCAGCTCCAGCAGTCGGGGATTCAAGCTAAAGAGATAAACGGTGTGGACGAGAGAAATGAGGCAGCCTCTCAGTTTCCTTGGACTGCCTGTTTATTTCAAGCTTATGATTCTCTTTTATACTTTTATAAAAGCATTATGTCAGAGGTTTGATATTTTCAGTTCCCACTGACCCAGATGTGCTGTCTCCATAAGTCACTGTAGCCCCTCAAAAGGAGTTCCTGCCTCAGCGATTCTCTTATCTGCTTTTTCTCATGTGTCCTTGTGAATACACTGTAACTCATGCTAATGTCTGGGCTGCATACCACATTCCTCAGTTTATTTCTTACCTTTCTAAGTCCTGTTTGCCCCTAGTATCCTAAGCTCATTATCTCTTAAAAAGGCTTCTAGCTATAGTGTCTCTAAAAATTCCTAACTTCTATAAGCTATAATAAAATATGCTAACTTTACAGCATTCCTTAAATCTTTAACTTCTATTTTAATTATTTCTAAGCCCTAAATTCAGTAAACTTCTTTGCCATAAACATTTTCCTCACAAAAGGCTTCAGATAGCAATCCCTCCCATGGCCTCAAGCTGAAGCCTATGTGCTCATCCTGGAACACTCTTTTGTAAAAGTCCTTAAACATATTTCAATGATTAACTTTATGAATTATTCTCTGAGCACAGCTGCAGAAGGCTTTGTGCCTTCTCATGTTCCTCTCAAGAACAATAACCACCTTAATATTCCTTTTCAGTCAACTCAGCTGAGGAGAGGAAAAAACAAGTCAGACTTACAAGGCCTAACTCCTTTATCCTGGGTCCATGCCTGCGGAATGAGGAGAGGGGTCTGGAGCCGTGCCTCCATTTTGTTAGTAATGCCTAATGTGGCTCCCAGCAGGCAACACACTCCAGTATTCTTGCCTGGAGAATTTCATGGACAGAGGAGCCTGGTGGGTTACAGTCCATGGGGTCACAAAGGGTTGGACACCACTGAACAACTAACACTTTCTGAAAGACAAAATGGTGGCTTGGTATAAAAATAAATATCTTGCTACTGTGAAATTCCATAATCATGTTCTTTTATGTTTGCCAACATCAGGTGAATCCACTTAGAAAAACTGGAGTCCCTTACTCATAGCAGCTTTGCTCATGACTACAAAACTGGAAAGCAACCAAGATGTCTTTAGCTAGATGAATGGATAAAGAAACTCTGGTACATCCAGGCCATGGAACAGTATTCACTGCTAAAAAGAAATGAGTGAGCAAGCTAGCAAGAGACATGGAGTACAGTTGAATGCATATCACTAAGTGAAAGAAGTTAATCTGAAACGGATACATATTTCATTAGTCCATTATAAGACATTTAGAAAAAAAAATATAGAGAGTGAAATGATCCTTTGTTAACAGCAGTTAAGGTTGGAGGACTGACGAATAGGTGATCACAAAAGATTTCTAGGGCATATAGCACTTTCATATATTATACAGGTGAGTACCTGTCACTAAGAGTTCAGTTCAGTTGAGTCACTCAGTCATGTCTGATTCTTTGTGACCCCATGAACCGCAGCACACCAGGCCTCCCTGTCCAACACCAACTTCCGGAGTCCACCCAAACCCATGTCCATTGTGTCGGTGATGCCATCCAACCATCTCATCCTGTCGTCCCCTTCTCCTCCTGCCCCTAGTCCCTCCCAGCATCAGGGTTTTTTCCAATGAGTCAACTCTTCACATCAGGTGGCCAAAGTACTGGAGTTTCAGCTACAACATCATTCCCTCTAATGAACACCCAGGTCCGGTCTCTTTTAGAATGGACTGGTTGGATCTCCTTGCAGTCCAAGGGACTCTCAAGATCCTTCTCCAACATCACTGTTCAAAAGCATCAATTCTTTGGCGCTCACCTTTCTTTACAGTCCAACTCTCACATCCATACATCACCACTGGAAAAACCATAGCCTTGCTAGATGGACCTTTGTTGGCAAAGTAATATCTCTGCTTTTTAGTGTGTTGCCTAGGTTGGTCATAACTTTCCTTCCAAGAAGTAAGTATCTTTTAATTTCATGGCTGCAGTCACCATCTGCAGTGATTTTGGAGCCCAGGAAAATAAAGTCTGACACTGTTTCCACTGTTTCCCCATCTATTTCCCATGAAGTGATGCAACCAGATGCTATGTTTTCTGAATGTTGAGCTTTAAACCAACTTTTTCACTTTCCTCTTTCACTTTCATCAAGAGGATTTTTAGTTCCTCTTCACTTTCTACCATAAGGGTGGTGTCATCTGCATACCTGAGTTTATTGACCTTTCTCCCAGCAATCTTGATTCTAGCTTGTGCTTCTTCCAGCCCAGCGTTTCTCATGATGTACTCTGCATATAAGTTAAAACTTTGTGCCTTCTCCTGTTCCTCTCAAGAACAATAAGCACCTTAATATTCCTTTTCAGTCAACTCAGCTGAGGAGAGGAAAAACAAGTCAGAATTACAAGGCCTAACTCCTTTATCCCGGGTCCATGCCTGCGGAATGAGGAGAGGGTTCTGGAGCCGTGCCTCCATTTTGTCAGTAATGCCTAATATGGCTCCCGGCAGGCAACACACTCCAGTATTCTTGCCTGGAGAATTTCATGGACAGAGGAGCCTGGTGAATTACAGTCCATAGGATCACAAAGGGTTGGACACCACTGAACAACTAACACTTTCTGAAAGACAAAATGGCGGCTTGGTACAAAAATAAATATCTTTCTACTGTGAAATTCCATAATCATGTTCTTTTATGTTTGCCAACATCAAGTGAATCCACTTAGAAAAACTGGAGTCCCTTACTTATAGCAGCTTTGCTCATGACTACAAAACTGGAAAGCAACCAAGATGTCTTTAGGTAGATGAATGGATAAAGAAACTCTGGTACATCCAGGCCATGGAACAGTATTCACTGCTAAAAAGAAATGAGTGAGCAAGCTAGCAAGAGACATGGAGTACAGTTGAATGTATATCACTAATGAAAGAAGTTAATCTGAAAAGGATACATATTTCATGAGTCCAATTATAAGACATTTCGAAAAAGAAAATATGGAGAGAGTGAAATGATCCTTCGTTAGCAGTTAAGATTGGAGGACTGATGAATAGGTGATCACAAAAGATTTCTAGGCCATATAGCACTTTCATATATTATACAGGTGGGTACCAGTCACTAAGAGTTCAGTTCAGTCGCTCAGTCATGTCTGATTCTTTCTGACCCCATGAACCGCAGCACACCAGGCCTCCCTGTCCAACACCAACTTCTGGAGTCCACCCAAACCCATGTCCATTGAGTCGGTGATGCCACCCAACCATCTCATCCTCTGTCGTCCCCTTCTCCTCCTGCCTCTAATCCTACCCAACATCAGGGTCTTTTCCAATGAGTCAACTCTTCACATCAAGTGGCCAAAGTACTGGAGTTTCAGCCACAACATCAGTCCTTCCCATGAACACCCAGGTCCGGTCTCCTTAGAATGGACTGGTTGGATCTCCTTGCAGTCCAAGGGACTCTCAAGATCCTTCCCCAACACCACTGTTCAAAAGCATCAATTCTTTGGAGCTCTTTTCTTTACAGTCCAACTCTCACATCCATACATGACCACTGAAAAAACCATAGCCTTGACTAGATGGACCTTTGTTGGCAAAGTAATATCTCTGCTTTTTAATGTGTTGCCTAGGTTGGTCATAACTTTCCTTCCAAGAAGTAAGTATCTTTTAATTTCATGGCTGCAGTCACCATCTGCAGTGATTTTGGAGCCCAGGAAAATAAAGTCTGACACTGTTTCCACTGTTTCCCCATCTATTCCCCATGAAGTGATGCAACCAGATGCCATGATCTTCATTTTCTGAATGTTGAGCTTTAAACAAACTTTTTCACTTTCCTCTTTCACTTTCATCAAGAGGCTTCTTAGTTCCTCTTCACTTTCTACCATAAGGGTGATGTCATCTGCATATCTGAGGTTATTGATATTTCTCCCGGCAGTCTTCATTCCAGCTTGTGTTTTTCCAATCCAGCATTTCTCATGATGTACTCTGCATATAAGTTAAATAAGCAGGGTGACAATATACAGCCTTGATGGATTCCTTTTCCTATTTGGAACCAGTCTGTTGTTCCATGTCCAATTCTAACTGTTGCTTCCTGACTTGCACACAGGTTTCTCAAGAGGCAGGTCAGGTGGCCTGGTATTCCCATCTCTTTCAGAATTTTCCAGTTTATTGTGATCCACACAACATGTCACTATACATCAGTGTAAAATTAGTTGAATCAGCAACACCAAGAGTGAACACTAATGTAAAATCATGAACTTTGGGTGACAATGAAGTATCAGTGTAGGTTTCTCAATTGTATTAAATACAACACTCTGATACATTATGTGACAATGGGGGAAACTGTGTGTGTGTGCTTTTGTTTTGAGGAGGCAGGATATATATGGGAACTCTCTGTACTCCGTTCAGATTTAATGTGAATATAATCTTATTTCAAATAGTAACAATCCACTGGATTCCAGGGAATAGCTACCTTCTTCTTTTTTATTAATTTATTTTTAATTGGAGGATGATTGTTTACAGATTATATTGGTTTCCTCTGTACAACAATGTGAATCAGCTGTAAGTATATAGAAAAGCATCCAGGCGGCCATGGATTGAATGTGCAATTGAGATAATAATTGATATGATGCATCTAACAACAGAGGTGCCACTGAAGATGAAGACAAGTGTAACATGTGAATGTAAGGGTCAAAGAATTGAAGGGCTAAATATTTCTTTTCAGATAACATCAATAGACAGACACTTAATCCTTGGAAGGAAAGTTATGACCAACCTGGATAGCATATTAAAAAGCAAGGACATTACTTTGCCAACAAAGGTCCATCTAGTCAAGGCTATGGTTTTTAAAGTAGTCATGTATGGATGTGAGAGTTGGACTATAAAGAAAGCTGAGCACTGAAGAATTGATGCTTTTGAATGGTGATGTTGGAGAAGACTCTTGAGAGTCCCTTGGACTGCAAGGAAATCCAACCAGTCATCCTAAAGGAGATCAGTCCTTGGTGTTCATTGGAAGGGCTGATGAAGATGAAATTCCAATACTTTGGCCACCTTATGCCAAAAATTGACTCATTGGAAAAGACCCTGATGCTGGGTAGGATTGGGGGCAGGAGGAGAAGGGGAAGACAAAGAATGAGATGGCTGGATGACATCACCAACTCAATTCACATGAATTTGGGTAAACTCCGGGAGCTGGTGATGGACAGGTAGGCCTGGCATGCTGTGATTCATGGGGTTGCAAAGATTTGGACACGACTGAGTAACTGGACTGAACTGAAATACAATTTATTTTCTTGGGCTCCAAAATTGCTGTGGATGGTGGCAGCAGCCACAAAATTAAAAGAAGCTTGCTCCTTGGAAGAATAGCTATGACAAATCTAGACAGCATATTAAAAAGCAGAGATAGCACTTTGTTGACAAAATTTCATATAGTCAAAGCCATGGTTTTTCCAGTGGACATGTATGGATGTGAGAGTTGGACCATAAAGGAGGCTGAGCACTGAAAATTTGATGCTTTCAAAGTGTAGTGCTGGAGAAAACTCTTGAGAGTCCCTTGGAGAGCAAGGGGATCCAATCAGTCAATCCTAAAGGAAATCAGTCCTGAATATTCATTGGAAGGACTGATGCTGAAGTTTCAATACTCTTGCCACCAGATGGCAACAGCCAACTCATTGGAAAAGACCCTGATGCTGGGAAAGATTGAGGGCAAGAGGAGAAGGGGGCATCAGAGCGTGAGGTGGTTGGATGGCATCACCAACTCAATGGACGTGGGTTTGATAAAACTCCAGGAGATAGTGCAGGACGGGGAAGCCTGGTTTGCTGCAGTCAAGGAGTTCCAGAGAGTCAGACACAACTGGGTATCTGAACAACAACAACAAAATAAAATTGTATAAAATAGGACAGAGACTCTTTGTTTTGGTAGAGATATAAAGACAAAAATATATGTTTCATCAGAGACTCATAGATATGAACAGATAAGATATCAATAGAAAAGTGCCCTTTGGAGAAGTGTGCAGGTACTTTAGGAGCTGGCAGGGCAACCACTTCTCTGCTTGTGTCTCCTGCACTCATATGCAAATTAGGCTTCTTATCACCCTCTGATAGGGCAAGTGGAGAAAAAAATGACAACATACACAGTGTATCTACCCCAAACAAAGTTTGTTATGTTCAGCGTTCTATGGTTTTCCATTAAAACTCACTCCCATCCATCCCTAATAAAATAATGCATTACCTTTAGATTAATGTTTGCTTAAATACAAATTTCCTTTCTGAGAATTCTAATAATTGCCTTTCGTCTTCTCTTTTACGTGAACATCTTTGATCTTAATTAAGTGACCTTAACGTAAAGGGATGGAGAATGCAATGGCAACCTACTCCAGTACTCTTGCCTGGAAAATTCCATGGATGGAGGAGCCGGGTGGGCTGCAGTCCATAGGGTCGTGAAGAGTCGGACAGGACTGAGTGACTTCACTTTCAATTTTCACTTTCATGCATTAGAGAAGGAAATGACAACCCACTCCAGTATTCTTGCCTGGAGAATCCCGGGGATTGGGGAGCATGATGGGCTGCTGTCTGTGGGGTCACACAGAGTTGGACACGACTGAAGCGACTTAGCAGCAGCAGCAGCAGCAATGTAAAGGGAATCCATTTCTTCACTAGCAGATCAATATATAATCAACCATATCAGATTGGCTATACTACCAATGTATGGCTATACTACCATGTATGGATGTGAGAGTTAGAGTATAAAGTTTGAATATAAAGAAAGATGATTGCTGAAGAATTGATGCTTTTGAATTGTGGTATTGGAGAAGAATCTAGAGAGTCTGTTGGACTGCAAAGAGATCCAACCAGTCCATTGTAAAGGAAATCAGCCCTGAATATTCTTTGGAAGGACTGATGCTGAAGCTGAAATTTCAATGCTTTGGCCACCTGATGCGAAGAACTGACTCAATGGAAAGACCGCAATGCTGGGAAAGATTGAGGGAGGGAGGAGAAAGGGACGATGGAGGACGAGATGGTTGATGGCATCACTGATGTGAAGGACATGAATTTGAGTAGGCTCCGGGAGTTGATGATGGACAGGCAAGCCTGGTGTGCTGTGGTCCATGGGATCACAGAGAGTCGGACATGACTGAACAGCTGAACTGAACTGATACCACTAAAGCTTTTCACATTTGTAAACATGTAGATTCCAAGTTAAAGTGAAAACCAGTGCTGGCCCTTCCCTGGTGGTCCAGTGGCTAAGACTCCGTACTCCCAGTGCAGGGTGTCAGGGTTCAATCCCCCTCAGGGAACTAGATCCCACAGGCCACAGCAAAGTGCTCACATGTCAGGACAGTGACTAAGTGTTTGTATGCCTCAACTAAGTATCTCACAATCTCCAAGTAAGAACCAGAACATAAAAATAAATAAATGAAATTTAAAAATAAATACTTAAAAATAATAGTGCTATCAGATATAGTGTGCTTCAAAATAAGCTATTGAAATTAATCAAGATTCCCATTTCATATCAGACTGAGTGAAGAATTTCCTTTGCTTTTTCGTATTTGGTGTCACCAATGTTATGTTCTGAGAGTCATCATCAGTATCTGGGTTATTATTGGACAGTTCAGAGACCTAGCCCCACCATTTCCTGAGGAAATATTACACTTCACATTCAAGAACAGTTTCTCAATCAAGTTTTAGGCATCATTCCAAATGTAAAAACTATCTGTATAGGATTTCCCATCCCAAAATTCACATTTTAGTTTTACACCATGGAAATCATAGTTAGCAGAATCATTCATTTTCATTCACAAATTTCAAACACTGGAAGATGTAATTCTCCGACTTCCCTGGTGGCTCAGAGGTTAAAGTGTCTGCCTCCAATGCGGGAGACCCGGGTTCGATCCTTGGGTTGGGAAGATCACCTGGAGAAGGAAATGGCAAACCACTCCAGTATTCTTGCTTGGAGAATCTCATGGACTTAGGAGCCTGGTGAGCTGCAGTCCATGGTGTCACAAAGAGTCGGACACGACTGAGTGACGTTACCTACCTAGCTACCTACTCTATATAATAGTTGCACCTGCTAATCCCAAGGTCCCAGTGCAGCCCTCCCCCTTGCAATCACGTCTGTTCTCTATGTCTGTGAGTCTATTTTGTAGATAAGCTAATTTACGTCATATTGTGACTGAATAATATTTCACTGTGTGGTTTTGTCAGATTTTATTTATGCATTCCTCAGCTGGTGGACATTTGGGTGGTTCTGTTTGGGGCTGTTAGGAATAATGCTGTTATAAATGTTCATGTCCAGGCTTTTGTGTGAGCATGTGAGTTCATTTCTTTGGTACAGAATGGAAGTGGAATTGCTGGATCACTATGGTAAAATTCTATGTTTAATTATTTGAGGAACTACCAGAGTATTTTCAAATCATTGCATAATGTTATGTTCTCATCAGTTTCTCTCTGAAGATTCTAATTTTTTCACATCCTCACCAATACTTGTTTTTATCTGCCTTTTTTTTTATTCTAGCTACCCCTGGGTTGTGGAGCGGTATCTCATTATTGTTTTGATTGGCATTTTCCTGGGATATTGAGCATCTTTTTTTTAATGTTTGTTGGCCATTATTGTGTCTTCCTTGGAGAAATATCTGTTCATATATTTTTCTTATTTTTAAATTGGTCTATTTGTCTTTTTATTATTGAGCTGGAAGAGTTCTTTGAGAGTCCCATGTGTGCTCTATAAGTAGGTCCAAATATGTTCATAGTAATTATATTTTCATGATTATATATTCTATGTTCTTAGGTTTTATAGTTAACATAGCTTTTTCCTAGATTATGGATGTTAGGCTTGGTGGTTTTTAATTGCTCGTGTTTGTGTATACACATAATTAAGTGGAGATCAAGAGAAGGTCGTTAGAGGCCACAAGTTAAACAGCTGGTACTTCAAACTGGAGATTTCTTTTATAGCTTTCAAAATAGGAAAAAGATAATTCAGCTCATTGACCTGCATTTAATTATATCATATTTTAAAAATTGGCAACATGGTTGAGGAAGAGCAATAAAAGCAAAACCTGAAAGATGTAGAACATATATGCTCTTTTATTCTATCAACCACATGAGGATCTAGTTAAATAACAGCTCCTGCTTTAATATGTACAGGAAATGTTACCTCTTCTATATGGTAAACTGTTTGAAATCATTGAACAGCAAACTTAAAAAAAATCTCTCAAAGCTCTGAAAGCATTGTTGTACAACATTTGTCAAAATGATGGTATTTTTCAGAGGGCTGCAATCATATTAATCGTAACATTCCTAATAGGGATGACAGAAGGGGATTCATTTTGGGACACTCTTCGGGATCAGGTTCTGGGCAAGCCATCTGAAGAAATCAAAGAATGCCATAAACCAAAGCCAGTCCTTCTTCATACTGGAGAGGTAATGCATTTGGATTATCGTGGTGAAATTATTATATTGTTATTTTTAAATTTATGAATTATCAGATATGAGTAAGTCTGTGTTGAATAGTAGATCCGTGTATTATACAAATGTTCCCAAATTAAATTTTTAATATTAAAAATATGGATGCCGTAAGTTTAACTCTAAAGAAATAAGGGGTATGATTACTAAATATACTGACTTAGATTTTTACATCCATAGTAAATAACTGAAACAATTAAAACAGAGGAAAAGGAAGACTAAGATTGATATTTATGAGCACAGAATTCCTCACAGAGAAAGACATCTCAGATTATTTTCACAACTCAGGTAACATTATCAACTAAAACAATATTCTTTAAATACCCTTTGGAACATGGATTTTCATATTCATGCCAGTGTTCAAAATACCATGAATTTTTGATGTAGAAACAATTTTTAAATATAGTTTTTTTTTTAAC